>OU343223.1:268911738-268986254 GCA_910596185.1 Chrysanthemum makinoi
CTAGACACTTCTCCTTCTCTCTAGATTTTACTTTCTCTCTCTAAGTCTTTATCTCTCTAAAAACTCTTCTATAATTATTTGTGTGTGTTCTTGATACCTTTACGCGACCTACATAACTGCAGTCGCCTGTGTTGGAAGTCGATCCTTTACGCGACCTACATAACTGCAGTCGCCTGTGTTGGAAGTCGATGGCTCTGCAAGTGAACTTTTACCCTTTTGACCCATTAGAGATAAACCATAATTGGAATCAACCAACTCATGAGTACATAAGTTGAATTTCCGTACTTCTAATGCTAATAATCACGGCTTTTAAGATCGGGATTCTACCTATGATCGTTTTTGTCTTTACAAGATCGTGATCATAAGATCGGATCAGGATCTTAAGATCTTACTATTGTCATTTTTTAATGATCTTTGTAATATTATTCAAATCTACAAATTATTATATATTATAAACACGAAATCGTATGAATGTTTCATGGAAATGTTGTCATAAATTATGAATATGAAATGTTTAAGAAGAATCATATGTTGTTTTTTAAATTATATAAAAACATAAACCATAAATTTGTAATTTTTTAGTTTGCGGTTCGAGAAAAGTAAGATCGGGTCGGGGTATATTTTAAGATCCTATGGTTAAGATCGTGATCCTTTAAGATCTTAAGTCTTAGTACAAAAAGTGTGACGGGTTAGAATATGTGTGCATGATGTGTGTTGGGTTGGACCAACAAGCTGTTGATGGGCTAAGTTTGTACTAATCCAAGTGATTGATTGAATCCCTGCACAAGTGAAAGTAAACCGTTAGCCTTACCGTGGGGACGGACCCCACGATTAAGCTCCGGCGTGAGAGTAAGTATACATTCTTGTCAGAGATAATAAAGATGTGTGTGTTATTATGAGAGAGAAAGTTGTACCTTGTGAGAGGGTTAAAACCCCTTTTATAGGCGAGGCTCAATGCTAGGGTTTCCTAACAACTCGCATATAAAAGTTAGTGGCCGGAGTGGGACCCTTGTCGGGCAAGGTTCCGTAAGCACTTTCCGCAGCCAAAGGTTTGGTCCGCTAGGCATTCTGCGTGCGTCTTTGAGCCCGGACCGTAGCCAATTTTGTTATTGGGCTTACTGTCGATCCGGTACTTGTAGTTGTTTCGTTGTCGGGCTTGGGCCCAGAATACGTATAGCACGAGTTAAGCCCAGTAGGCCTGCTGTACATGCTATACGTCATCAAGTCCCCCCAGTCTAGTGTATTCATTGCATGCAGTTCATTCGTCGCGTGCGGTGAATGTTACTAGACTTAAGGTAACTAAATTGTTTTTCTTTCGCGCCTTCGAAGCGTCCCTCTGATGCTTCTTTTCTTGGTAGGTGTACCGTGCTACGTGGACACTTTTAGGCTTTTCATATTCTGTCTGATTTGACCGAGTGGGCCACGCATCACTGTTATCCTTATCTTTTACTTTTTATCCTAGCCGTTTAACTGGATTTTTGCCGACACGTGTAGTCATCTTATGCCATCTTGGGTTGGATATACCCCTAGTATAAATACTACACCTGGTTTTTACCATTTCACTTTTCTTCCTTCACTATTTTTTGCCATTGTCGCTCTGTTTTTTCCTTTTCTTTAAAAAAGGGATCCATCCGCTTATCAGGTTAGATATTGACTTTATTTTTCCGTCATGGGTACTATTACAGATATCAAATGCCGTACTACCCCAGGGATGTTTAAAACCTTTCTTGGCAAGTTTTGTATTCCTCCTGAAGTTCACACAGAGCTTCCTTCACCTAACCATACTATGCACGAGCGCCCCAGGTATTATATTGGTTTATTCACTAGGTTTTTTTACTACGTCAATTTTCGCATTCTGCTGTCGGTTTTCCTTGTGGATCTCTATAGGTATTACCATATTAATATCACTCAGCTTTCAGTTATAGGTGCGACTAAGGTTTCCCACTTTGAGATTTTGTGTCGTGCCTATGGTATTTCTCCTACTGTTGGTTTATTTCATGTTTTTATGTGAATTTGAAGAACAAAGGGTGGATATCTTTTAGTAAGCGTGATGGTTCTCCTGTCGTTTATTCTAAACCCCTTGACTCTCTTAAGGGTTGGAATGAACATTTTTTCTGGGTTGATGATTTCGCCTGTCCTGCTCTGTTTCCATGGAACCCTAATAGAAATCTTCTTAAGGATCCTATGCCTCAGGCCGATGAGTATAATGTCGATGATAATGCGACTCTTTTTGCCCATCCTGCTCCATTTCGGAGGTTCCTTGAAACGTTCATTTGCTGGGTTGGCTTGAGTCGTTATTATCCTTTGGATGAGGACATGTATCCTGAGTTTTTCAATGATGACGAAACGGGTGGGTTTCTGTCTTGTGTTTGTTTTCCTTGGTTTCTTTGCCTGTTTAGTTTTTAACTTGCTTCATCTTTTTGCCGTGATGGATTGGCCTGATTTTATTCAGTGTCCCGATCCTATGAAGGTTAGGATTGTTGGGCATAATCGTCGTGAGGGGGAACCCACGCTTTTGGAGACCACTGTTAGGCGTACAGTTCTGCTTCTCCCTATTGTTCCTCCTCTTACTGATGGTGAATTAGAGGCTGGTGTGAATGATCTTTTTGAGGTCTGAAGATGTTGGTGCTAATGTTGGGGATGGACCGTCCTTGGAAGCTACTGCTGTAGCTATTGAAAACACGGCTTCTGGTCCTTCGCTAAAGAGGAAAGAGAACCCTTCCTCACCGGCTGTTGGCACATCTTCCAATCCTGTAAAGAGGTTATGCAACAACTCTTACCAAGGGCTTTCTATTGGTGGTGCACCCGCCTCTGGTTTTCAAGGTTTGTTGGCTGGTAGAGTTCTGGATGCTGAGATTGGCTTTACAGCTGCCCAGACGCTACCCTTTATTATGTCCTCCATTTCGACGACCCCTGAGCGCGAGGTTGAGTTTTCTGCTAACTCTTATGTCGGGTATGAGTCACGTTTCATTGGTCATGTTCAAAGGTTTGTTATTTCTTGAAATTCTTCTTCTGATTGTAGCACCTCTGCGGTTGAAGCTGTGGTTCCTTCTTTTACCAGGTATGATACTGTCCTGGAGATAGTTGCCACTACTATTGTTACTACAGTGTCCGTTCCTGCATCGACCCTGAGGGGTACTTTTCCTAACCCATCCCCCTTCTTTGGGGGTTCATCCTCATATGGCGGTGTTGATCAGGATACCGGGGGTTTTACAGGTTACTCCACTGGTGAACATTTAACCAATGATATTCGTGCTGCTATCGTCCTGGACCCCTTACGGCTGCAGGAGCGTTATCTTCCGAGCTGGAGAGTGCTTAATATCTCTCTTTTGGATAGCCCTTCAGACTATCGTGAGGTTGTTGACGGGGTCACTCCTCCTAAGCTCTTTGCTTCCCTTTGTGAAATGAATTATGAACGCTTGCTTTTAGAGTTCAATGTCTTATCGGCTCTGTTAATACAAATAAATCGTAAAAACGTTTATTCATACTTAGCGATCTCTTTGTGTTTTATTGATAACAAATATAAAGTTATCATAAGTAAAATTATAAGTATACATGTTATTTTTGTAAAGTACTTACATTTAGTCATTTACATAAAATGTTGTAATATTCATTTGTTGTAATAGTTTAATAGGATGGGTAATTTTCAAGACCCATGACCCATGACACAATGTCTATATACATTGTATCTTGTTGGGTACCAAAGGCTCATACCCATGACCCATGACCCGGTTTGCAACCCAAAACCCGGACTGGTACAACCCAGATTACCGGATCCCTTGGATTGCACTAGCCGGATCCCTCTACGGAGGGATCCGTGGGAACCGGGCTACAGTAGAGATTTTTTCCTATAAATAGTGAGTCATTTCTTCATTGTTACTCACCCCTCTTCTTACAAACTCTCTCATTCTTCTAATCTCAGATCTCTTGATCATTCTAGTAGATCTTCTTTCTTTTCTTGTGATTCTCATATAGGTCCTTCTCAAAGGCGAGATCACGATATACTACAAGTCATCCAAGCAAGGGGTCCTTGATTGATTTGTTCATCCACAAGATTTTTGTAGCTAGATCTTGTATCTTATATTTCACATAGTTGTTGTGTAATAGTTGTGTTGGTTTAGTCCGCCGTGCTAAGGTCTTGGTATCTAGATTTGTACCGGAAAAAGTGTAAGCGACGTTGTAAGGCTTCTCTGCCGTGTTTAAGGAGCTTGTTGACATAGTGCTTGAACTCTCGAGTAGGAGACTCGGGGAGTGGAGTAGGGAAAGGAAGCTGTCCTTGTAGCTGAACCACTATAAATCACTTGTGTCACTATTCTCTATCCTTTACTTTACTTGCTTTCAATACTTACTTTACTTATTTGCTTTATACTCTCTATTCATCCATACGAATTCACATAAGATCAAATCAAAAGTTTTTGAAACTAAACTTAAAATCGGCAAAACTATTCAACCCCCCTTCTAGGTTTCCACAATTGGTATCAGAACAAGGTTTACAAAAGTTTTAAAGTAATTTGTATTTTAAAAACTTTTCGATCACAATGAGTTTTGAAAATTAAAAAGAAGGGCAATCTATGCAACGATCTCCACTACTTGAAACAAATGGTTTTATTTATTGGAAAAATATATTTGAAACTTATGTTAAGTCAAAAGATATTGATCTTTGGTACATCATTGTTGAAGGTGACTTTCAAGCCACTACAAAAGATGATAAAATCAACAAAGAAATAAACATCCCTCATGATCGCCTCATCGACGATCAAAAGAAAAAGCTTTCCAAAAATAGTGAAGCTAAAATGGTTTTATATAAAGCTTTACCCAAAAAGGAATTTGAAAGAATTTCTATGCTTAAAACCTCTAAGGAAATTTGGAATTCTTTAGTTGTAACTCACCAAGGAAATCAACAAGTTAAAAACAATAAAATAGATTTATTTGTTCAACAATATGAACAATTTTCAATATCGGATGAGGATAGTATAGATAATTCTTTTGCAAACTTTAATACTGTTATTACATCATTACAAGCACTTGATGAGTCTTTTTCTAGCCGTAATCATGTCAGGAGATATCTAAGGGCGCTTCCATCCAAGTGGAGATCAAAGGTGACGACCATCGAAGAATCCATAGACTTGTCAATCCTCACTCTTGACGAACTCATAGGCAATCTAAAGGTCTGTGAGCTTGTCCTCGCTAAAGACTCCGAAGCCTCAAAAGAAAAGAAAGAGAAGCACAAATCTCTTGCCTTAAAAGCCAAGAAGGTCTCAAGCGAGGAAGAAACCTCTTCTTCGGAAAGTGATGACGAAGAGTATGCCATTGCGGTAAGGGATTTCAAAAAGTTCTTTAGATGAAAAGGAAGATATGTCAAGCAACCATATGACGACAAGAAGGGGTTCCGAAAAGGGAAATATGACAACAAAGCAAGGGATGAACGCACATGTTTTAAATGTGGGGACCCTAATCACTTCATTAGTGAGTGCCCCAAGCGTGCGAACAAAAGGCGTTCGTAAGTGGTTCGTGGGGAATGAGTGAGGAGGAGAACGAAGAAATTTGTCTCATGGAAAATGACTCAAACGAGGTATGTCCCGAATCTCTTTATTATAGTAGCTCATCATTAAATGATGAATCATTGCATCGTGAATATGATAAACTTTGCAAAATTAGTCTAAAAGTAACGATGTTTGTCACTTAGAAAACCTAAACTTCAAACTTCTAAGTATAGGACAAATATGTGATAAAAAGTGTAGCGTACTTTTTAGTGAAACCGGTAGTAAAATATTGAAAAACGGTATTACTATAGGAAGAGGCATTAGAAAACATGGAGTCTATGTCATTAAAATCGGTAATGAACCAAAAGACAAACTTTTTCTTACTTCTATGGATGATACTTCGACCTTATGGCATCGAAGATTGGGTCACGCCAATATGCGACTTCTTCAATCGCTATCATCTAAAGAACTAGTAAGAGACCTACCCAAATTAAAGTACGAACATCATTTTTGTGATGCTTGTAACATAGGAAAGCAAGTCCATGCTACCCACAAAGCTAAAAATATGGTCTTTACTACTAAGTGTCTAGAACTACTTCATATGGATTTATTTGGTCCATTCGCTATTCAAAGTTATGGAGGTAACTTCTATACTTTGGTTATAGTGGATGATTATTCTAGGTACACATGGACTAAATTTTTAAAGAATAAAACTAAAACGTTTGATTACTTTGAAATATTAAGTAAAAAATCCAAAGACAACTTGGAAGTCCTATAGTGTCTATTAGAACGGATCATGGTAGGGAATTTGATAATGAAGTGCAATTTGGAGCTTTTTGTGATGCTAATGGCATTACTCACAATTTATCGGCTCCTCGCACTCCACAATCAAATGGGGTAGTTGAAAGGAAAAATAGAACCCTACAAGAAATGAGTCACACCATGATTAATGAGAAATCTATTCCTCAAAAAATTTGGTGCAATGCCGTAGAAACATCAACTTACATACTTAACCGTGTCCTAATTATACCATTCTTAGGTAAAACTCCATACGAGTTACTTCGAGGCAAAAAGCCTTCGCTAGAACACTTTAGAGTCTTTGGTAGTAAATGTTTCTTACTCAACACTAAAGATTACCTAACCAAATTTGATCCTAAATCAACCGAAGGTATCTTCTTAGGTTACTCTCCTAATAGTAAAGCTTATGTTATACTAAATAAAGAAACAATGAAGGTTGAAGAATCCTTAAACATAAAATTTGATGAAAGTCCACCTAAACCTACCCAACCACTTGTTGATGATGAAATAATCGAAAGTGAAGCCATAGAAATCAAGGAAAATATAAATAAAGAAGATGAACCATTAAACAATGAAATCATCAATATTAAAGAGTCTAAAGATCATCCTGTAGAAAAGGTTATAGGAAAGTTAAATGAAAGAACCTTAAGATCTCAAGTCCAAAACCAAAGTAGTTTATTTTGTTTTGTCTCAACCATAGAACCTAAAAATACGCAAGAAGCCATAAAAGATGAAAGTTGGGTAATGGCTATGCAAGAAGAGTTAAATCAATTTGTTTCTAACGATGTTTGGACACTTGTCCCTCCACCTAATAACCAAACCATAATCGGAACTAAATGGGTATATAAAAACAAGTTAGATGCAAACGGTGTAGTGTCTAGAAACAAAGCTAGACTTGTTGCCCAGGGGTATAATCAACAAGAAGGCATAGAATTTGATGCGACCTATGCTTCCGTGGCTAGATTAGAGTCTATAAGAATACTTCTTGCTTATGCTTGTGCTAATGATCTTAGGCTTTTTCAAATGGATGTTAAGAGTGCTTTTCTAAATGGCTTTATTGATGAAGAAGTCTATGTAGCTCAACCTCCGGGCTTTATCGATTTTGAAAAACCTAACCACGTGTACAAACTAAAGAAATCTCTTTACGGTCTTAAACCAGCCCCAAAGGAATTGTTCAAATATACGTGGACGATATTATATTCAGATCGACTTGTCAAGACATGTGTGATGATTTCTCTAAAATCATGCATGATGAGTTTGAAATGAGTATGATGGGAGAATTAAGCTTCTTTCTTGGTCTACAAATCAAACAACTAGAAGATGGTATTTTCTTTAATCAATCCAAATACATAAAAGAAATGCTAAAGAAATTTGGTTTAGAAGAGTCAAAACCCATAAGAACACCAATGTCATCCGATACTAAACTTACCAAAGATGAAGACGGTGAACCCGTTGATAACACCAAATATTGTGGCATGATTGGTAGCCTTCTCTACCTTACGGCTAGTCGGCCGGATATAATGTTTAGAGTATGTCTATCTGCTAGGTTTCAAGAAGACCTTAAAACATCACACCTAGAAGCCGTCAAAAAAATATTTAGATACATTAAGGGTACTACTCAATTAGGATTATGGTATCCTAAGGGGACGGGGTTAGAAACAATTGTATATGCGGATTCTGACCATGCAGGTGATTATGTTGACCGAAATGGTATCCTAAGAAGCAAACGACATTGGCCATCTCAACAACCGAAGCCGAATATGTCTCTGCCGACAAAGCATTCCAACAATCACTATGGATGAAACAAGCGTTAGTTGACTACGACATTCTTCTAAGTGACATAGCCATTTTATGCGACAACAAAGGTGCTATTGACTTAAGCAAGAATCCGATGTTGCACTCCCGCACCAAGCATATAGAGATCCGTCATCACTTCTTAAGAGACAATGTTCAAAAGGGGAACATTTCTATTGAGAAGGTATCATCTGAAGACAATATTGCCGACGTCCTCACCAAACCATTGAAGCGGGAACAATTCAACCTGCTTCGTCTTGGTCTTGGTCTCAAGGTACAATCGTCGTAAAATGATTCTCACTCTACAAGGTACGTAAACGTTAGCCTTACCTTCTTTTATGAGTCTAGGATCTCTATTTCACACACAACTCACAAATGATATGGGGATTTTCAAAACTCAAGATAAATTTTATTTTACATGAAATTTCTTGAAATACTTTAAAAGATACTTCTCCCCGTATCACTTTCCTAAAAACATTCTCACGTCTAGGACAAACCTTTTTCATTATTAATACAAAGTAAAAACCCGTTTTCATTGCATCTCATGTCTTTTGAATGCTAAAGGGAACACATAACTAATATGTGTTTTTGGGTACATTCATTTAAGCAAAAATGAATTAAGGAGCGCTCGGTTTATCTCACATAATAATATGCTTTTTCACTTCTTCGTTTATTTTCCTCTTTTTAGGAGTCGAGATAATCGCAACTCCAAATGGTTTGCATATAGGCATACACTAGGCATCATTGTTTCCAAAAGGAAAAATTTGAGCTGCCGAGATCACCAGACACCACGGATCCCAGCTTTTACGCTGGACGGATCCCTAAAGGATCGGATCCGTGGGAACCGTGGAACAGAAGCAAAAATTTTCTTCTATTTTTCTCACTTTGGCTATAAACCTTCATATTTTCAACATTTTATCTCTTTCACTAATGAGTATGTTACTTAATGCTTGTGTTCTCATGATCACATGCCTTAAAGTCATATCTAATCATTAGATTTTAGTCCACATTTTGGTTTTACCCTTCAATAGAATGCATTATTTTCTCTATAAATAAGGTTCCAAAATGCTTGCATATCCATCACTCTCAACCTCACAAACAATCATCATCATGTCATCCAAAAGATCTTCCAACATTGATGAACCACCTAGTGAAAACAATCCTTTTCAAGAAATCCAAAACTTCATCCTACCACCTTCCGTAGTGCCACCACCCAAATCTAGAAGAACCGCACGGATTAGCATCCGGCCTTGTTGTTTAGCTAAACCGTTGTCAAAAAGCCCATCACCAACTACTCATTCACCACCAAATGATTCCATTGTAGCACCTCCATCATCTCCCACAAGTTCATCACCACAATCACCAAATGAGTCTCAAACGTAACACTCAAATCACACTATCGGATCTCCTTAAGACTCCAAAAACAATCCCACTACCCGTGTCTAGTCCACCACCCACTCCATTACTACCATCCAAATCTACCCAACTAGCTTCCAACTTAAACCCAAAAGAACTAGTCTTTTTAACACCACCAACATCTCCAAACACACTTTACAAAGATCTTGCAACTTCACCACCTTTAGCTCCCATTGTATTGCCAGAACATCTAGGTTATTATCCACCACCACTTACCAACATCCCGGATTTTGATCCATATTTTCCACCACATATTCCGCCCTACACAAATCAAACCTACCCGGAAACCATCCGCCCACACTACCCTCACCATTTACATTGTGAACATTGCCAATCCGCTAGGGAACTTGCAATGGAAATAAGGGACGAGATGCGATTCATACTTAACCACATCCTTGATCGCATCAACATCATCACTCACCAAAACTTCCATAATTAATCCTATGCAAGCATGAAAGGAATGATATTACTATTTTCTCTATTTTTTTTAGTCATTTTAAAGAACAAACCTTGTTCTTAGTTTTACATCTTGTAAGTGGCCTATATACCACTACACTTTGATATTTATTACAAGGCTTTGTTTACGTACCTTGGCTCTCCATCTTGTTTCTCGTCCCATACAAGATTATATTACATGGTTACTACTAACATTTTTTTTGTAGGTATTATATTTTCTCACTTGACGCCCAATTCTAGGGGGAGCTACCGTCAAGGGGAGCTAATGCTTCGTGGATTATGCTATTTCTTTTCAACACTTTATTTCTTCGTTATGTTCGCTTTTTGTATCGACAAAAAGGGGGAGAAGAAGTAAAACTTACATACTTTCAAAACATACATCTAATCTTAAGTTTTACTCATCATAACATTATATTTTTTCATCAACAAAAAGGGGGAGATTGTTAATACAAATAAATCGTAAAAACGTTTATTCATACTTAGCGATCTCTTTGTGTTTTGTTGATAACAAATATAAAGTTATCATAAGTAAAATTATAAGGATACACGTTATTTTTGTAAAGTACTTACATTTAGTCATTTACATAAAATGTTGTAATATTCATTTGTTGTAGTAGTTTAATAGGGTGGGTAATTTTCAAGACCCATGACTCATACCCATTACCCATGACACAATGTCTAGATACATTGTATCTTGTTGGGTACCCAAGGCTCATACCCATGACCCTTGACCCGGTTTGCAACCCAAAACCCGGACTGGTACAACCCAGTTTACCGGATCCCTTGGATTGCACTAGCCGGATCCCTCAGAGGGATCCGTGGGAACCGGGATACAGTAGAGATTTTTGCCTATAAATAGTGAGCTATTTCTTCATTGTTACTCACCCATCTTCTTACAAACTCTCTCATATATTCTCTCATTCTTCTAATGTCAGATCTCTTGATCATTCTAGTAGATCTTCTTTCTTTTCTTGTGATTCTCATATAGGTTCTTCTCAAAGGTGAGATCACGATATACTACAAGTCATCCAAGCAAGGGGTCCTTGATTGATTTGTTCCTCCACAAGATTTCTGTAGCTAGTCTTGTATCTTATATTTCACATAGTTGTTGTGTAATAGTTGTGTTGGTTTAGTCCGCCGTGCTAAGGGCTCGGTATCTAGCTTTGTACCGGAAAAAGTGTAAGCGACATTGTGAGGCTTCTCCGCCGTGTTGAAGGAGCTTGTTGACATAGTTCTTGAACTCTCGAGTAGGAGACTCGGGGAGTGGAGTAGGGCAAGGAAGGCGTCCTTGTAGCCGAACCACTATAAATCACTTGTGTCACTATTCTCTATCCTTTACTTTACTTGCTTTCATTACTTACTTTACTTACTTGCTTTATACTCTCTATTCATCCATACGAATTCACACAAGATCAAATCAAAAGTTTTTGAAACTCAACTTAAAATCGGCAAAACTATTCAACGCCCCTTCTAGTTTTCCACAGGCTCTCAGTTGTGCTTTGGTTCCGAGGTTCGAATGCGTGCGGAGCATGATCTCCGGGAAAGGAAGAGGTTGTCTGACAAGTGTAATCAACAAGCTGGTTTGTTAGAAGATAAGTGTAGTGAAGTTGTTAGGCTGGAGGCTAGATTATCGTTGACGGAGGCTGAAGCTTCGTGTAGGATCGTAATATTTATTGTGTTGATGATTCGGGTGGTCTTGGATGATCAAAATACATGTTTGCCATAGTTAGAGAGTTAGTAGAGAGAGAGGGTGTTCTTGCTAGAGGTTTACACAAATGAAAGATTAGATTAAAATGAGAAGAAGCACCACCCCTTCCATGGATGGAAGGGGTATTTATAGTTACATGAAATACGACCTCCTATCGGCCTGTGGATCAGGTATACAGTGGGTAAAGACCCGTCCTTCCTCCACGGTGTTGCTCTAAACTAAACTACGCTACAATACTAACAAATAAACTACTTAATAACGTAACAAACGACACATCTACGATCTAACATATGCTAGACTTATAATTGGGGTGACCGACACTTTAACATGGAATTTTCTAATTCCTAACAATCTCCCCCTAAGGGAGGTCACCCCATGAAATAAATTTTGCAACCTAGCATTCTATCTTTGTCTTTAGTTCTTGAGCTCGTAGACTTGAATTCTTCAACATCTGCATCTTTGTGCTTTTGTAGCGATTCTTAAAAGTCCGCATTGAATTGTACTTTAAGTGGAGGCCTTTGAACTGATCCACATCTTTGATGATCTTTGAGCTTTCATTGAGATCATCACCACAGAAATCTCGGATCACCCTTTATTGTGTTGCCATCATGTGAAGTTGTGACTTTTGGACCGACATGCTCACACTTTTGAATCATGACATCTTTCCATCAGAGTAGCGGAAGCTTTACTGGCTCATGATATTTGCAGCAGCGTAGCAGAATCTTAGTATAGAAATATCAGAGCCAGGTTATGTAGATATGCACCAGTCATGATTTCTTCAGATTAAGTGTGGATGCAGTGAGCATGCGGCTTTGGATTGACTCCTCAATTCTGATCAGCTGCAACCGTCCAAATGTACCTGCAAACAACAGTTAGCAATAAAACACACGAAAGTGTCTTTGATCACTTTCGCTGAATTGAGGTACACGCCCACGGTTCCCGTTGATCAGTACAAGTACGCCTGTGATCGTAGGATTCGAAGAATCTCCTTGACAGGGTTTCGCAAATGTTCTAGCTGTTCTCAAACCGGAACGTCTCAAAGAAGACAACACGGAGTGAGTGAACCAGAAAATTGAGATTCACTGATTGATGAAAAATGATTTGAAAACAATCGCGTATTGCTTAAAGAAAGAGTTTTGCAATATGACGAAGGTTTTATGAGAAAGATCAATTTTCAATCAAAATACTTTTTGTATTTGAGAATGAGTACACATTCGACGTGCTAGTGAAAATAAGAGATTCGCACATCGAACGGTTTTTCTAAAAGTATTTTTCAATCAGAGATACTTTTTGAATTTGAAATGAATACACATTCGACGTGCTAGAGAAAAGAAGGTTTGCACATCGAACGGTTTTTCCAAAAGTATTCGTCAATTCCATTCTTGGACCAAGGTTGATTCACGAATGAATCGCCCCATTGTTTCTGTCCAGTTGTCACAAGTATGATCTTTAGAAAAGATCTCACATGTCACCTACCAAGAGCTTGTTTGATGTTGGCTCTAGAAGGCTTTCCATCTTCATCGTGAATATTGTCACATATCACTCGGATGTTCTGGCAATTACCACAAGGATAATGCGTAGGACTCTTAATATATACTTACTTTCCACATTATGTGAAACAGCAAGTCTTCAAGAATTTAGTGTCCTAATGAGATATTGTGGATGATCTCTTGGCTCTAGACTCAATCGTGCACATTTGGTTCCTATGCCGGAGACTAGGGAGAGGGTCTCCTTCTTCAATATCAACAATCTCTAAGAGAAAGTCGATAGATTATGTCGGTTCCCAGTGAGAATGAAACAAGCCCTTTTAAGAGGAACTTGAGTAGCTTGGGAAGTTTAGTGCAGTGCGTCACTGGGTCCATGACGTCTTGTCTTCAATACCAGTGTTACCTTAGTAACCACCAGTAGCATATGTATTGAACCCGGTTACTGCCCTAAGGTTGAATTAATGGAGGGCTATTTCTTTTCACCCTTTATCACATTCAATTCTTTTTCATTCTTCAACCCCATCAGTGCTTACCGAGACTTCATAACTAGAACCTTATTGGGTTTATTCCAGACTAGCTCCGTCTCAGTCCGCACTCTTCCCGTATCTCACTTTTCTCCTTTTTCAATATACCTAAGGACTCTACACTATCTAGTGGATTGTCCCTCGGTAGATCCCTCCGGCTCTGGCGGATCGTGGGAACGAATACCTAACCTAACCATCCTTATAACACCATGCATAAAGTAAATTGGTCGGTCTTTTGGTATTGTTCTTTCCTTCATGAAACCAATCGAAAAATCATTTGGAAAAACAATCAAGGTACTTGTGATACGAGATCAAAGCATTTTGTACCTTAATAGTTTTGATCATTTTAGAAATGCTCCCCCTCAACATGTGCATATGATATTGAACTTGTTTGGCACATGGAGGCAAGAGTTCTTTGAAATAATTTCTTGATCACATTTTCCTTAGAAAAAGCCATTTGAATTTCTTTGGTAAATTCTCCCCCTCAATATGTGCATAGGATAAGAGAAATCATTTTAACACATAGAGGCAAGAGTTCTTTTGAAGCACATCCACGAATCACAAAAGCCATTAAGAAAAGGGATTAAGTCGTAGAATAGCAATGTACTTTTCAAAGTGTCCCGTTTTAGTATGTGTACTTTTTTTAAGTTGTAGAATAGCAATGTACTTCCATAAGTGTCCTGTTTTGGTACGTGTACTTTTTTTAGCTTCGTAAAAGTTGTAGAATAGCAATGTACTTTCTATAAGTGTTCCAATTTGGTACGTCATCCACGTACCAAATTGGAACACTTATAGAAAGTACATTGCTATTCTACAACTTTTACGAAGCTAAAAAAAGTACACGTACCAAATTGAAACACATTTAAAAGTACATTGCTATTTTACAACTTAAAAAAAGTACACGTACTAAAACGGGACACTTTGAAAAGTACATTGCTATTCTACAACTTAATCCCTTAAGAAAACCATTTGAAAACTCAATCAAGGTACTTTATAAGTCTCTTTAAAAAAAACTTTTTGTACCTCGATAGTTTTGCTCCCCCTCAATATGTGCTTCGGGATTCGAAAGCGTTTAGCACATATGAGAGAGC
Source organism: Chrysanthemum makinoi (assembly GCA_910596185.1). NCBI lineage: Eukaryota > Viridiplantae > Streptophyta > Magnoliopsida > Asterales > Asteraceae > Chrysanthemum > Chrysanthemum makinoi. Next base: position 268,926,496 of record OU343223.1, read on the forward strand.
AGCCTGCACAATTAAATAAAAAACGATCACCTTTTATCAAATTTCATTATTAAATCACAAATTCTCCCCCGATCAAAAATATCAAACCCTTTGAGATTTTGGATCCCAAGTGATTTAATTAGGTTTAGAAAACATGGGAGAAAATGTGGCCTTGTTTAAATACTCATCTGGTTTTTGGATATATCCTCCTCCTCAACATGTGCATTGTGTATTTGAAATCGTTTGGCACATGGAGGCAGGAGTGCCTTTGAAGGACTAAAACCAATTCTATTCAAACAGATTTGAGATTTAAATCACGATCTCTACCCCGATCAGAAATTTCAAACCATTTGAGATTTGTGATCCCAAAAGATTTAAATCATTTAGAAAATTTTGGGAAAAGACGTGGCAAGATTCAATTTTGAAAGATGACAGAAAAGGACCATTTTAAGACACTAAAGATTGTTAGTGTCAGGTATGACAGTTTTTAAAAGATCTTTAAGTAAAATAAAACAATTTCACAATCAAACAAGAACAGAAAATAATTTCATTTTGAAAGACCTTGATTCAAAAGAAAAATCATACCATGACATAACATTAAATCTTTAGATCACCACATTTTACCGTACAAACCAGAACTTTTATGAAGAACTTATTGTTTGAAAATATTATATTTTAAATCACTCTCCCCCTCAATCGATGACAGAAGTCAATAATTGAGTGACTTAGGTTCTGATAAAAAGAAGTCCGGTGATTTTCAAAATTAAGTCCAATAAATTTTCAAAACAATATTTTCCATTTTCAAAACAATTTAATCAAATTATTCAAAATTGTTTAAAAATGGTATCCTGAACAAAGATATGTTAGGTGGTTGAGAAGCTTCTGTTGTTGTTGCTGTAGGGCTTGGAAGAAAAACCGTCTGCTGATGCAGTGAGACTTCTTCATACGTTGCATTTTGAATGCCAACTGAGGTCAAATTAAGCTCCGTTTCTTCAATCACTTAGAAGAAAACCATCTGCTGATGCAGTGAGACCTCTTACGTTGCATATATGCCAACTCTCCACAGAAGTCCAATAAAGCTCCGTTTCTTCATTTTGTCAACCCAAGATATAGTTACCCTTTCCTTTCGGCATCCAAACATCATATTATGTGGGATCCGGATCCGGAACATTCTTATACCAAGATACCTGCATACGTTAGTGAACACACATTCAAATATATGGTGGTCGACATCACCCAAACAGCAATCGACTAATAAAAGTCAATGTAACATATCAATCAGATCATATAAATGTATGGGAATAATGTGTACATCAAATTCTAATCATCTATTCCTAGCAATCATATCCTACGCACCTAGTCCTTCAACATAGGTTAACATCATTTTTAATTAAGCATATTAGGATAATTAAGAAAGCCCGTTAGATGATATAGATTTGAAAACATTATCCCCCTCAATCAATGACTCAATTTGTGAAAAGTTTAAAAGTGCTGAAGTCATTGATTGAGTTTGCAGATTTAATAAAAACTCTGAAACTGATTGTTGTTAAAGCAGCTCATTCTACCACCATTTTTGGAAAACAACAAATATTTTTCTGAAGAATTTTAGATGGAAAAACATTTGTGTAGGAACAGCAGTCCTTCGACATACTTTCCTCAAAGTGTTTTAGGATAAGTGCATGATATTTGTGAAAAACGTTTAAGCGAAGCACTTTCCTTCCTTTTAAGAGCGGGTTGCTATCAGAAATAATAGCAAACCATAGTTTTAGCACGGGTTACAGTCTGAAATAACTGCAAGCCATTTTTTAAGCACGGGTTACAGTCTGAAATAACTGTAAGCCATCATTTGAAGACATGTTATGAAAAGAATATTTACACCTCCTGCTCGAACTTCATCTAAAGTCCCGTGCCATTATTGAATGACATTTCTAAGACCGTAGATGTTATCGATACCAGAAGACATGTCTTGAGAAAACATATTTTTGGTATTTTTCAAATTTTTCTGATTTTTATGGATTTTTGTTGGTTTTATATTTTTCTATTTTGATTTTGTTGGTTTTATATTTTTGTATTTTGTTTTTCGAACAAATATTTACAAGGATAGATAAGATGATATAGTAAAAGAAGATGATGATACGAGAACCGAGATAAGGATATCAAGCGACCCGTTGTTGAAGAAGAAATTGTCATCTCTTAAACATTCACCACCAAAGCTTCCAAGGCTCCAGAATAGAAGATAGAACATGAGCCTTCGAGAAAAAAAAACTTTGGCAGCTTCCCCCCAAACCGAAGATCCATTAGATGAGCAGATTCGAAGCTCTATTTCAAGCTTTCCTTAGCCAGGTGCACAAAAAAGCACACCATTATCATAAATCCCGCTGCTCCATTTAAGAACGATAATCAAGGTTCTCCATTCGGGGTTATATCATCAACAAGAATAACAGCAAAGTATCATCCCACGTATAAATAATCTTCTCAAATTTCCTTTCCATGAAGTCGAACGATCCATTCCAAAAGGTGTCAAGAGAACACTTCCCCCTTTGTAGTTGAACTGATGCAGTCCGTCTCTTTGTATAATGCTCAAGAACTCTCCCGAATACACTTCATGAGGGGAATGAAGAACACCTTCCCATGTTCACATTTTTCTTCCCTGATGAACGTGTAGGAAGCTCAAGAACCCGAAGTACACCAATATCCAAGAGCTCTCCCGAATACACATCATGAGGGGAATGAAATCACCTCCCCGTGTTCACATTTTTCTTCCCGGATGATCGTGTATGAAGCTCAAGTATCCGAAGTATACCAATACACAAGGAATGAATAACTGATAACATTGAAGAAGCAGGCCAAGTCACTGATTATCTCTGCGGGTGACAATCACTGCGGATGTCAACTCCGGAATAAGTGACTATATCTCTGAATCACTGATTAAGCACTCAAGTGAAAACAGCTGAGCATCCCCAATGTACACAATTCTCTCTCCCCTGATGATTGCGATAACATCGAGATCATCACACACCAGTGTACCTCTTTTATCTTCAGAAACTAACTCTTCCATCTCTTCCCCCACGTCGTTGGAATAATAACACAAAAGCCTTCATGAGTAAAACCTTGAGTTTCTCTGCGGTCAAGACATTTGTTTTACCGGGATATCTTCAATCACTTAGAAGAGTTAAGTTCATCAAGTTTACTCGTCATGAGTCAAACCTTGAGTTTCTCTGCGGTAATAACATTTGTCTTCCCGGGATATCTTCAATCACTTAGAAAAATTAAGTTCATCAAGTTTACTCGCTTTGTGTTTATATGTGAGTCTCCTTTCTCCTTGCTGGTTTTGACACTTCAGAATCAGCAACTCTTTGAATGCCCAAATACTTGAAATTTGTTGAGAAGATCGCTTGAAGTCTTTGTGAGAATCAACATCTTTGAATAATGTGAGCAAATCTAATTGGGGATTAAATTCGACATATCACATTCCCCCAATTAGTGCTCTCCCCTAAACCAACAATCTGTTTGATAAATGCCTAGATTAAGAAGAAGTCTTTAGATCGTTAAATGCAACACGTCTTTAGTCTTCTAACATGTAGCAGAAAATGTAGAACAGACTGAAGACTCGACCTTCTTCAAGATTGTCCAGTTGGGGAATAGATAGTTAACATCTTCATCACACTAAGATCATCCCAATTAACTTTCATCTTGCAAATCCCCTTAAATAAATCCCTCCCAATCAAACAAGAACAGAAAGATGTTCATCAAGGAAATCAGCAATCAGCCCGCAGCGAACACACAAAATGGTAACACCAAGCAAACAATCACATCAAACAAGAACATAAGGTTGTTCGGAATCATCATGTTGATGTGCACGTGAAGCATTAACCGGAAGCACTTGTCTTTAAACTCATATTAGCTTGTGAAGATGTCAACTAACGGCTCTTAGAAGAAACTCCATGTAAAGATGAGCCGATAAGAAGAAGCTCGGTTCTTACATGAGTTTGGAGCCATATGACCATATATTCTCAGATATCGATCAACCATGCAGAATTATCATACTTCTTCTCCCCCTCAAGAATTGCATACGGAGTTGCCATTCTTGATTAAATAAGTGAATATCATCCGAATGTTCTATTCACACTTCTCTCCTACAAAATCAGCACATGATGTCGCCATCTTCATTATAATCGAGCAAGTGGAATGAGAAAACAATCAGTGGTAGCCTGGTTCACTTGATGACTGAAGCGCATGGAAAAAGTATGAAGCATGTTGATGAGAATGGTCATAATAAGAAGATTTCTCTTCTTCAGAAGATAAAGCGCACTGACGCGTACACTTTTCTTTTCTTTAGAGAACGAGGCATGAACTGAAGTATTCATACGTCATAAGAAGATTTCTCTTCTTTTGAAGATAAAGCGCACTGAAACGTACACTTTTCTTTTCTTTAGAGTACGAGGCATGAACTGTTGTGTTCATACGTCATAAGAAGATTTCTCTTCTTTATAAGATAATGCGCACTGAAACGTACACATTTCTTTTCTTTAGAGAACGAGGCATGAACTGTTGTGTTCATACGTCATAATCTCTCTCTTTTCTGCTCTCTTAGCAAAACATGAAATCATCCCCATTATCATTCTGTAGGCTCTTTGTTGTGACAACTGATGGAGAAAAACCAATATGATGAATTTGACTCTGAAGTAAGCTAACCCGAACTCGTGACTTAAACTTGCACATATGTAACAAAGAGCGGTGCCGAGACTTCATGCTCCATTGAATCTCTAAGTACTCTATACTCTTCATCCAACCAACCATCAAGTATAAGACGTACATCACCTCTTGAAAATCCACAATTGAATGTGACACTAAGCACTACAACGTAACTCCTTAAAGTGATACTTATTTTGAGGTGATAAGAGCCCAATTCCCCCAAGTGGTAAAAGAAAAAGTAAAAGTCACCCAACAATAACTAGATTTCCAAGTCTTCGCTTTTGATAATAAGCTTGAACAAGGATCATGAAGAATCTTCATCCATCCATCCCCGATATCTTCAGATACTAAGTACACTCGCCCGTGATAATTCACTTCAACCTCAAATAAATAATATGAAATTAACGCCGTTGTCACATCTTCTGGTTAAAAGCTCTAATCTAGCCTCCTTTGACATTTTAAGTGATCTATGATAATGGTTTCATCTCGACCATGGTCAAAAGCACATAACCCCGTAAAACCATATAATAACCAAACTGCCATGACGAATTATCCAAACACACATCCAATTCATGAAGTACACCCTTTTATCTCTTCTTCGAAACAAAAACCGTAGCACCAGCATCAAAAAGATCCCGAAATACATTTTCCTTTCTCCAAGATAGTTCCATCAATACGGGATTTTATAACTCTATGGTTTAAACCGAGAAATAGTTTCTTTCGCGGGATTTTACAAAACCAAGAATAAATCGTAAGATAGATCCGGAAATGCACTTTACTTTAACCCGGATGTTTCCATTGTCACGGGATTTTACAAGTCTATGATTTAAACCGAGAAATAGTTTCTTTCGCGGGATTTTACAAAACCAAGAATAAATCGTAAGATAGATCCGGAAATGTACTTTACTTTAACCCGGATGTTTCCATTGTCACGGGATTTTACAAGTCTATGATTTAAACCGAGAAATAGTTTCTTTCGCGGGATTTTACAAAATCAAGACAAAACCGTAAACAATGTCAGCTTGAATGTGTTATGACAACTTTGGTTTCTGTGAATATCTGTTTTAGGGGAACATGCAGCGGTTTATCAACGGTTCATTCTCCATCATCAACAATTCTTTACCCATATGTAGACAACATCACAAACCATACTAAGTCAAGTAGTATACACTACTTCCCCCTGAGGTTGACCGTAAAACATCAAAGTACACATTTCTCCCCATGATGGTTTCGAACTTTCGGAAGCATCATAACGTGTACGACCATTTGCACGAGAAGTTCTTGTCATAAGCAAACATCTTGAAAAATCATGACTGACGCTGACCAAGATTTTGTTTAGGCGGTGAAGTAACTTTGACAATTTGTGGTGTCGAATATCTCATAGGAATTGCTGAAATTGAACCTCTATTGATTCATCGGCTAATAGTACTGACCACTTGGTGAAGTAAACCCAATATGACAAACTTGAAAATGAAGTAAACATCCCATCTTTGTGAACAATGAGTTATAACCAGATTGTCAAGTCATAATCACATAAAGTGACAGTAATGCCCCAACAAGTTATCTTGAGACATGCAACCAACCAACCAACGTCTCAGGGATAAAGAAGCTCACCCATGAAATATCACTTCAATTTCGCATCAATAATACCGTACAAAAACCCTGTAGTCATTTTTCACTTTTTCGCTCAAGCCCTGAATTTTGTATCCTCCATGAAAATATTTTATGACCAAAATATTAACTCATTTATCTAAATAAATTAACACTTATGCTTCCAAATTTTTGTGATTAAAAGTTCGGATAACATTATCTTTGATAACTATTTCAATGATCCGAAAAGTTTGCCCAGTCCGTTCCTCGTCCATTTTGATGGCAGCCCACAAGAGATTTCAACAAAAACCCAAGCACACATTAACACACTAATGAAATAGTCCATCACAAGTATAAACTCACAAATGTAATCAATCCTTCAACCCAGTCCAATCATATTCGGATGAGTCCTAGGGCCCAATTGCAAATCCAATGAGAGAAAGGCCCAAAAAGAACTTTAAGACACAGAGTCCAATCAACATGACATGGTGTAACCGGTTATATATATAACTCACATTTCACAACCCTAAAATGCAGTAATACTCAAACCCTAAACACACTTACCTCTAAAAATCCGCCCCCCTCCTCATCCTTTCTCTTCCATCAAAACCCTGAATCTGCTTCTCAAGAAATCCTCCTACCACAGTTATTAAAACAAAACGCCTCTCCACCTGCTCCATCTAACAGCTTCATCATCCATACGAATCCTATAACACAAATCACCCAAATATATCACAATATCCAATCCAATCTTTCACATAATCAGTCCGCTACCCTCATCTTTTCACCAGTAATCAAAAAGACTCTCCAAGAGAACCTTTGTAGAGACCTAGCCACAGAGATGGCTAATGGTAAACATTGTGATGGCCACGAGATCTAATTAGTGAACGAAGGTAGGTTTAATTTATTTCTCTCTTTTTGTATTGATTGAACACCATGAACACATGAAAAACGAGTGAACCTTAATTGTTAAACTCGATTCATGGTTCGAACATCAATAATGAACGAACGTTTACATGTGTTATCGTATTTATCTTCCTTAAACCGAATATGAAGAGAGAATGAAGCCCTTGATGGTTTTGTTCTTTTCTTGATTTTTATTCGGATATGAAAAGAAGCCTAGCTTAAAAAAAGGATCTATGATGGTTATGTTCAAACGAAAACAAAAAATCTTTAAAAGATTTGAAGAAACGTTAGAACAATACTGAGATTCTCATGAGTTTTTATTTTCGATTTTGAAAGAAATGAGTTGAGGTAGTTAAGGTTTTGACTGAGATTGATTGTTGATGAGTTAGGATAGATGTTGGATTTCTTTCATTGTGAGATTGTGGGACTGATGATGTTTTTTAAAACTGAGGTCAAGTCGAGATGTGGTATAATGTTGTGGTTGTGGTCATATTATTCTCCTTCTTCCTTTCTGTCCAAGTTGCTAGCATAAGTCGCTAGCTAAGTCGCTACCCAAAACTGATAAGTCGCTAGGTCATCAAAACATGAGTTAAGTTGCTAGCCAATTTTTTTTTTCACACAAGTCGCTACTTGTTAAATAACAAGTAGCCAAGTCGCTAACCTTTTAGTCACAAGTCGCTAGCAAAGCATTAAACCAATTCGTTACTTCTTTCAAAACACAAGTCGCTAGGGTCATGAGTCAATTCGCTAACTTATCAATATAAGTCGCTAGGTAAGTCGCTACAATTTTAGAACACAACTCGCTACTTGTTAAAAAACAAGTAGCTACATGAGTCAAGTCGCTATGATGAACATGAGGACTGATGAGTGTCTAAATACTCATCATTTCATTCACATTTAAGCTACAAAAATATCTGAAAACATACAAATATGCTTCAAAATATTGGAATTATCTCCAAATTGTGTTTTTAGGTGTTAAAATGCAAAAAGGATGAAAACTGATGAAAAACATGTAAAACATACATAATTTACGTTTCGTCCCTGGAGTTTCTAAATTGGCAAATCTAGTTCCTGGTTAATCAAAACTTGTAAAAATATCATTAAAGGTCCTTGGGATTCAAAAGTTGTTCAAAATAATCCTTTGAAGTTTAAAATCACAAAATTGCAACTTTGGTCCCTCAAGTTTGAAAAGTGTCAAAATTAGTCCCTAAGGTTTTAAAAATAAGAAAATAATCAAAATAAACCTTATACTATTTATAAATGGCAATATTGGTCCTTATGATAAACTTTTGGAAAATTACAAGTTTAACCCTTCAAGTTTCTAAATTGGCAGATTTGGTCCCTAAAGTTTAAAATAATGAAATTTATACTTGTGGTCCTTGTACTAATGGTTAATTGCAGGTTCAGTCCTTATTTGAAGTTTGGGGAAATTACATATCAGGTCCCTAATGAATGCTCAAAACTACAAATTGGTCCTTGTGATACTAATAACCAACCGGACCCTTTTATTTAATAAACCAAGTCCAAATCCAATCCAAAATATATAACCCTACCAACACACCAGCCAAACCCAATCCTTTGTAAATAAATAAAACCCGGACCCCGCTTTTCCCTCTTCTTCTTCCACCTCTCCCCCACTCCACCTGTAACTGCCACTTGCACCCTCCACCTTGCACTTCCAGCTCACCCCTAATCCTACCCACTCTCCACCACCTCTTACAGCAGAAACTCCCCACAATAAATGCCATTCCCACCCATTTTCACTGAAATACCACTCTTACCCACGGTTTTGAGCAAAACCATCCCAACTTGGCCTAAACTTTACCAAATATCTTCCTGACATCTCCACATTACAACAAAAAGATTTAATTAGTCTCAAACTGCCTCAATTCCACGTGGTGCGTTTTGGCGCCAAAATGAGTTTAAACGATTGGGATGAGTTAGACTCAATCAATGGCTGTGGATCAATGTGGGAAAGTATCTGGAAGCTAGTGGGAAGAGAATAGGTGATAAATACAGAAGAAAGGAGAAGAAGAGAGGCATCATAATTTTAACTTAGTTTATGATCAATCGTAGTTAATCAAAATAGTTTGTATCATTAGTGTAATCTTTAAATTTCTGTTCTCAGTTGTTCATTACCTTTGCTAAAGTGTAATAACATACTTGGTTACTCAGTTTCAATCTATCTTTTAAGTTTTCAAGTATTTCAACTTTGTCCCATTTTCAATTCAAGTCATTTAATTTCTGTTTGATACTTGTTAATTAGAGGATTCTAATAACACTACTTGGTTCTCAGTAAGCCATAGCAAGCTTTTAGATACTCAAAATCAGCAATAATCAATAAAAAAGGAAAATACCAAAAAAGAAACAAGTAAATTAGGAAATTTGATATAAAGTTACTGTGGAAGAAGCAAAGGAGCAAGTGCTATCTTGGATTGCCTTGGTTTAGAGCTCTGTGGAGAGCATTTAGGTGTGGTACTCAGTTCTTGGTTCTCAGATTTTGGCCTTGATTCAAGTTGTAAGCAATTTCTTGATTTTGCCATTTTCTGTATTAGTTCTTAATTTAGTATAATCTTTCTTGTTTCATGCTTAGTTGGTATTGATTAGTGATAATCTAGTGTTAAATCAGTAGGTTGTTAGTTGGAAATCATAATTAATAGTTGTTAAAAGTTAGACAGTTAAAATAGTGTAGTAGTGATTCATAGGTTGTAGTTGTTATTATCTGTGTAATTGTGTCCATTTGATCTTAGTTCATCTGTATCAAGTGATAGAAATCAGTTTCATGGTTTAATTTGTGGATTTGTAACACTAATCTAGAAAACACCCTTGTTAAGGTGTGTTTGGATCAAGCTGCTTATCTGAGTTTATGCATGTTATTGTGCTTTATTCTTGTTTCTGCATGTTAGTTTAGATCACACTATCTCAGTTCTGTCATAATATTTAGGTCTTATTAGTATAAAAGTCAAAATAGAACTCAATCTAGTCTAGCTGTTTAACTGTTAGAGTAATAAGTTCCATAATTACCACACTAGCTTAAAAGTTGATACTCTAGCTTAATTTAGCCTTATTATAGCTTATCTTAACATAATCAATCAGTAAATCTAGATTCAAGCTCAGATAAGTCAACTTAGTAGTTCAACTTAAAAAGTCAAATTTGCAGCTTATACGATTTTTGTATGAACTTTGGATCTAAATTGTGAACTTGTTAATTGATATTAGGACTTGAGCTTGTAGGTTTATATAGTCTTGTTGCTGATCTCTTTGTTGCTACCTTTATTAACTTTTATCTAGCTGATTGAAGTGCTTAAATTGTGCTTATCTTTTAGTAGTTCTTCACAAAACTCCCTTGTGCACAGATTTGACACCTACTTTCACAAGCTTGCACAAGCTTGATTAGTGAGTGTTAGTGTGAGTATTTTGGATCTTTGTGATGCCCATGTGGCTAGTTACTTGAGTAAGTGCTTATTTGTCCTTTGATTGCTTATTTGGTCTGCTTATTCTTGCTTTAATTGTGCTATCAAAATAAACTAAACATTGATCATCAGTGTAGACAAGCAACTTCACAAGCCCATCATAAGCTTATCACTGAGCTTTGGCTTGTGATCTTTGGCTCATTTAGAAGTTTAGCAGCTCATCTATCAAGTTCAAGCTTTAACTTTCATTTTCAAAGCCTTTAACTAGGGCTGCATCTCAGCTTAAGCTTGTCCATTCACTCAGTTCACTGAGTGAACTCAGCAACCCACCCAACTTCATAAGCCCCTCAAAAGCTACCCAGTGGTCCCCATTGGTCAAGCTTTGGCATTTTGGAATCCTTACCAGACCCTCTTGATAGTCCAACATCAAATTTGTTCTTTTAAGCTTATTCTGTGAGCTTAATTTGGTATCACTTTTGACTACAAGCTGTGTTTGGATCTCAGTTTCATTGGAAGTGCTTATAAGCTTATTCCAAGCTTATTAGCCAACTTCAGTGAACACACTTGTTCATATTTGTTAATATACCATATATATATAGTGATTATCCTTTTGTTTTCTTTCTTAAGCTTGTTTTAAAGCTTGTACCTAGCTTTCAAGCTTATTTCACTCACTCATATAACTGAGTGAATCAGTTTGGACCCCTCACTTCACAAGCTCTTTCTGAGCTCATCAGTGGGTCCCACACCCTAAATCTTGGTTCTTCCAACCCCCTCCTACCAGGCTTGAACCATTGACCCTTTGTTTGGCCTAGATCATAGTGGACCCCACTTGGTTTTACCTCACAAGGTTGTCCCATTTTCTGTCTCAAAACCCAGAATAAGCACTGTAAGTGCTTATTTGTGTTCTGTGGCTTATTCAAGCTACTTATTTGGTTGAAACTTGCTTAATATTGTTCTCATAACTCATTGGAACCAGAATCTACCCTAGTGAACCCCACATAAGCTCATTTGAGCTTATTTCCTTTTAAGTCAACAGAAAAGTCAACTGTTGGGGCAAATAAGCACTTACAGTGCTTATTCTGGGTTTCCAAGTTTGTTGTTTTTGTATTAGTTTCTTATTTTAAGTATTTTAATAGTTTTATTAAAGAAAAAACACAAAAAGCCAAAAATACTTATAGTAATAACTTCTATTTAATAGAAATTATCTATTTAATTTTCTTTTTAGCTTATTTATAAGCACTTCTGTATTTTTATATTTTTATTGAATCTCTTTTATATTAAAGTACTTTTATAAATTTTTTCTAGATTTTTCTTTTGTCATCTAATAATATTTAGAATTAATACTAGTTTAAATAGTTAATAATTAATATTAAATAGAATAATAGTATAATAAATATATTTTTAGTTTTAAAATAAGTTTTATAATATTTTAGATTTTTCTAAGTTTTTTATTTTATTTTTCTAGATTTATTTTACATTTTCTAATTAAATAGTGTATTAATAAATAGTATTAAATAAGTTTTAATTAAATAATAATAATATAATAGTTAAATAAATAATTTTCTTTTTATATAAATTTTCTTTTATTCTAAGGATCTCAAAAATATAAATTTCACCTTTGTGGGGTTTATATTGATCACTTTTTACTTTTTTTTGTACGTTTGCGTAATTTTATTTAAACGTACGTTTTAGGTTTTAAACGTTCATCATTGTAAAAATAGTGATAGCGTTTATTTAATACATTTTATCTTTTATTTCCTTTAATTATACCTTGTACGTTTCTAGGGTTTTTGATCGTACTTATTAGTTGATATAACTCAATTGAGTTATTCATACTTTTAGTATTGTGACAAATCATTCATAACCCTATTCCTAATCATCCAAGCTATATAACACATTTGTTCAATCACAGGAAATCACAACCTCGTTGGGGAATTAACGACCCGGGAATATAATTGTACTACCTCGGATTATTGCATTTCCGGTTTCTTTAGTTTGACTTTAGTTGTTGACCATTCACAAGTGGTTGACTAATAAAGTTGTCTAGAATACCGCGAATCAATTTTTGGCGCCGCTGCCGGGGAGGCTGTGCTGCGTTGAACAATTTTTGTTGGCTGATTATCTATCCTTTGTATATATATATAATATCGTATTTTAATCTTCCTTAAACAATATAAAAAACAAAAATATTTTCTTTTTCTTTCTATATATATAAAAGATAAATAATCACAAAAATACTCTTCGCACCCCTTCTGAGTTTCCTTTTCTTCAAGGATCCTTAGACACGTCTTAGTGCATGCGCACTCGTTCTTCAAGGTCATCAAGTCCTCTTCGCGAGCTTGTAGCCATACCTCGAAGAAGTCGTAGACGTTCTGCTCCATCAGTCGTACCCGAGATACGTACTGAGCCAAAAATTCCTGTCAAAATGGCAGGAGAACAAACAATGAATGAACTTCTCCAGGCACCCACCGATGGGTACGGAGATGCCATTGTTGTTCCAGCCATCGTAGCTGAGAACTTTGAGCTTAAAACGGGATTAATAAACCTAGTGACAGCGCGTCAATTCTATGGGTTTGATAGGGACGATCCTCACTATCACATTCGGTGGTTCAATAAAATCACATCCACCTTGAAATGTAAAAACGTCCCTGAGGATGCAATAAAACTTCTTCTTTTCCCGTTTTCTCTCGATGGGCCTGCCAGGATCTGGCTTGATAAACAACCCCCTAAGTCGATTGAAACGTGGGAAGATTTAGTACAGAAGTTTGTGCATAAATTCTATCCTCCTTCAAAAACCACGAATCTCCGGAATGAAATCATGAAATTCACACAACATTTTGATGAAACATTCAGTGAATCATGGGATCGTTTTAAGGAAATGCTACGCAACTGTCCTCATCATGGATTTACTGAGTTGATATATCTGGATACTTTCTATAATGGCATAAGACAAGCTGATCAAGACTCTCTTAATTCCTCCGCGGGAGGTAATTTTTTGAATCGAACAACAAAGGATGCTTTAGCCATTATAGAGAACAAAGCTGAGGTCCGTACCTCAAGAAACAAACCAGTTGCTCCCAAAGCAAGTGATTCACATTCTACTTCATCTCCCATGACTCAAACTGTTGACAATACTCAGTTTGCTTAACTCATGGATGCTCTTAAAAATTTGACTCTTAACCAAAAGAAAGAGTCATCTAAACCAGTGAAGTCAAAAGATTGAACCATGTGTCACTTGTGGTGGTCCTCATGCATACTACAACTGTACTGCCACCGATGGCAATGTATTTGAAGTCGATGCTCTAGCCGGTAATTTCAATCAAGGAGGTAACCAATACCATCCACCAGCTGAAACAAATTACCGTGCTAATAACCAAGAGGGACCATCAGGATCATATCAACCCAACAATTCAAATAGGTCTAATCCTAACCAGCCAAGAGGGCAATATAACCAAAATCAATATCGTACTCAGAACAATCAAATTGTTCCTGTTCAATACCCACCCCATAGGGGAAATTCAAATTCTAACCAAGGGTATTCAGCTCCTAATAATCAAATAGTTTCGTTCCAAGAATCTCAATCTGCTGAACTAGCTAACCACATCAAGGCTACTGATGCTAAAATGAGAGTGGTTCAAAACCAAATCTCCAATTTGAAGAATGAATTTGATTCTTCAATTGCAAAGAACAATAATGAGCTGAAGAACGATCTTAAAAGTATGATATCTGATTTGGTAAAACAACTCGTTCCACCTTCCACCTCGGGAAGTCTCCCGAGTAATACTGTTGCGAATCCTAGGGGTGAACTCAAAGCTGTCACTACACATAGTGATACAGCTCAAGTTGGACCAACCACGGTTGTCCCTAATTCTACACCCCCAATTACTCCTACATCATCAAGAATAGATCCCACTCTTTCACGATTCACAGTTAAAAGTTTGTCAAACAAACTTTATGACCAAAGGGCAGCTATGACTTATTCTCATATGATTAATGCTTCCCGAAAGAGTGTACTTGACGATAGTGATGATGAGGAGGATTCCAACATCATCAAAGCTATCACCACTCGTAGTGGTGCTGCTTATGAGGGACCCTCTACTCCTATTCCACCACCGATATACGATGTGGAAAAAGAGCCCGAGGTTGCCAAGGACCAGGTGCAAATTCCAAGCCCACGAAGTACCGCACACGTCCAACCGCAAGTTGTCCCTCGAAAGAAAACCAAAAAAGGAGTTGTCTTTGAGACTGATGAAACTCCTGAGCCTACTGTCCCTAAATCCAAACCTTTTAAGCCTACCATTCCTTACCCTTCACGCTTGAATGAGCAAGAACACCGCGAGAGGTCTAATTACCAAACAGACAAAATCTTGCAAATTTTTAAAGATTTGCAATTTGACATAAGTCTTGCGGATGCTGTCATCTTGATGCCCAAGTTCGCATCAACAATCAAACAGTTGTTAAACAACAAGGAAAAACTGGTTGAATTGGCAAAAACTTCTCTAAATGAGAACTGCTCTGCAGTTATCTTAAAGAAGCTTCCCGAGAAGCTTGGAGATCCTGGGAAATTTATCTTACCTTGTGAATTTCCAGGAATGGTTGCATGCAACGCCTTGGCCGATCTGGGCGCCAGCATCAACCTGATGCCTAATTCAGTATGGAAGAAACTTTCTCTTCCTAAACTTACCCCTACCTGCATGACTCTTGAGCTTGCAGATCGTTCAGTATCTATGCCCCTCGGTATTGCCGAGGACGTATTTGTGAAAGTAGGGAAGTTCCATTTTCCAGCTGACTTTGTGGTTGTCGAATTCGATGCTGATCCTAGGGTTCCTCTCATTCTTGGACGAGGATTCCTAAGAACGGGCCACGCTCTTATAGATGTATTTGAGCGTCAGATTACATTGCGTATAGGTAATGAGGCTATTACCTTTAACCATGATAAAACTTCGAAGTACTCCTCCAATTATAACTCTGCGTCGGTTAACCGAATCGATGTCATTGATGTTACCTTACAGGAGTACTCTCAAGAAAATCTTGGTTATGTTCTTGATTTGGTGAGTGGTGATCCCACTACATTATCTCATTCCATCATTTCCGACTCTTCATCTTCCCTCACTCTGGATGAGGAAAGTGATTCTATTATGGATGAGATTGATGATTATCTCAATCTGGATACATTTCTTCCTGGTATTGATGATACCGAGAGTGATCAAGAGGAAGATGTTATTCTTCTTCTTGAACAACTGTTGTACCCAGAAAATTATACCATCCTCCCTCCCAAACAACTTCATAAAGAGGAATCCAAATCAGTTGAAAAAACTGATAAAATTCCTGAGATCAAGCATAAGACCTCCCCTCCTTTAATTAAATTTCAAATTCTTGAGGAGGAAGTTCTTGTGATTACTGCTGTTCTGATCTCCCTACTACCCTTCACCTACCCGGTGATTTCTCCTTCTCTTCATTCATTCGGGAGTGAAGATGTTACCTTTGACCCTGGGATATTCCATATAACATTGGTTTAGAGCCAGATATTTCCCCATGGATTTTTAAATTGTTTTTTCTCCCGGCCTGTTCAGGAACCCTTTGTTACAGTTAACCGTTCACAAGCGGTTAGCTTGCGTGACAAACCTGACAGTTTGGGAGGAAATACATCAAATACGGGGTCGAGTCAAGCTAGTGACTCGGGAATCAAAAACATTAGTAGAAACATGGGTTTTCACCCGTGTGTACCAACCTAGTGTGGGGGAGTTACTAACCCACATTTTTTATATATGTATATGTTTTTTCAAGTAAAAATATATATATATATATATATATATATATATATAATAATTGTTGTGTTACTACACTTAGGTAGTAATGTTATCTTTTTACGTTCAAAGTTTCGGCATAACAGCCGGTACTTTGAATATTGAGGACAATATTCATTTCTAAGTGTGGGGGGGAAATTCTGGCGAATTTGATAATAAATGTACCCTTTTAGTCCCTTTTTCCCCCAAAATGGCCAAATTTTAAAAATTTTTTAGTGGAAGTACTATGTACTAAACACAACAAATGGTAATCAGTCCACCATGTCTAACCCACATAAGGATTGGCTAATCCAGGAGCAAACGGCTCTTGGTAAAGATAACTCAAATCCGTTTACGGCTTGCAATTTGCCTAAAATTGTATGGTTCCTCAACTCGCCATATCCTAATAAGCGAATGAGTTGGCTAGCCCGCAAGATTATGGCTTGTGGTAAAGGCAGTGGAAAAACCATAATTGGTAATCAACTCACCAAAGATAATATTTATAATTTATCTAAGAGTTGGCTAGTCCAGAAGCAAACGGCTTTTGGTAAAGACGAATCAAAACCGTTGACAGCTTGTGGTTTGCTCAAAATCACATGGTTATCAGGTGGACCATAGTTCTTACTTGAACTGAAACATCTTGGCTACTCCAGAAGTGATGGCTTTTGGTAAAGAGTTCTTTCAAATCCATTAAATCTTCATAAAATATTGCTAGGGACTAGCAATAGTTTAGTGTGGGGGATTGATGAGTGTCTAAATACTCATCATTTCATTCACATTTAAGCTACAAAAATATCTGAAAACATACAAATATGCTTCAAAATATTGGAATTATCTCCAAATTGTGTTTTTAGGTGTTAAAATGCAAAAAGGATGAAAACTGATGAAAAACATGTAAAACATACATAATTTACAGTTTCAGTCCCTGGAGTTTCTAATTGGCAAATCTAGTCCCTGGTTAATCAAAACTTGTAAAAATATCATTAAAGGTCCTTGGGATTCAAAAGTTGTTCAAAATAATCATTTGAAGTTTAAAATCACAAAATTGCAACTTTGGTCCCTCAAGTTTGAAAAGTGTCAAAATTAGTCCCTAAGGTTTTAAAAATAAGAAAATAATCAAAATAAACCTTATACTATTTATAAATGGCAATATTGGTCCTTATGATAAACTTTTGGAAAATTACAAGTTTAACCCTTCAAGTTTCTAAATTGGCAGATTTGGTCCCTAAAGTTTAAAATAATGGAATTTATACTTGTGGTCCTTGTACTAATGGTTAATTACAGGTTCAGTCCTTATTTGAAGTTTGAGGAAATTACATATCAGGTCCCTAATGAATGCTCAAAACTAAAAATTGGTCCTTGTGATACTAATAACCAACCGGACCCTTTTATTTAATAAACCAAGTCCAAATCCAACCCAAAATATATAACCCGGCCCAACACACCAGCCCAAACCCAATCCTTTGTAAATAAATAAAACCCGGACCCCGCTTTTCCCTCTTCTTCTTCCACCTCTCCCCCACTCCACCTGTAACTACCACTTGCACCCTCCACCTTGCACTTCCAGCTCACCCCTAATCCTACCCACTCTCCACCACCTCTTACAGCAGAAACTCCCCACAATAAATGCCATTCCCACCCATTTTCACTGAAATACCACTCTTACCCACGGTTTTGAGCAAAACCACTCCAACTTGGCCTAAACTTTACCAAATATCTTCCTGACATCTCCACATTACAACAAAAAGATTTAATTAGTCTCAAACTGCCTCAATTCCACGTGGTGCGTTTTGGCGCCAAAATGAGTTTAAACGATTGGGATGAGTTAGACTCAATCAATGGCTGTGGATCAATGTGGGAAAGTATCTGGAAGCTAGTGGGAAGAGAATAGGTGATAAATACAGAAGAAAGGAGAAGAAGAGAGGCATCATAATTTTAACTTAGTTTATGATCAATCGTAGTTAATCAAAATAGTTTGTATCATTAGTGTAATCTTTAAATTTCTGTTCTCAGTTGTTCATTACCTTTGCTAAAGTGTAATAACATACTTGGTTACTCAGTTTCAATCTATCTTTTAAGTTTTCAAGTATTTCAACTTTGTCCCATTTTCAATTCAAGTCATTTAATTTCTGTTTGATACTTGTTAATTAGAGGATTCTAATAACACTACTTGGTTCTCAGTAAGCCATAGCAAGCTTTTAGATACTCAAAATCAGCAATAATCAATAAAAAGAAAATACCAAAAAGAAACAAGTAAATTAGGAAATTTGATATAAAGTTACTGTGGAAGAAGCAAAGGAGCAAGTGCTATCTTGGATTGCCTTGGTTTAGAGCTCTGTGGAGAGCATTTAGGTGTGGTACTCAGTTCTTGGTTCTCAGATTTTGGCCTTGATTCAAGTTGTAAGCAATTTCTTGATTTTGCCATTTTCTGTATTAGTTCTTAATTTAGTATAATCTTTCTTGTTTCATGCTTAGTTGGTATTGATTAGTGATAATCTAGTGTTAAATCAGTAGGTTGTTAGTTGGAAATCATAATTAATAGTTGTTAAAAGTTAGACAGTTAAAATAGTGTAGTAGTGATTCATAGGTTGTAGTTGTTATTATCTGTGTAATTGTGTCCATTTGATCTTAGTTCATCTGTATCAAGTGATAGAAATCAGTTTCATGGTTTAATTTGTGGATTTGTAACACTAATCTAGAAAACACCCTTGTTAAGGTGTGTTTGGATCAAGCTGCTTATCTGAGTTTATGCATGTTATTGTGCTTTATTCTTGTTTCTGCATGTTAGTTTAGATCACACTATCTCAGTTCTGTCATAATATTTAGGTCTTATTAGTATAAAAGTCAAAATAGAACTCAATCTAGTCTAGCTGTTTAACTGTTAGAGTAATAAGTTCCATAATTACCACACTAGCTTAAAAGTTGATACTCTAGCTTAATTTAGCCTTATTATAGCTTATCTTAACATAATCAATCAGTAAATCTAGATTCAAGCTCAGATAAGTCAACTTAGTAGTTCAACTTAAAAAGTCAAATTTGCAGCTTATACGATTTTTGTATGAACTTTGGATCTAAATTGTGAACTTGTTAATTGATATTAGGACTTGAGCTTGTAGGTTTATATAGTCTTGTTGCTGATCTCTTTGTTGCTACCTTTATTAACTTTTATCTAGCTGATTGAAGTGCTTAAATTGTGCTTATCTTTTAGTAGTTCTTCACAAAACTCCCCTGTGCACAGATTTGACACCTACTTTCACAAGCTTGCACAAGCTTGATTAGTGAGTGTTAGTGTGAGTATTTTGGATCTTTGTGATGCCCATGTGGCTAGTTACTTGAGTAAGTGCTTATTTGTCCTTTGATTGCTTATTTGGTCTGCTTATTCTTGCTTTAATTGTGCTATCAAAATAAACTAAACACTGATCATCAGTGTAGACAAGCAACTTCACAAGCCCATCATAAGCTTATCACTGAGCTTTGGCTTGTGATCTTTGGCTCATTTAGAAGTTTAGCAGCTCATCTATCAAGTTCAAGCTTTAACTTTCATTTTCAAAGCCTTTTACTAGGGCTGCACACAGCTTGAAGCTTGTCCATTCACTCAGTTCACTGAGTGAACTCAGTCAACCCACCCAACTTCATAAGCCCCTCAAAAGCTACCCAGTGGTCCCCATTGGTCAAGCTTTGGCATTTTGGAATCCTTACCAGACCCTCTTGATAGTCCAACATCAAATTTGTTCTTTTAAGCTTATTCTGTGAGCTTAATTTGGTATCACTTTTGACTACAAGCTGTGTTTGGATCTCAGTTTCATTGGAAGTGCTTATAAGCTTATTCCAAGCTTATTAGCCAACTTCAGTGAACACACTTGTTCATATTTGTTAATATACCATATATATATAGTAATTATCCTTTTGTTTTCTTTCTTAAGCTTGTTTTAAAGCTTGTACCTAGCTTTCAAGCTTATTTCACTCACTCATATAACTGAGTGAATCAGTTTGGACCCCTCACTTCACAAGCTCTTTCTGAGCTCATCAGTGGGTCCCACACCCTAAATCTTGGTTCTTCCAACCCCCCTCCTACCAGGCTTGAACCATTGACCCTTTGTTTGGCCTAGATCATAGTGGACCCCACTTGGTTTTACCTCACAAGGTTGTCCCATTTTCTGTCTCAAAACCCAGAATAAGCACTGTAAGTGCTTATTTGTGTTCTGTGGCTTATTCAAGCTACTTATTTGGTTGAAACTTGCTTAATATTGTTCTCATAACTCATTGGAACCAGAATCTACCCTAGTGAACCCCACATAAGCTCATTTGAGCTTATTTCCTTTTAAGTCAACAGAAAAGTCAACTGTTGGGGCAAATAAGCACTTACAGTGCTTATTCTGGGTTTCCAAGTTTGTTGTTTTTGTATTAGTTTCTTATTTTAAGTATTTTAATAGTTTTATTAAAGAAAAACCACAAAAAGCCAAAAATACTTATAGTAATAACTTCTATTTAATAGAAATTATCTATTTAATTTTCTTTTTAGCTTATTTATAAGCACTTCTGTATTTTTATATTTTTATTGAATCTCTTTTATATTAAAGTACTTTTATAAATTTTTTCTAGATTTTTCTTTTGTCATCTAATAATATTTAGAATTAATACTAGTTTAAATAGTTAATAATTAATATTAAATAGAATAATAGTATAATTAATATATTTTTAGTTTTAAAATAAGTTTTATAATATTTTAGATTTTTCTAAGTTTTTTATTTTATTTTTCTAGATTTATTTTACATTTTCTAATTAAATAGTGTATTAATAAATAGTATTAAATAAGTTTTAATTAAATAATAATAATATAATAGTTAAATAAATAATTTTCTTTTTATATAAATTTTCTTTTATTCTAAGGATCTCAAAAATATAAATTTCACCTTTGTGGGGTTTATATTGATCACTTTTTACTTTTTTTTGTACGTTTACGTAATTTTATTTAAACGTACGTTTTAGGTTTTAAACGTTCATCATTGTAAAAATAGTGATAGCGTTTATTTAATACATTTTATCTTTTATTTCCTTTAATTATACCTTGTACGTTTCTAGGGTTTTTGATCGTACTTATTAGTTGATATAACTCAATTGAGTTATTCATACTTTTAGTATTGTGACAAATCATTCATAACCCTATTCCTAATCATCCAAGCTATATAACACATTTGTTCAATCACAGGATATCACAACCTCGTTGGGGAATTAACGACCCGGGAATATAATTGTACTACCTCGGATTATTGCATTTCCGGTTTCTTTAGTTTGACTTTAGTTGTTGACCATTCACAAGTGGTTGACTAATAAAGTTGTCTAGAATACCGCGAATCAAGGACCATTTTTTCCGAATAAGTTGCACAACCCAGAAAACTTGCATAAAACTGCTTCCTTGACCCAAGTTTTGACCACAAAAAAATGACCAGATATTCATTTGACCATAAAAACAGTGATTGGAACAAGACAGATGCCATTTTGACCATAAAAACAGTGAGTTGAGATAACAGACTTGGACAGAAAAACATGAAACAGGACAGATGAGGACTTTGAATGGACCAAGATACATTTTGACCAAACAGATACATAGCAAAACATTTTCGAATCAGTTTACCAAATATAACAACACAGTGAAAACCACAATACATCAATAACACGTTAAGCATGGTACGAAACCACCATAAATCAACACAACACAAAAACCTTGGCTCTGGTACCAATTGTAGGATCGTAATATTTATTGTGTTGATGATTCGGGTGGTCTTGGATGATCAAAATACATGTTTGCCATAGTTAGAGAGTTAGTAGAGAGAGAGGGTGTTCTTGCTAGAGGTTTACACAAATGAAAGATTAGATTAAAATGAGAAGAAGCACCACCCCTTCCATGGATGGAAGGGGTATTTATAGTTACATGAAATACGACCTCCTATCGGCCTGTGGATCAGGTATACAGTGGGTAAAGACCCGTCCTTCCTCCACGGTGTTGCTCTAAACTAAACTACGCTACAATACTAACAAATAAACTACTTAATAACGTAACAAACGACACGTCTACGAGCTAACATATGCTAGACTTATAATTGGGGTGACCGACACTTTAACATGGAATTTTCTAATTCCTAACACTTCGGAAGCAATCCGCCTCCGTGGCCATGTGTCCCTTCTTGTAACACCCCCAAAAATGGTTTGCAGCGGAAGAAAAGATTTTTGGGATGCTACTCAATTGGATCATAACACAAAGTGAAAAATAAAGATTTTTCTTAAAAGATTTCATTTATTGAAGTAAAATAGAGTTTACAAAGGTTGATTTGTTGCGGAAAAATGGCCCATTAATAAAATGTGGTCCCAATTCGTATATCAGAGTCGTCTATGACCATGCCATGCCAATGCCCAAGCGCCTCCAGAGTTAGCTATCGCCTTTTCATCTTGAAAATACATGCTAAAAATTCAACACAATGGTTGAGTGAATTCATAGGTTTAGTAATAAAGCAGTTGATCACAAGATTTTCAAGTTTAAAAGAAGCCATGAGCTACGTTGTTATACGTCCATAAAAGATAGTTGATATTATTGCACTAAGCTCATGACACCAAGGCTCAACTGCATACACCTAATTACTGGTGTACGTAATAATATGCCCCCCAAGAGGTAATTGCCAATTACCTAAGAGATTCAAATATGGTGCGCCCCGGTTATTTCCGATAACCGAGTCGGGGTCGTTAATTCCCATAGTACTATCCACAATATTTGCGCTCACTCGCAAGTGACTAATGGTTCATGATGAAGGGGTCTTTTGGCAAACAACTTAGGCAGAGTCATAATATCAAGAGAACAGCAAACAGTTTTCAAGCAATTGTGATCATAAAAGCAGTAGTAGCATGTATTCTCCCCCAAGGAGTTTATAAAACAGTTAAAAGAGTAAAAGTGGGGCTATGAACTCACCTTAATGATACGGTAGGAAATGCACAACAATAGCAAGTATGATATGACAACGACTTCAACACGAAACCTAGATATAATATGGCAAGTCTCAGATAATATATTCCGTTTACGATCCTAATGGTAATGTTTGAAAAGTGATTTGCTATGAGACACTCGTATCGTTTTAACTTGTGTGGTAATATTTAAAGTTCAAAATTATATATTTTCAAATATTTTCTCATGTGTTTGTGTTACGTAGCTTATGTGGACGTTATCGACGTATATAAGGTGTAGTTGTGAAAATATTTCTCAAATGTTGGCTCTTGGAATAATGGAGGAATGATGTATACGAAACTTTCGTATAAGAGTTGACTCGAATATTGGCTCAAGTATTATCGATGTGGGAAATAAATACAAGTCGAATTGTATCTATTAGATTTGTTAGATTTCGAGGTGTGAAAATATATACAATATATATTTATTGGAGTTATGGGAGAATAATACATTTAAAAAAATATATATAATGTTTATAGTTTATGCGGATGGGGTCGTTAAATAGAAATATGTACTAAACATGTTTATCTAAACGAAAAGAGTGGCAAAAATCTAAGTTATTTAAACTTATAAAGAGTTTTGGTGAATAGTGTCAAGGTATCAAACTTGAGGATTGAAATTGTAAAAATATTATAAGTTTCAAATCTTGTAAAAGTCTTTAAGAAAAATGTCAATGAGATTAAATTAAAGGGGCTGAAATTGTAAACATAATATAAGTTTCAAATTATAAAGGTTTTAAGGAAATGTGATAAGTGTTTGAAAATGAGGGAATGAACTGCCAATAGGCTAAAGTTTCAAAAATATTAAAAACTGCCATCTAAAGGATTCGAACTAGTGACCTTTGGAACATAACACACGCGACACAACCATCTGAGCCAACACCTCTTTTGTGTTTTGTTTTGTAACGTGTACATATTTAAGTGGGTTCGTGACTGTTTGTTATATATATCCTTATCAATAGTATGTTGCATGTAGTTTTGTTGTTTTCAGTTCTTTTTATAAAATTTTCTCAGTATGCTTATATTCGCTTCTGATTTAAGATAAGTAAGTTTTTAAGTGCAACTCCCTCAGCGAGTTATGCAAGATTTGTGTTTGTTTCGTGAGTCCGAAAAAGAGTTTTAAAAGAAAGTAACCAAAATAAGTTCTTGAGATGAGTGAGGTGAGCTTTCAAATGGGTTCAATGAGCATGAGTTCGAACGAAATAAGCATGAAACAAGTGATGAGCCGAATACAAAGTGGTTCCACATAAGCTTACAAACACTACGTAAATGTGACTTGTTCTTAATAGTCAAAAGAAAATGAAGGTTTAAATGTTGTTTATACGACATGAAAACTTTAAAGGAACTCAACAACGAAACTACGCTACGTATCGAAATTGGTTTAGAAGGACTTACGACACCAAAAGTGGTGGTGAGGTACAAGTGAGGACAAAGAACAAGAACGTGACTAGCTTTTCAACGATCTTAAACCCGACTAGTTTCTCATGTTTACAACCCGATTTCCTTCCCATGCAAATCGATACCCTTAGCTTCCAAAGGCATCAATACCCAAAACCTTCCTTTCTTTGGTTTGATAGCAAGATAAAATTGGATGGAGCTTTTATGTTTTTGAGTTAGTTTAGAAGTGAAAAGTGATGAATTATGAATATATGTGTTTCGGTTATATAGGGTGAGACACAAGAAGAGGTTGCTTGCTAGGTTTGTGAATGTTTAATGTTACTTGTTCTTGTTTCTAAATCACACGCCAAGAAGGGAATTATGAGTAGATCTTCATAAGGGTCCCGTGATGCATTCTTGGGGAGGAGAGAAAATTGACACTGACTTAATCTCATGGCTTGACTTGGAAATCCTTGGTCGCTGCGATCAATTTAAAAAGAGAAGGAGATAGCAAGGCTTGACCAATCTTTCCATGGTGGTTATCTTGTGAAGTGATAGAATGAGCACTAGTCCTTTTCGTGATCCTTGCGTACAGAAGAGATGAAGCATAAAAGTTGACCCTTGATTTGTCTTTTGAGTATAGTAGGGGCATTGGAGCAGAGGGGACCAGAAAGAGGAAAAAGATATACTGCTTTGTGGTGATGGATAACGAAAAAGAATAAAAAGAGGCGTAGTAGGTGCTGGTTGAAAGAGATGGATCACAAAAGCAATGTTTTAGGGTGGGCGGTTAATAGGGGTAGGATGAGGTTGGTTTCTAGTTTGTTTTATTTTTATTTACGGTATTAACTGTACTCAGGTTTTGTCGAGTTTTCACGTAATTGTACACCACGGTACCCAGTAAGATATAAAAATTACATTTTTAGAAACGTTTTCATAAGCTTAATATTATAGCATTATAATTACGTAGGAATTTGATTATAACCGTTTGTCGTTACCCAGTCAGCGTCGGTAAGCGTTAAGTACCTTTTTCACGCCTTACAATATAACTTCTCGTTTGTGAGTTACGTAATATGTCAGTTATCCAATCGTAAAGAGGGAAAAAAAATAAATAAATAAATAAAATTTGCACAGTTTGGAAATGAGTTGAGTTTATAATAGTTATAGACTGAGAAATTTTACGGGTTGTTATAGTACCTACCCCTTATGGGAACCTCGTCCTCGAGGTTTAATTGGTGTTAGTCGCTTAGGTAACGAAGGACAAATTTGAAATTTTCCAGTTTTGTTTGCAAACGTGACGTGGATAATTTATTCGAATAACCATTTTAAGAAACACAATTTCTTTGAGTTATAAAATTGGATAAGAGATTTGCATCCTCGAAAGGATCCTATAAAACCGGTCTTTACGCGTGATGCAAATAAAACATTTTCGCAAAAGTCGATGTTTGATATTCCTTAGCATAAGAAGTTTTGATAAGGTTTGACCAGAAAATTCTAACTCGCAAAAATAAGTGTTTTCAGAAAAATGCTACCACAAGTTTTATCGTTGATAAAAATGCATTCTAAAAAAAAAATCTTCGAAGGTGAAAATGTCATAGAAGAAGATGTGGTTGGGTATGTATGTTTTCATTAGTTGTTAGGGTTATGCTTCTCGAATTTGAACGTTATATATAAAAATACAGAGTCTTTAAAATTTTAAGAGATAACTTGATGTATGTAAAGAAAATTGCTAAATTTCAGCTTTTATGATGAAAACTTGTTAAATAAGTTTTTAGGCGACAACATGGAATCGGTTCCAAGTTGGAGGTTTTTATGTAAATTCAAAAGTTGTTTCTCAAAATAATTTCAAATACCTTAGCTTTTGTAGACGATGAATCAGTTTTGTTTCTTAGCATTTCTCATTATTGTTTTCAAAACAAAGCGCTTATTTTTACTCCGAAAATTTGGTTTATTTTCAAAAGAAAATATCGGTTATCCTTTAAAGGTTTTTTTTTTAGAGGAGTAAATAGTTTATGAGGAAATTGCAGTAAAGTCTATGAAAAGGTTTGTAAAACCACTTTATTGAGTAAGAAGAAAATACTTTTGTTATGATAAATCGTAGTTTGTGGTTTGGTTTTGAAGCAACAACTTGGTAAGGTGATTTTTAAAATAGCTCATAAGGTAATAGAAAACGGTTTTATCAATGGCAGTGAAATATTTTGGTAAGACACAATACAGTTTATAAAATAACTCGTGAAATAATTTGTAAAATAGCTTATAAGAAAGTACTTTATTGTTTGTCAAATAGTAGAAGGTTTCGTAGTTTAATTAATATCAAGATGGTTTATAGGGTGGTAATAAAATAGTTAGTGAAGTAAGGGCGAATAGCTTGTGAGGTAAGAGTAACGCGCTTTTATGGTTTTTAAATTAGACAGTGGCTAGAGTAGCTCACCGAAGAGAAAAATAGTTCGCAAGATTGTAATGAAACTTGCAGGAGGGATATGGTTTACCAATTGCTTAGCGAAATTGCTTGCTATTTTATAAAATATTAGTAAGGTAACGAATCGGTTTATCACCTTATAGGAAAATAGTTTGCAAAGTATTTGTAAGGTCATTGTTTATAAAGTGTTATTAAAGTCATAAATTTTTGGCTTAATGGCACTGTAGTAAGACTTTTTGGGAAAATGACCGTGAAGTGATCGGAAAAATAATTGAAGGTAGTTTGCGTCAGATAACGACAAAGTTTACTATTTCATAAGAGGGTAGTAGGATAAACAGTTGGTGTTTCAAAGGGATGAGTGGAAGATTTGGGATCCGTTCTCAGAAAAGTGGTTTGAGTTGTGTAAGACCTTATATCACTTATACCTTATCAAATTCCCACGTTATGAACACAAGAATACCACGTTAAACCCAAACTGTTATGCGTAAATAAAGAGAAAGATTAAGATAAGATATGGTGACTTGATGTATATTCGTGTATATGTTTAGAGAGGTAGAGAGAAGAAAGATGAAAACAATAAGATGTTATATTGCTTCAAAGAAAAACACACACACACACTCACTCAAGCACACCCCTCAAATGACATACTTGAGGGGTATTTATAGTACAAGACAAAGGATGCCCTAAGGCTTGGCCATGGGCTGTATATGGGCTTCGTATGGATTGGATTGGACTTGGATTTGATATAAGGTTAGCTTATCTAAACTAATACCCATTTAGCTTAGTCCAATCCACGAGCCCGTTGACTATTCTATCACGATATCTAACACACGTTACAAAGTTCCTAAATGTGAATGACCATCACTTCTAATAAAAACTATTAAGGCTAACAATCTCCCCCTAAGGGGTGGTCATTCAAATGATGCTCCAGTTGATTAGGTCTTTACTTTTCTCGAGCTTGAACTTTGTGCGTAGATATAGAATAGTCTTGATTCTTTGTTCCTTCATGCTTTGTGATCAGATAATGTGGTTGTCTGCCATTGTCAACTTCGTTGGTTAGGTATCTCCACGTCTTTCTCCACCATGCTCACACTTCTATTTGACTTTGAGTTTCCAATGATGAAGTTCTCGAGTCTTTACACTTTGAAGATTCTTTGACATTGACGAAGAATCATCTTTAACTTTGAGTTGCCTTCGATTTTGATGAGAACTTTCATGTGTTGATGGTATGAGCATGTGGCAAGTCTGCACGATCCATCCGCTCCGGAGCTTCCATAAGAAGAAAACATAAAAACAGGTTAGTAATAAGCAGATTCCGGCACTTACAAGTTTGAATTTCGAGGGTGTTAACAGCATAGTGTGAAAACACATCTCTAATTCTCACAAAGGCTGTTCCTGAACTGGAGTCCCACAAGTGAGATAACGCGATATACCGAAGTACATCTACAGTTCAGATGAGTCCCTGAGGTACACCGAAGCATCACCCCACGACTGTAGACCGTTTGAGACACACTAAGCGTAATCCACGAGAATTACTGAAGTGACCTGCTGTCAGGGCTGTTTGATGTTGACCCTGGCAGGAA
Source organism: Chrysanthemum makinoi (assembly GCA_910596185.1). Taxonomy (NCBI): domain Eukaryota; kingdom Viridiplantae; phylum Streptophyta; class Magnoliopsida; order Asterales; family Asteraceae; genus Chrysanthemum; species Chrysanthemum makinoi. The sequence continues at coordinate 268,955,234 of OU343223.1, forward strand.
TTTCCATTCAATCATTGAAGATTACAGTTGTAACTCCCCTCATAAATGTTCTGGCAGATTGCTAAGGTCTGCGTAGGACTCTATAATATATCACTTGTGCCCTTAATGATGAACAACAAGCGATGTCATGTCATGTGTTCCTATGAGATCTTTTGATGAATCTCGTGGCTCTAGACTCAATAAGTGCATTATGATTTTCCTAAGCGGAGACTAGGGAGAGGGTCTCCTTCTTCAATATCAGCAATCTCTAAGAGAAAGCCGATAGATTATGCAAGGTTCCCAGTGAGAATGAAACAAATCCTTTTAAGAGGAATTGAGTGGCTAGAAAGTTTAGTGCAGTGCGTCACTGGGTCCATGACGTCTTTGTCTTCAATACTAGCGTCATCTAAGTGACAACCAGTAGCAGATGAATTGAACCCGGTTTCTGCCCTAAGGTTGAATATGGAGAGCTATTTCTTTTCACCCTTTCATTACATTTCTTTTTAATTCTTCAACCCCTTCTTTCTCCTTTCTCACATTACTCCTTTTTTCAATTATACCTAAGGACTTCTAATACTAACTATGGGTATTGTCCTTGGGTAGATCCCTCCGGCTCTGGCGGATCATAGGACGGATTTCCTATCCTTAGTCACCTTATAACTCCATGACTGTCCTATTGTTGCCATAAAACCATTTTCTTGAAGATCTCTCAGAGTGTTTTTGATAGAAAAACATGTTTGGAACACTTCGAGAGTTTTATATTTTCAGAAACACTCCCCCTTCACATGTGCTTATAAGTTTTGACAGAAATCTGCACATAGAAGGTAGAGTTCGCACTTTTTGAATTGATCGACTTTAAATGAACTAGACCAATTCGAGACACGTTTACATCACTAGAGAACTAGCTTGAAATTATTACCCGTCCTGGTCAAGTCCATAGAAAGTTTCTCGAAATGGTTCATTTCCCGACTTTGATTTCTCGTCAATTCATTGGTTCCGTCTGAGTCGAGCTCTTTTGAGAATCACACAACGATCATTAAACTTTTTGATCACATTTTAATCACGTTTCTCCCTCTCAAAAATAGCATATCCATGATGTTTTTGAAACAAAATGATTAAAAGATATGTTTTTCGAAAAGCATTTGGAGAGAAACTGATTTAGCATGAATTTTGGAACAACTTTTTGTTTTATACTCCCCCTTAACGAAAGCATATTTTTCATACAGAAAATTTAGAATCAATTAAGGGTTTAGAGGGAGTTATCTTGGTACCAAATTTGAGAGATTTTGAAAAATCTTTTTGAAAAAATTTTGAATCAATGGTACTCAAGATGATGAATGTCACACCCCCAATTTACCTGTTTTGCAGCGGAATGGAATTCCTGGGGGATTGACTGTCATAGCACCACATCACAGTTATATTGAACGACTTAAAGTGCCGTTTTAAAAACACATCGTTGGATATTTCATAAAAACATTCAGAGTACAACATCGGTCCCAAAAGGTTTACAAAGTTTGCGGAAATACAAATATGTTACAAATCCAAACGATGTTTTGAAATAAAGTGCCATAATGTACATAATGTAAGTCGACGCCGCGACTCAAAATGTAGGTCCCTAAACCATGTCATGATGAATGCCTCAGTTACCTGAAAATACATTGCTAAAACGGTCAACAATAATGTTGGTGAGAAATCATAGGTTTATGTAAATGTTTTATACGACTACACAAGTATCTATCATGCATGACCATCAAGTCACGTAAAAATAATGTTACAATTGCTCTAAGCCCATGACCCCGAAACTAGACTGTTCAATCATGTATGCCCCTGCAGAGTGTTTGCCAGACAACTCCGTAATGTGATCAAATGAAATGCATCCGTTTACCTGGTTGGGATTCACCAACCCGGATGGAGGCGTCACCCTCGATAGATCTATCCACTCATCCTCGCTTCAAAGATTAACGGTTCATGTTCAAGTAATGGGGACTTTCAAATTGGCAAATGCGGTAACTTAAGCAATGTAATGAATTTAACATACTTGGTATCGTACAAAAAAAATGTAGTGCAATGTATTCTCCCCCGTGGGTTTGAAAATAATCGAAAGCATGTAAAACGGGGCTATGAAAACTCACTTGGTAAACTGGAATAATGGCAAAAGTGAGTACACCGAGGTTTAATGTAATGCGTTAACCGGGACCTATTATCAATGATATGATATGTCATGAGTTGCAATGTAATGTTATGCATGCACTTGATATGTTATTTATACCATTTACGAGTTTTGAAAATATTACTCGACGTCGAAAAATACTCTTTTGACGTCTTGACCAATCAAAAATCACTTTACATGTTTTTACGTCAAAATGTCATCCTACAATGGTTTTATAATGATTTTTAGAGAAATTTCCACTTTTCGTCGCAAAACAATGTCGTCGGAATTTTTATGAAATTAACAAAAATGGCTTTGGAAAACTAGTCGTAAAACGGTGTACGTCGATCGTTAGAGAACGAACTCGACGGTTTTGGAAAGTTTGTATCGATATCTAAAAGTTTCAGTTCAGGAGTTTTCGTCCAAAAGGTCTCGAACATAAAGATAATAAGGGTTAAAGATGGTGGTTTTGGCTAATTGTGTGCAGAAAATTAGTTACGGCAAGTTTATGAAAAAGTGCATATCTTTGTCGTTTCAAATCCGTTTTCTACGTTTTATACGTCCTTAGCTTCGTATCAAAGTAAACTAATATATTTTTGACAAGTCGAAATAATTTGTGAAGCTTAAGGCTCGTTTTTGACCCGAACAAACTAAAAACTGCATGCTGAAATTTCAGAAAACTATAATTTTCGTCGTCAAACTTGTAAAATCCATAACTTTCTCGTTATAACTCCGTTTTATTCCGTTCAAGCGGCCACGGATTCGTTTTAAAGTATATTTTCTAAAAATCAAGGCCAAAATGTCGTGCCTACTGTCGGATTTTCCAGAAAAGCAAAACAAGGACAGAACACAAAATATACTTATCGAAAATAGTTTTTCTCGGACAAAACCTATTCTAATCCCTTCAAATCAACTCCAAAACTAATCTAATCCTACCATACACCTTCTTAGGGTGTCATGGGTTCCTAATCACCATCAAGACCAACCAATACCAAGGGGATAATTATAGGATGACCACAAATATATACATAACTTCTAAAATCATGTAATAAATGGTATAAATCACATATCATGCATAATATCTCCAAAAATGAAAAAATGAATATGAAAATGAAAAGGAAACATGAAAATGATAAAAGCAAGCTTACTAGTGAAAATGAAGAGGTGAAAGTAACAAGGATTAGCCTAAATACTCTTGGTTTTTATTTCAGAACCTTATATAGAGTATATACTAGATTGTGTTACCACTAGAACTTGAGAAGAAAAAAAATATGATGATCCCTTGGAGCTCTTTGTGTGACCGGTTATGGAGAAGAAAAACAAGGAGAGAAAGAGTTTTATCAACTTTGAATATTTAGGTGCATGAATGAAATGAGAATGAAGTGTAAGACTTTTAAGTTGAGTAAACATTTAAACAATCAAGAACCATTCTCATATTAATGTCACCCTCCCCCTTGGTCGGCCAAGGGGGGAGGAATTTGGATATTTTACTTTTTTTTTTTTTTTTTTTAAATGTATATAATTGTGTACTTGTGTAATTTTTGACATAAAGTATAAGTAAAATGTAACTTTTTGGTACAAGTAAATTTTAAATAGATCAAAATAGAATGTAATGATTTTATAAAAATTGTAAAAATACATTCCTTGTGAAATTTGAGTGATAAAATAATTACCGTATAATTTTTAAGAAAAGCGACGTAATAATTAAACTTTAACGATTAATATACCAAATAAATTTGAAACACTAGGAAAACTAAAAATATAGTTTTTATAAACTAAATGTAAGTTTAAAAATACATCGGGATCATTTTTGAAAGTAACGGGTTAAATATTCAAAATAATAACTCACGCGATAAAGATTATTAAATATAAAAATTACGCGTTGAAGGTGAAATGAAATGTCGTGAATGAATTAATGAGATGCAAATGATGTCAATGAAATGTAGACTAATCTTAGTCCATATGAAATGTACGTGATGTCATGATCATGAATTCGCCGCTAAACCTCCAAGGTTACGCGAATTTGAAACAAGTAAACCAAGTTTACTATAAATGTTGAAATAATGAGACATGAATTGTGTCGAGAAATGACCTGAAAGTACGGGTTGTCACATTCGCCCATCCAAAAAGGAATTCAGTCCCTGAATTCAATCGTTGTTAGGTCTAACGGTGTCGGTGAAAAGATGAGGATACTTGTGTCGCATCTGGTCTTCCCGTTCCCAAGTAAACTCAGGACCTCGTCGAGAATTCCAACGAACTTTCACAATCGGAATACGACTCTGTTTCAACTGCTTGACCTCGCGGTCCATGATTTCTACAGGTTCTTCCACAAAATTGAGTTTGTCGTCAAGCTGAACTTCGTCCAATGGAATAACAAGCGATTCGTCCGAAAGACACTTCTTCAAGTTTGAAACGTGAAACGTGTTGTGCACATGACTAAGTTCTGGTGGAAGATCAAGTCGATAAGCTACCGGACCAACTCTGCTCAAAATCTTGAATGGTCCAATGTACCTCGGGTTCAATTTCCCACGCTTTCCAAAACGTACCACGCCCTTCCAAGGCGATACTTTCAACATAACTTTGTCGCCCACTTGAAATTCCAAATCCTTGCGTCTAACATCCGCATAACTTTTCTGTCGACTCCTTGCAGTTCTGAGTCTATCACGAATTTGAACAATCTTTTCCGTGGTTTCCCGTACCATTTCTGGACCAGTAAGTTGTGCGTCTCCTACCTCGGCCCAACAAACAGGTGATCGGCACTTTCGACCATAGAGTGCCTCAAATGGTGCCATCTTGATACTGGTGTGATAACTATTGTTGTACGAGAATTCTATCAATGGCAAATGGTTAGCCCAACCATTTCCAAAATCAATAACACATGCCCTCAGCATATCTTCTAACGTTTGAATGGTCCTTTCACTTTGACCGTCGGTTTGTGGGTGATATGCTGTGCTCATCTCTAATCTGGTTCCGAATGAATCTTGCAATGAATTCCAGAAGTTTGAAGTGAATCGACTATCTCTGTCGGAAATGATAGAAATTGGTGCTCCGTGCCTCGAGACTATTTCCTTGACATAAAGTCTAGTGAGTTGCTCCATGGAATAAGTCTCTCTAATCGGTATGAAATGGGCTGATTTGGTAAGGCGATCAACAATTACCCAAATAGCATCGTAACCTCCCGATGTCTTAGGAAGTTTCGTAACAAAGTCCATTGTAATGCGTTCCCATTTCCATTGAGGAATTTCCGGTTGTTGGAGTAAACCTGAAGGCTTCTGATATTCGACTTTTACCTTAGCGCAGGTAAGGCATTTGCTAACGTAAGTGGCAATCTCCGCTTTCATGTTCGGCCACCAATAAAGCTTCTTAAGATCTTGATACATCTTATCCGATCCTGGATGAATAGAATACTTTGACTTATGCGACTCATGCATAATCAATTCTCGTATTCCGCCATACAATGGAACCCACATTCTATCCTTGAAACATAATACTCCATCTGCTCTCTTTACAAAACCATTTGCGCTTTCGGGCATACCATAAAGCTTTTCACTTGGTCGATTCTCCTCTTTAAGTGCCTCGACTTGTGCTTCGTGGATTTTTGATGGTAAAGGAGAAATAATCGTCATTCCCAATGATCGAACTCTTAAAGGTTTAGGCCTCTCTTTCCGACTAAGAGCATCAGCCACAACATTGGCTTTTCCCGGGTGATACTTGATTTCACAATCATAGTCGCTGAGTAACTCCAACCAACGACGTTGCCTCATATTAAGCTCCTTTGGATCAAGAATATATTGCAAACTCTTGTGGTCGGTAAACACTGTGCACTTTGTACCGTAGAGGTAGTGTCTCCAAATCTTGAGCGCAAAAACTACGGCTCCTAACTCGAGATCATGAGTTGTGTAGTTCTTCTCATGAACCTTAAGTTGTCGAGAAGCATACGCTATCACCTTCTCGTTTTGCATTAAAACAGCCCCAAGTCCTTTATGCGAAGCGTCGCAATATACAACAAAGTTCTCAATGCCTTCGGGTAGTGCCAAAATTGGCGCACTGCAAAGCTTTTGCTTCAACAACTGAAAAGCAACTTCTTGTTTCTTTCCCCATTCGTACTTCTTGTTTTTCTGTGTCAACTTGGTCAAAGGTCTCGCTATCTTCGAAAAACCTTCGATGAACCTTCGGTAATACCCGGCTAGTCCTAGAAATTGTCGAATTTCCGTAGGATTCGTTGGAGTAGCCCAATCTTTTACGGCTTCAATCTTTGCGGGATCAACTTGTAGTCCTTGACTATCAATGACATGACCAAGAAATTGCACTTTGTGGTTCCAAAAATCACACTTCGAAAACTTGGCATACAACTTCTCATTCTTGAGTAGCCTTAAAATCATCCTTAAATGCTCTTCGTGCTCTTCTTTGCTCTTGGAGTAGATCAAGATGTCGTCGATGAACACTATAACAAACTTGTCCAAATACGGCTTACAAACTCTATTCATGAGATCCATGAATACCGCCGGTGCATTAGTCAATCCAAACGGCATCACTTGAAACTCGTAATGACCGTAACGTGTTCTAAACGCTGTTTTCGGAATATCCTCTTCCCGAACTCGAAGCTGATGATAACCCGACCGGAGATCAATCTTGGAATAAATACTAGAACCTTGCAACTGATCGAACAAGTCATCAATTCTGGGGAGTGGGTAACGATTCTTCACCGTTAACTTGTTCAATTCTCGATAATCTATGCACATTCGGAAGGATCCATCCTTCTTTTTCACAAACAAGACCGGTGCTCCCCAAGGCGAAGAACTCGGCCTAATGAATCCTTTGTCTAGAAGCTCTTGCAATTGATTAGACAACTCTTGCATTTCGGATGGTGCTAAACGGTACGGTGCTCGCGCAATCGGTGCAGCTCCGGGCACTAAGTCAATATGAAATTCTACTTGTCGTGCCGGTGGAAGTCCCGGTAAATCCTCGGGAAATACTTCAGAAAATTCACGAACAATAGGAACATCTTCAAGTCGCTTCTCCTCCGACTTTTTCTCGGTTACATGGGCTAAGAAAGCAAGACAACCTTTCTTAATGTACTTCTCCGTTTTGATGCACGATATGATACTAATTCTAGTTCCACTTCGTTCCCCACGAATAATCAAAGTTTCGCCATTATAGGGAAGATGAACAACTTTCTCATCACAAATGATCTTTGCGCGATGCTTAGATAACCAGTCCATGCCGATGACGACGTCGAAACTACCCAAATCTACGGGCATGAGGTCTATGTTGAAGGGATGATTAAGAAAATTGAATGTGCAACCGCGAACAATGGTGTTTGTGCTAACTAAATTACCATTAGCTAATTCGACAATGTATGATATGTCTAATGTAGTTGGTTTAATGTTGAGCAAAGGTGCAAATGCATTGGACACAAAACTTTTATCGGCACCCGAATCAAATAAAACTGAAGCATAACGATTATTGAGAAGAAACGTACCCGTTATGACATTCGGGTCCTCCCTATCTTCTCCGCCTCCAATGACGTAAACCCTTCCTCGTGCCAAACCTCCTTGATTCGGATTTGCTTGATTCTTTCCTTTCTTACAATCCCTCTTGTAGTGTCCAGTTTCCCCGCAACCAAAACATGTAACTTGTGGCCACTTGCAATCCCTAGTACGGTGACCAACTTTCTTGCAATTTTCACACGGATCAGGACATCGACCCGGATTGTGATGACTCAAACACTTATTACACTTCGGCAAAACCCCCGTATATCCTTTTCCTTCCTTCGGACCCGCAACATAAGCCTTAGCAACCTCTTGCCTTTTGGGTGGTGGTTGAGTAGCATTCCTACCCCTAGTGTTGTCCCACTTGCGTTTGTTGTTGTTGCTATTGTTGTTGTAATTGCCTCGATTATTGTTGAAATTGTAGCGGTTGTTGGGGTTGTTGTTGTTTCGGTTGGTGTTGGTGTACTTACCTCGCTTCACCACTTGTGCCATCAACTTCTGAGTCACTCGAATAGCTTCCTCGATTGTTTGTGGATCAAAAGATGTCACATCTCCTTGAATGACCTCAGGAAGTCCTCCAATAAAAGCCTCTAGCAACTTTTCATTATCCGATACCATCGACGGGCATAACGCGGCTAATTCCTGGAATCTCCGAATGTAAGTGTCGATATCATACCCAATGGTTACCAATTCATAGAACTCCGTCTCCAACTTTTTGATTTCCGTTCGAGGACAAAACTTCTTAGTCACCAAGCCCTTAAATTCCTCCCAAGTAAGCTTAAAAGCATTCTCCATCCCAATCGGTTGAGCATATGAATTCCACCATGACAACGCTCCATCGAGTAAAGTGCTCGTAGCAAATTTAACCTTACTGTCATCCGGACAGTTACAAAGCAAAAACACCGATTCCAACTTCTCAAACCATCGTACCATTGCAGTAGCTCCCTCGGTACCTCGGAACTTAGTGGGTTCACCACTCTTGAAATCTTTGTACGAACATTTCTTAACCCCAGATCCTCCGGCATTACCAGTAGCAGTAGCTAGCCTAGCGGCTTCAGCAGCAGCCGCGGCCTCAGCAGCAGCAGCAGCCACTGTTTCCCTTTCAACTCTTAATGCATTAGCAATGCTATCGTTCACCAACTTTTGAATTTCTGCTTGGGTCATTTCCGGTGTAACTTTCTTAGGCGCCATAACTCTTCAAAATCACAAGATGAAACAATCATGAGAACTCGTAAGTAGAAACAACCATCATACAAATATATCCACAACCACAACATGCATAAAGTAAATGAAATCACAACGGAACAATAGCGAAATATCACAAATATAATCACAACACACGTGGATAATATACATGAAAATTTCGGCCTACATGGACCGATATCATAGATAATAATAACCATTCCTACATAGTAGAGTCAATACTTGATACATTTGTTTGTACAACAACCAAAATACAACAAGTTCTTTAAACTACGTCACACACCCCGTGACTAGGATAATAATGGTCAAAACTATACATGACAAAAGTCTACATAAGGCACCTCATGGTGCTCCGCCGGCCCTATCCTGAAGATCGCGAACCTGAGTCGTCAAACTATCCAATCAAACTCCTCAACTCTTCAATCTGACCCTGCAAAGAAGCAATAGTCTCCCTGTCCTCTAACTGCCTATTCTGAATACTCTGATGTGACAAATCAATAGAAACCCTGCCTAACACTAGACCCTCGACCTCCTCAGCAATGGGCTCAATCCTATCTACCGACAGTTCCTCCAACTGTCGTGACAACCTATCAATCTGGATCTGCTGACTATCAATACGGGCTCCTAATGCCTCGGTAGAAGGCTGTCGAGCAGCTGCAGCCTTAGAGCTCTCGCCTAACTCGAACCTAACAGGTGGCTCGGGTTCAGTAGATGGTGGTGTAGGGATATCAAAACGAGCACGCTTTTTGGGCGGCAAGTCTGTCGTAGGTAAAGGATCTCTAAGAAAATATGATGAAGATGGTGATGATGGTGGTGATGGTGCTAGTAGTGGTGCTGGTGGATCGTGAGCTGGGCTAACGTGAGGAGTGGGTGCAACCTCGCCCTCCTCGAAGGGTTCGGTCTCAGTGTCGGTCATGATCAGTGGGAAGGCTGGAGTAGATCCAATGGAAGATACGATCTCAGTGGAATGTGATGCAACATCATCCATGATGGGGTTAGCTGGAACATCATCCGAGCTAGAGTCCGATGATATGGTGATGGGATGTGAATCTGAAGACATGTCTGTGACAACCGATGTGAAATAAAAGTAAATAATCTCGAATAAAGTGTAAGTGAATCCGCATGAAAAGTGAATATGTACTATGATGAAATGATGAGATGCTATGATAATGTAGCTATAGTCTAGGGTCAATGATGCAACCTAGTTCTCTATAACTGTAGCTCTGGTACCAATCTGTCACACCCCCAATTTACCTGTTTTGCAGCGGAATGGAATTCCTGGGGATTGACTGTCATAGCACCACATCACAGTTATATTGAACGACCTAAAGTGCCGTTTAAAAACACATCGTTGGATATTTCATAAAAACATTCAGAGTACAACATCGGTCCCAAAAGGTTTACAAAGTTTGCGGAAATACAAATATGTTACAAATCCAAACGATGTTTTGAAATAAAGTGCCATAATGTACATAATGTAAGTCGACGCGGCGACTCAAAATGTAGGTCCCTAAACCATGTCATGAAGAATGCCTCAGTTACCTGAAAATACATTGCTAAAAACGGTCAACAATAATGTTGGTGAGAAATCATAGGTTTATGTAAATGTTTTATACGACTACACAAGTATCTATCATGCATGACCATCAAGTCACGTAAAAATAATGTTACAATTGCTCTAAGCCCATGACCCCGAAACTAGACTGTTCAATCATGTATGCCCCTGCAGAGTGTTTGCCAGACAACTCCGTAATGTGATCAAATGAAATGCATCCGTTTACCTGGTTGGGATTCACCAACCCGGATGGAGGCGTCACCCTCGATAGATCTATCCACTCATCCTCGCTTCAAAGATTAACGGTTCATGTTCAAGTAATGGGGACTTTCAAATTGGCAAATGCGGTAACTTAAGCAATGTAATGAATTTAACATACTTGGTATCGTACAAAAAAATGTAGTGCAATGTATTCCCCCCCGTGGGTTTGAAAATAATCGAAAGCATGTAAAACGGGGCTATGAAAACTCACTTGGTAAACTGGAATAATGGCAAAAGTGAGTACACCGAGGTTTAATGTGATGCGTTAACCGGGACCTATTATCAATGATATGATATGTCATGAGTTGCAATGTAATGTTATGCATGCATTCCGTATGTTATTTATACCATTTACGAGTTTTGAAAATATTACTCGACGTCGAAAAATACTCTTTTGACGTCTTGACCAATCAAAAATCACTTTACATGTTTTTACGTCAAAATGTCATCCTACAATGGTTTTATAATGATTTTTAGAGAAATTTCCACTTTTCGTCGCAAAACAATGTCGTCGGAATTTATATGAAATTAACAAAAATGGCTTTGGAAAACTAGTCGTAAAACGGTGTACGTCGATCGTTAGAGAACGAACTCGACTGTTTTGGAAAGTTTGTATCGATATCTAAAAGTTTCAGTTCAGGAGTTTTCGTCCAAAAGGTCTCGAACATAAAGATAATAAGGGTTAAAGATGGTGGTTTTTAGCCAATTGAGTGCAGAAAATTAGTTACGGCAAGTTTATGAAAAAGTGCATATCTTTGTCGTTTCAAATCCGTTTTCTACGTTTAATATGTCCTTAGCTTCGTATCAAAGTAAACTAATATATTTTTGACAAGTCGAAATAATTTGTGAAGCTTAAGGCTCGTTTTGACCCGAACAAACTAAAACTGCATGCTGAAATTTCAGAAAAATATATTTTCCGTCGTCAAACTTGTAAAATCCATAACTTCTTCGTTATAACTCCGTTTTATTCCGTTCAAGCGGCCACGGATTCGTTTTAAAGTATATTTTCTAAATATCAAGGCCAAAATGTCGTGCCAACTGTCGGATTTTCCAGAAAAGCAAAACAAGGACAGAACACAAAATATACTTATCGAAAATAGTTTTTCTCGGACAAAACCTATTCTAATCCCTTCAAATCAACTCCAAAACTAATCTAATCCTACCATACACCTTCTTAGGGTGTCATGGGTTCCTAATCACCATCAAGACCAACCAATACCAAGGGGATAATTATAGGATGACCACAAATATATATATAACTCTAAAATCATGTAATAAATGGTATAAATCACATAACATGCATACTATCACCAAAAATGAAAAGATGAATATGAAAATGAAAAGGAAACATGAAAATGAAAGAAATAAGCTTACTAGTGAAGATGATGAGGTGAAAGTAACAAGGATTAGCCTAAATACTCTTGGTTTTTATTTCAAAACCTTATAAAGAGTATACACTAGATTGTGTTACCACTAGAACTTGAGAAGAAAAAAAATATGATGATCCCTTGGAGCTCTTTGTGTGACCGGTTATGGAGAAGAAAAACAAGGAGAGAAAGAGTTTTATCAACTTTGAATATTTAGGTGCATGAATGAAATGAGAATGAAGTGTAAGACTTTTAAGTTGAGTAAACATTTAAACAATCAAGAACCATTCTCATATTAATGTCACCCTCCCCCTTGGTCGGCCAAGGGGGGAGGAATTTGGATATTTTTTTTTTTTTTTTTTTTTTTTTTTTTTAAATGTATATAATTGTGTACTTGTGTAATTTTTGACATAAAGTATAAGTAAAATGTAACTTTTTGGTACAAGTAAATTTTAAATAGATCAAAATAGAGTATAATGATTTTATAAAAATTGTAAAAATACATTCCTTGTAAGATTTGAGTGATAAAATAATTACCGTATAATTTTTAAGAAAAGCGACGTAATAATTAAACTTTAACGATTAATATACCAAATAAATTTGAAACACTAGGAAAACTAAAAATATAGTTTTTATAAACTAAATGTAAGTTTAAAATACATCGGGATCATTTTTGAAAGTAACGGGTTAAATATTCAAAATAATAACTCACGCGATAAAGATTATTAAATATAAGAATTACGCGTTGAAGGTGAAATGAAATGTCGTGAATGAATTAATGAGATGCAAATGATGTCTATGAAATGTAGACTAATCTTAGTCCATATGAAATGTACGTGATGTCATGATCATGAATTCGCCGCTAAACCTCCAAGGTTACGCGAATTTGAAACAAGTAAACCAAGTTTACTATAAATGTTGAAATAATGAGACATGAATTGTGTCGAGAAATGACCTGAAAGTACGGGTTGTCACAATGAAGATATTGAAAATCTTTTGAAGATATTGAAGAAGAATTATCTTCATTTGTTTTAGGATAAGTGCTCGATATTTACGAAAATCGATTTTGCGTAGCACTTTCCTTTCTTTAAGGATCGGGTTACAGTCTGAAGTAACTGCAAGCCATTATGTTTTAAGGAATAGTGCTTGAAAAATATTTAAAAACCTTTGATTTTGATAAGCACTTTCCTTTCTTTGAAGCGCGGGTCCTGAACTGATGTGTCCAGAAGCCATTAATTTGAAGTCCGGGTTTCGTACTGAAGTATACGAAAGCCATTATCTTGAATTTTTTTTTTTTGAGAAACGACATGTTTTAGAAAACATTTAAAGAACTCTCGCTCAAGCATCTGTATATGTCCGTATCATTGTTGAATGACATTTCTAGAAATGTACAGAGTATCGATTATACGAGAGACATGTCGTGAGAAGAATATTTTTGGATTTTTTGATTTTATATTGTTTTTGTATTTTTTGAAAAAAAAAATTTCTATTTTTGTATTTTGCTTTTGATGGTTTTTCAAATTTTGTATTTGGTTTTTCAAAAATATTTACATAGAAGATTTGAAGAAAGAAGATTAAGTCATGTCATGTAAATGTGGAGTTAAGAGTGGAATAAGAAAAGGATTTCCATATGCGAAATTGGCATAAAGTTCTTCTTTACCACATGGGGTATATGAACCTTCAACACTTTTACAAGTACCTGCATCCACAGAAGAAGAATTTTCACAAATAACAGTGTTAGAAGTACATGATTCCTCACGGTGAGGGTGATCACTATCAACGGTTGTAGTGGATCTGACTTCCTTATCTGAATGATTGTCACTATTATCTTTGTTGGTGCAAGTATCAAAAATCTTTCCTGTGGGAATCCATCTAAGACCTACTTGGTTGAAAACTTTTCCCGTGGGTTTCCACCTAAGGTAAGATCTAGGAGTTGTTTTCTTATCAGATGCAGCGGAAGACTCATTTTTGGAAAAACTACGTCCTGAAGAGATCCACCTATTATGTTTCTGTTTGTTTGACATTTTATCAACGGGCTTGTTTCTATTTGGTGTCTTAGTGGATTGTTCCTTGGCACGAGAATTATCTTGCTTGAGATATTGTAAGGCACATGCATCATGATTAGCTGAAAAGATACATTTTTTACATGTAGTACAGACAAATTCAATATTCTTGTTTAAAACACTAGCTTTAACTCTGTCCCTACAATCTTTTGGAAATTGATTCTTGTTCGAAAAAGACTTAGAATTTCTAGTGTTGTTTTCTAGGGGCATAGCATTTTCTTTTGCGCAACTACTCTTAGATGCAAGCCAATCCCTAGTCTTTTGTAGAGAGTTCCTAGGTAATGGTTTACTACTACTAGCATTGCCTTGAAATCTTGTAGAATTCATCACCCTAGATGTTGCAACTAAAATTCCATCTTTTCGAGTCTGTGCCTTTTTCCTAGCTTCTTCTAGATAGTGATTGTTGACCATGTTGTTAGAACCGACAGATTCTTTAACTGTATTTTTGGTCACATTCCGTGTAATATTCCTAGAGATGCCAGGTGTAAACACTTTTTCTTTCTCAAAAAAGGTTTTTTGATAATTCTTTTTTAATAGGCAGGTGTGGAGTGTTGTTTTTGACAAATCATTTTTCTCATTGACTTTTGGAGGAAACCGAGAAATAGAACATTTTTGGTTTGAAAATCGGTTTGGGAACATTTGTTCTCTCCTCAGTCAATGGTTTTACAAACTTAGTATCCACATCCTTTCCTTTTGACATCCCAGTTTGAGCTCTCAAAAGATCATTTTGCTCTTTCATGTCCTTGAAACTAGGCACGCTTTCATACGACAGCTTGTCATACTTGCATTCCTCAGATTTTCGATCAAGTTGTTTAAAATAGGACACGTTTTCTTTTTCAAGTTTTTCAAGAGCTTTTTCATATTTTGAAACAATTCGGAGGTCTCAGACTGGAGTCTTTCATGATCTTCAAGAGAATATGTTTGCAAAATAATGGACATAATATCAGTAGTCAGAACATCTTCGAAGAGATTTTAAAGTTTCCAAAACTTTGATGTGTTCAACACTTTCATTAGCTTGCTTTACCTGGGATTTATGGTCCTTGACAAAGTCAGCTGTTTCTTTCAAAAGCGCTTGTTCGAATGAATTACCTCGCATATTTGATGCCAGTAGTGAGGCAATTTGAGTTTCAAAAAACTTTTAGTTCGTCATCATGAATCGAGTAAAAACCCGATGTTAGTAGTAATATTGGTTTTAGATTTGCGGTCTCTGAAGATACCCAATTCTAGTTTTAACGTCATCTAAAATGCTTCAGGCATCACTTGTGTTAAAAGGATTGTTTGAAGACATTTGTTCGATTTTCGAAAAGGATTTTGAGACAACTACAGGAGTTGCAACTGGTTTTGAAACTGGTTTTGAAACTGGTGTTGACACTTTGTTTGAAACACTTGGTGTGGTGGAAAACGTTGATTGTTCTTTTTGATTGACAAAAGTAATTCCATTAATTTTGTTCCATTTGTTCTTTTTGGTGTGGTGGAAAAAGTTAACTTCTTGGTATGCTTTTAGATCTTTAGTCGTTCGTTTATTATTTATGTTTATTGAGGGGTTCCCTTTGTAGATGTCGAGGTGTGGTGTTCCTAAAACGGCTAGAGGTGAAATCCGGTTCATCGATTGCGTACGAGTTTTGGGGTAGAGGTGACACTCTTTTCGCAATGGATGACGAGATGACTTCGATCTCAACGCCTAAGATAATGATAATAGGATGGGATGATCAAGACATGGGTTGCAATGATTCAGTAATAGAGGTTTAATGATTCCGTAATGAAGACAATAAGTCGATGGGAAGGGAAACAGAAGACATGGTATTGTAGCGACCCAAAAATATAAACTAAGCATAGAGTAATGTCGTGCGGTAAATAAAATTTTAGTTAGTCGCGCATAATGTGCTAAGAAAATCTAAATGGTAGATGTAATCATTAACTCGCATCATGCAACGTTTTTGTTGGTTATGTATTATGCTCACAAATCTATACATAACGCAGTACGGAGGTGCGAATGGTGGTGGCATAAAGTGGTCCATTTCAACATGGATTGCTGTGGTGTCCTAGCTGAAGTGGTAGTGTGCATCATCTGCCAGGAAAATCTCCATGCACGTTGCTACTAAGATGTAGACGCGAGGGTAAGGTAGTGGTGTGAAATGGTCAGTTTATAGAGTAGTAGTAACGAGAAAGGCGTTCCTTAGGAGAAGAAGTATCGTAGTGAGGAAGTGTTGTGACGTCAGTGTGTGATTTCGTAGGAGTAAATCTTTATCACTCTTATGATGAACATACATGAAAATTTTACCCTTTTTAGAAGTCAATCGGGAGGTCAACTGGACATACCACCATTATAACTACTTTCAGTCTTTGCAACATTCACCTCCTGATGTCGGACATAGGTGATCAGGGCTATGTCCCACCGTCCTTGGTTGAATATAGGTGATCAGGCTATATTCACCCGAGGTTCAATGAATCTTGCAATGCTTAGCTTAGTTATACTAGTAACATGTCCTAATACCTTTAAAGTTTGGTATGAAAGACTGAACAAATATTTCATTTATGTGGGGAAGAAGGCGTAGCGCGTGGTACGTAAACATCACGTATAAGTAAAGCAATCATAGTTAATAGTGAGACTAAGTTGTCAGTAATAAAATACATATCTTATTAAAGATGACTTCAACGAGTCATAAGTGAGGCAATCAGCTGGCAGGCGTGCATGTGTCGGTCATATGGTTAAGTTTTTTTTGTAAAAGTGGTTATAGTCTAGGTTTTGAAAAAAAACCTAGT
Source organism: Chrysanthemum makinoi (assembly GCA_910596185.1). Taxonomy (NCBI): domain Eukaryota; kingdom Viridiplantae; phylum Streptophyta; class Magnoliopsida; order Asterales; family Asteraceae; genus Chrysanthemum; species Chrysanthemum makinoi. The sequence continues at coordinate 268,972,066 of OU343223.1, forward strand.
TCTCTAAACCTAGGCTCGATGCCAAGCTGTAACACCCCAAAAATGGTTTGCTTGTGGGAAGAAAAGGTTTTTGAGATGCTACTCAATTGGATCATAACACAAAGTGAAAAATAAAGATTTTTCTTAAAAGATTTCATTTATTGAAGTAAAATAGAGTTTACAAAGGTTGATTTGTTCTTGCGAGAAAAATGGCCCATTAATAAAATGTGGTCCCAATTCGTATATCAGAGTCGTCTATAACCATGGCATGCCAATGCCCAAGCGCCTCCAGAGTTAGCTATCGCCTTTTCATCCTAAAAATACATGCTAAAAAGTCAACACAATGGTTGAGTGAATTCATAGGTTTAGTAATAAAGCAGTTGATCACAAGATTTTCAAGTTTAAAAGAAGTCATGGGCTACGTTGTTATACGTCCATAAAAGATAGTTGATATTATTGCACTAAGCTCATGACACCAAGGCTCAACTGCATACACCTAATTACTGGTGTACGTAATAATATGCCCCCCAAGAGGTAATTGCCAATTACCTAAGAGATTCAAATATGGTGCGCCCCGGTTATTTCCGATAACCGAGTCGGGGTCGTTAATTCCCATAGTACTATCCACAATATTTGCGCTACTCGCAGTGACTAATGGTTCATAATGAAGGGGTCTTTTGGCAAACAACTTAGGCAGAGTCATAATATCAAGAGAACATCAAACAGTTTTCAAGCAATTGTGATCATAAAAGCAGTAGTAGCATGTATTCTCCCCCAAGGAGTTTATAAAACAGTTAAAAGAGTAAAAGTGGGGCTATGAACTCACCTTAATGATACGGTAGGAAATGCACAACAATAGCAAGTACGATATGACAACGGCTTCAACACGAAACCTAGATATAATATGGCAAGTCTTAGATAATATATTCCATTTACGATCCTAATGGTAATGTTTGAAAAGTGATTTGGTATGAGACACTCGTATCGTTTTAACTTGTGTGGTAATGTTTAAAGTTCAAAATTATATATTTTCAAATATTTTCTCATGTGTTTGTGTTACGTAGCTTATGTGGACGTTATCGACGTATATAAGGTGTAGTTGTGAAAATATTTCTCAAATGTTGGCTCTTGGAATAATTGAGGAATGATGTATACTGAAACTTTAAGTATAAGAGTTGACTCGAATATTGGCTCAAGTATTATCGATGTGGGAAATAAATACAGTCGTTGTATCTATTAGATTTGTTAGATTTCGAGGTGTGAAAATATATACAATATATATTTATTGGAGTTATGGGAGAATAATACATTTAAAAAAATATATATAATGTTTATAGTTTATGCGGATGGGGTCGTTAAATAGAAATATGTACTAAACATGTTTATCTAAACGAAAAGAGTGGCAAAAATCTAAGTTATTTAAACTTATAAAGAGTTTTGGTGAATAGTGTCAAGGTATCAAACTTGAGGATTGAAATTGTAAAAATATTATAAGTTTCAAATCTTGTAAAAGTCTTTAAGAAAAATATCAATGGGATTAATTTAAAGGGGCTGAAATTGTAAACATAATATAAGTTTCAAATTATAAAGGTTTTAAGGAAATGTGATAAGTGTTTGAAAATGAGGGAATGAACTGCCAATAGGCTAAAGTTTCAAAAATATTAAAAACTGCCATCTAAAGGATTCGAACTAGTGACCTTTGGAACATAACACACGCGACACAACCATCTGAGCCAACACCTCTTTTGTGTTTTGTTTTGTAACGTGTACATATTTAAGTGGGTTCGTGTGCTTGTTATATATATCCTTATCAGTAGTATGTTGCATGTAGTTTTGTTGTTTTCAGTTCTTTTTATAAAATTTTCTCAGGTATGCTTATATTAAACGCTTTGATTTAAGATAAGTAAGTTTTAAGTGCAACTCCCTCGTGAGTTATGCAAGATTTGTGTTTGTTTCGTGAGTCCGAAAAGAGTTTTAAAAGAAAGTAACAAAATAAGTTCTGAGATGAGTGAGTGAGCTTTCAAATGGGTTCAATGAGCATGAGTTCGAACAAAATAAGCATGAAACAAGTGATGAGCCGAATACAAAGTGGTTCCACATAAGCTTACAAACACTACGTAAATGTGACTTGTTCTTAATAGTCAAAAGAAAATGAAGGTTTAAATGTTGTTTATACGACATGAAAACTTTAAAGGAACTCAACAACGAAACTACGCTACGTATCGAAATTGGTTTAGAAGGACTTACGACACCAAAAGTGGTGGTGAGGTACAAGTGAGGACAAAGAACAAGAACGTGACTAGCTTTTCAACGATCTTAAACCCGACAAGTTTCTCATGTTTACAACCCGATTTCCTTCCCATGCAAATCGATACCCTTAGCTTCCAAAGGCATCAATACCCAAAACCTTCCTTTCTTTGGTTTGATAGCAAGATAAAATTGGATGGAGCTTTTATGTTTTTGAGTTAGTTTAGAAGTGAAAAGTGATGAATTATGAATATATGTGTTTCGGTTATATAGGGTGAGACACAAGAAGAGGTTGCTTGCTAGGTTTGTGAATGTTTAATGTTACTTGTTCTTGTTTCTAAATCACACGCCAAGAAGGGAATTATGAGTAGATCTTCATAAGGGTCCCGTGATGCATTCTTGGGGAGGAGAGAAAATTGACAATTGACTTAATCTCATGGCTTGACTTGGAAATCCTTGGTCGAAGCGATCAATTTAAAAGAGAAGAGATAGCAAGGCTTGACCAATCTTTCCATGGTGGTTATCTTGTGAAGTGATAGAATGAGCACTAGTCCATTTCGTGATCCTTGCGTACAGAAGAGATGAAGCAGAAAAGTTGACCCTTGATTTGTCTTTTGATTATAGTAGGGGCATGGAGCAGAGGGACCAGAAAGAGGAAAAAGAATATATACTTGCTTTGTGGTGATGGATAACGAAAAAGAATAAAAAGAGGGCGTAGTGAGGTCTGGTTGAAAGAATTTGGTTGAAAGAGATGGATCACAAAAGCAATGTTTTAGGGTGAAGCGGTTAATAGGGGTAGGATGAGGTTGTTTTAGTTTGTTTATTTTTATTTACGGTATTAAGCGTACTCAGTGTTTTGTCGAGTTTTCGTAATTGTACCACGGTACCCGTAAGATATAAAATTACATTTTTAGAAACGTTTTCATAAGCAATATTATAGCATTATAATTAGTAAGGTGATTATATTTGTCGTTACCCGGTCAGCGTCGGTAAGCGTTAAGTACCTTTTCCACGCCTACAATATAACTTCGTTTGTGAGTTAAATATCAGTTATCCAATCGTAAAGAGGAAAAAAAATAAATAAATAAAAATTTGCCGGTTTGGAAATGAGTTGAGCTTATAATAGTTATAGGCGAGAAATTTTACGGGTTGTTATACTTCTTGAGACCGCTGGGAAAGAAAATGACATCCTGCTTGCTAAGGTTAAAGAACTTGAGTCTTGCATTGCTAGCAAAGACAGTGAGCTTGTATAGTTGCAATATGCGTCTTAGTCCTTGAAGTCTCAAAATGATGATCTTGCTAGACATGTTTGTATCTTGATATCTATCTTTCTTTGCTTTTCTTTTTCACTTTTCTAAAAAATCTTTTTTAGGTCGGGTTTAGAGGGTGAATTTTCTGGTCTTCGTTCTCGATACCCAGAGTGGCCACTCCAAACATAGTTATAAGATTACTTGATAAGCAGTGGCCCTCCAAACATAAAACCGGATGGAAAATGGATCTTTCTATTAGGTCTTCTTGTTTAAATCTTGTTTCACCATTATAAGCGAGGCATCAGAATTTAAAACAAGCAAATATAACAAGAATGAAATATATTCTTGAGTAAGGATCAAATAAGAAATAAAGTAAAATGAGAATGATGAGAAATAACAACCGCACATTTGGATGCACACAAAGAGATCATCTTCATGAAATTCTCCTTCTTCATTTGAAATGTGTATTTAAAACATTTCTCATTCTTCTTATTTTTATTTTTCCTTTTAGTGGATCCATTCCCCTATTGCTAGGAACATAGTTTCATTTTTGAATGTTTTGTTATTGATACTTGATCCTCTTTTGTGTTTAGTTAAAAGTTTATTTAGATGAATGAAAATTTGTGAAGGATATAAAAGAAATATTGTTGAAAGGAAATAATTAGCAACTTACACAACTCAAGGAACATCTATACATCTCATCCGTCATTTCAGTTATATATTAAATATTATAGCCGGTATGCGGCTAAGAATCGCTTCGCGTCGTGCTTGCAAGAGTATAAGCGGTATTACGCATAAGTGATGATGTATCAATGTTGTGCATTTTATTTAATTTTCTAGTTGTGATCTTTGTGCATGTGTTTTGTTTTGTTTTAGTTGTGATAGGCAAACACTATTTTATATAACTAGTTTCATGCCTAAAAATGTCGTTAAACATGACCAAATAAATGATAAATAAATCGAGAAAATGTAATACATGTGTTACACATTAGGTTTTGTCTGGACCGAGCATGTATATTCGGGTGTGGCACAATTTCCTGGCGATTTTAATCGCTTGAATCTAAAGATTCAGCTGCCGTTTATAATGGTATGTGCAACTCTTATTTTTTTGCTCTTTTTCGTTTAACTGCAGGTGTAATTTTAGTTGAAAAACATCTCTTTTGTCAACACATTTTAAAATACTTGGTCCGTCCCGAGTTTGGTGTCATAGTTTGATATGATGCCGGTATATATTGTTTCTCTTTTAACATGATTTTTTGATCTTTTTGATTGATATCATCTCCATTATACGTCGGTGAAATTAAATTAAGTTTAAAAAGCACAGGAAATTAGGAACCATAACAGTTTTTCAAGGATATAATTGAAACTTTGAAAATAAGGTTGAATGTGATGTTTGAATTATGTCCTAGGGCGAGAAGTAAACATTTTGAAAATTTACTTGTGGGTTAGTGAAATCAATGTTTTGTATGTTTTTTTTTAATAAAGGTTTTTGCTTTATATGTAAGAGAAATTTTGTTTTGAAAGTTGATATGTACGTCTAAAATTTTTAATTTCATGTATTTTGAACTTTTTTTTTTCTTTTTTTTTGGTATTTAGCAGAAACAATTTTCCGCTGAGATTGGTTTGACGACTCATGATACCGTTTGTTGTTCTTCTAAATTAAGCGTCTGCAAAAACAAAGGGAGCGGGTTAATTATACGGGTCGAGTTGAAACAAGAGACCATCCTAAAGTCAATTCTAAACTTTTAAACTAGCGACCATATGCAGAGAGAAACCAAAGATATCGAGAGTATAGGTGAATATATATGAGACCCATTTGTCGGGTGATACTCGGTCTTTAGAAAGACACATCCGAATCTCATATGCCACTGAAGTTCATCTAGCGGGGAGTCTCGATCCAAAAAACATATCGTCTTCATCTTCTATAACGTTATCAATTTTTTAATTTTTTTCCTAATTGATATTAGCTGAATCCGATATACGACATTAGTTAGCTTGTTTCAATATTTAAACAATGGGATTGTGCCAGTCGTGAGGGCAGCGGTTAAGCTGAGGGCCTGAATGCAGAAAAAATATTTTTTATTGAAAAAGTGTAGTCCTTGGGTTTTAAATTATTTTTTCGATGCCTTTTTGTGGGTCTCCAGCTTTCTTAGCAGATCTTTAAAAGCTACTGGTTAGACAATCCCTTAAACAATTCTAATGAGAAAAAAATCAAATACAAAACAAAAATAAATAAATAAATAAAAATAATAAAAACATGTTTACATGAATTGTTCTGTTTCTTTCCGGCAAGGCAAATACAAACATAAAATATTGAGTTAATTGCAGAAATCGTCCCTAAGGTTTGGCCAAATGCGGGTTTAAAATAGAATAGTTTTGAAAGTGCATAAATCGTCCCCAAATCAAACCTTTTTGCAAATTTTGGTCCTGGCTTTATCTGCCGTTAAGTGAATTTCGTTAGAATTAACCGCGTTATTTTTGGCCAAAACTCTTGCAGCGTTCATCCTTTGGCAAAAACTATTGCATAGTTCATCCTTTTGGCTAAAACTTTGGCGAGTTCATCCTTTTGGCCAAAAACTTTTGCAAGTTCATCCTTTTTTCCAAAAACTTTTCGGAGTTCATCCTTTTGGCAAAAACTTTTGCAGAGTTCATCCTTTTAGCCAAAACTTTTGCATGCGTTCATCTCTTTGGCCAAAACTCTTGCGGTGTTCATCCTTTTGGCCAAAAACTCTTGTAGCGTTCATCCTTTTATACATTTTCATATGTTTTTAATCGTCTTCATCCATTTTTATGCGTTTGTCCGGGTTTATCGTTTTTCGTTTAATACGCTTTCGTTTGTTTTATCGTTTTCATCCGTTTTATGATTTTTTCGTTTTAACCGTTTTTGTACTATCTCAACATATTGAAATTTTTTTCAAAAAGAAAAAAAAATTGAAAATAAAAATTGGAATTTTCCCAAATTTGAAAAAATCCAAAATTTTGGAAATCGGAATCCATTTTCGTAAATATTTTTTTTTTCATTTCTTTTTAAAAAGAAAATTGGAAAAAGATTCAAAAATTTTGAAAAAATTGGAAAAATCCAAAAAATTTGGAAAAAAAAATTTTTTTTTTAAATACTTTTTTCAAAAAAAGAATTGGAATTTTAAATTGTTTTGTTCGAAATTCTTTTTGAAAAAAATATTCTGAAAAAAAATTGAATTTTTTTTCAAACCGGATTTTTTAGTTTTCTTTTTCAAAATTTTTGGAATCTTTTTTTCAATTTTCTTTTTTCAAAATTGAAAAATATTCTGAAAATGGAATTTTTCTTTTTAGGATTTTTCCAATTTCTTCAAAACGGAATTTTTTTCAAATTCGAAAAAATTCAAAATTTATACTGTATGGACTTTTTGGTATAAGGATGGAAATAAAAGGATTACCTAAAAAAGAAAGGATGAACTCTGCAAAAGTTTTGGCCAAAGGATGAACTCTGCAAAAGTTTTGGCCAAAGGATGAACTATGCAAAGTTTTGGCCAAGGATAGGCAATGCAAGAGTTTTGGCAAAAGGGCTAACGTGTTAATTCTAAATTCTTAACGGCAGTTAATGTCAGGGACCAAAATTTGCAAAAAGGTTTGATTTGAGGAATATTTATGCACTTTCAAACTATTTGGGACGAAACTTGCAATTTGGCCAAATCTTAAGGACGATTTCTGCAATTAACTCTAAAATACTATTTAATAACGTTTCACCTACCTCACACTGTCACACACAGTTAAGCATGTATCATGTGGATATCATAGATTTTTAAAGGGACCTGCTATTGGTACGGGGTCTACCTTGGACCCTCCCTAGTGTGACAGAAACATAGTACATGTATTAGCGTGCGTCAGTTGCCAAAGAAACACCATTGTCTCTCTTTATTTATTTATTTATTTATTTATATATTTATTTAATTGTGTATAATTTATTTTTTGTGGTATATTTAATTTGTGTAATATTTTTATATGTATAAGATGTATTTATTTATTATGAATGTTTTTATATGTAGAGTATTTTTGTGTATTGTTTTAGATTTAATTAACCAATATGTAAATGAATTTATAAACTTTTTTAAATTCTTTTTATAAAAACTTTTTATAAATTTTTTATAAACCTTTTTTATAAACTTTTTTTATAAACTTTTTTTATAAACTTTTTTAATAAACTTTTTTTATAAATTTTTTTTATAAACTTTTTTTATAAACTTTTTTTATAAACTTTTTTATAAACTTTTTTTATAAACTTTTTATAAACTTTTTATAAACTTTTTTTATAAACTTTTTTTTATAAACTTTTTTTATAAACTTTTTATAAAAAAAGTTTATAAAACATAAAAAATTATAAAAAGTAATAAAATAAGTCCATATAAAAACCATTCATGATTACTTACTATCATATAACATACATTGTAAATAAATCACTTATACATATCTTAAATTTAAAATTAAAATAAAAATAAAAAAAAAAAAAGTCAAAGGGACAAGGAGTTAAATTGGAGGAATCCGAGAATCAGCTTTGTCAGTCGGGTCTGAGCTCCATGATCTTTTAAACGGATGAATAATCTTCATATGTAGTAGAGTTGGTGTATTTAAATAATATGTTAACGGCGTTTAATTTAATAATAAAAGTTGTTGTTCGAGTTATTTAATGTGGTAATATTTAGCGTGCTATTATACAAACTAAATAATTATACATGTACAATACATTATTATACACACACTCATTATTATACACACTTATTATATACATTATTATTACACTATTATATACATTATTATCACTCCATATTATACAACTTATTTATTAAAAAAAAAAGGACAAGACAAGGGACAAGAGTACTATTTGTGTAATAGCTATGTCATAGCAAGTTGAAATAAAAACATAAATAGTATAAATAAGCCTTTTAAAATATGAAAATTATTTTTGTCAAAATAAATTTATACAGTAATGACTTTTGGGGATATGAAAGAGACCCATGCATGTTTATTCATTACTAAACATTATTCTTGATTTAAGTTATATTTGTTTGAATATCCTTGATTCATATAATTTGCTTAAAACAATTACAAGAAAATTGTTTGTTATAATTATACAACTTATTTTTTACTGAATAATGAATGAGAACCTTATGGGTATTTATCCAAACAAGATTAGAGAGTGTTACAAGCTAATTAAAAGATGTTGAATATATATGTAAGCCAATGAAATTAAAACAGACATTTTTGCCAAATTTTGGGAAATGAAGTCGCCATTGGCTATTTGGCTTGGAAAATAATATAGTAAGGGTGGTGGCATTCATGATCCCATATCTTCTCATCTCCAACATTTCCCGATAATATCATTCCACTCATCCCGATCCTACATCATATGATAATTTTAATAGTAGTAACTGATTAAATACATCACCTAATTTTATTTTTTTATTTTTTATATTAAAGAATGCAACGATCCAATTTTTGAAACAAAGATACACGCTCCATCTCCATGCCGTTTCGGCAATCTTTGCCTCATACCTTCCATACCGCTCGATATACAATGGTGGCAACGGTGTTGCCGATCGGTATGAGGCAAACCGAGGCATACTGATATGGGCCAAATACCACACTAGCTGATGGGGTGATAAGGTAATTCGGGATCAAGAAGAGCACAAGACTAGTCAAACGTCCAACTAGATTTGATGATTAGGTGGTATATTTTATGTTGAATGTTAACTAGCAAAGTAACAGTCATGTTACTTGTTTTGTATTTACAATTATATATAGTTGTTATGTGAATGGAAAAGGCAAGCAAATTATTACCACTACTTTCCTTCTCTTTCCTAATCCCCATCTCTTTCCTTACTTTTATCCCTTTTCCCCATATTCTTTATCTACCAAAATACAGGGTGCATCATTGGTGCTTTCATTGAATCTTCATCATGGTTGATGGTATCCAAACTAGGGGACGAGTACTCTGATGAACAAATTTCCAAGTTGAGTGAAGATGTGAAGCAGTTAGCTACTATTGTCCAATCTCAAACCGAAACCCTAGCTTCTCCAAGCCGAAACCTTGGCTAATACTTCACGGCTTATGATTCTATTCAACAATCTCTCACACCCAACAAAGGTTTTAGGCGATATGATGGTGCAATTTGCTAAATTGGAGCGACCTCCATTGCTTCCATTGCCAACACATGGTAATACCCTTTAAACCACATTAATTCTTCAACTACAGGACCTGTTAACTCCTCATTTACATCACCTTTTGTTAGTGATAACCCCAATTCTCATGCTAAAGCAAACTTGAAATACCATTATTTTCGGTGATTTAGTGCTTGAATGGCTCTTTCAAATTGAGCGTTTTTTGAGTATTATCGAACCCCAACTTGAATAAACTCGGATTGCATCATTTTATATGGTGGTGGTGCTCTTGATGGTTTCATTAGATGTATCAAACACATCAGTTAAGTACTTGGGAAGCTTTTAGTCATGCTTTAGAGGTCCGATTTGGGAAGTCTTCTTTTGTCAATTATGAGGCTGATTTATTTAAACAAACATCATCATTCGCATATCTCACCGAGGTTTGAAATACTTTCAACCCGAACACCGGGCCTCACGCCTATGAATCTGCTTAATTGTTTTTGTCGGGATTGCGTGATGATATTAAGCGAGTTGTATCTTTGCAACCAACTTCTTTATCAGCAGCCATTGGCATGGCTAAATTAGTAGATGATAAATTGGCCTCAGCGTACCTCTAACCGTACTTATCGATCACTTCTCGGACCTCCAGATTACCTTCGTGCTCCTCAACAAAATCAGTCAACCAACCGCTCTAACCCACTACACTTAAAGCCTAACTCCGGTGAGATGGCGTCGGCGTAGTAAAGGGTTTGTTTTAACTGTGATGAGAAATTTGTTCCAGGTCATCGCTGCAAACCTCCGTTATTTCTTTGCCTTCTTTCGAACTCGGGCGTCCTCTCCTTGAGGATTCCCTTGTTTCGCTACCATGAACCTTCCGGTATTATCCGAACCTTTGGAGACTCCACAAATTTCTCTTCATGCACTTACGGGTCAATTTGTACCAATGACACTTAAAATCCGTGCCTCCTCAACAATCACCAGATTCTTGTCCTATTGATGGTGGGTCAATCCATAATTTTATACAATCACGTTTAGTTTCCTTCATGGGTCTAACGGTGCAACCTTCTCCTCATTTACGGTCCATGTTGGGAATGGAGAATCATTGAATTGTGGAGGCTTTTGTGCAAAAACTACCTTCTTGATGGGCCAACATGATTTTACAATGGATCTGCTAATTCTTCCTTTATATGGTGTAGATGTTGTCCTTGGGGTCCAATGGTTAGCTACACTCCCCAACAACTATTTGATTATAAAACCTTTGGATGGAATTTGACTATGGTGGTCATCCGGGTCAAGCTTGACGGGATAAAAATATGTCTTTAACAGCTTTGAGTTGTTGCAACTCAGCGATGTCGATTGACCGAATTCCATTTCTTCATTTTACCACATTACAGTTCATGATAATCCGACCCAGGATAAGCAATTTGCCTCTTCTCTTGCAAGTTTAAACCTTCCGGTAGATCTTCATAACCTTTTAGTTTCATTTGAAGATGTTTTTGACTCCGTGGCTTACCTCCATCATGTGAACTTGATCATCACATACCTCTTATTCCTGATTGTGCACCAGTTAATGTTCGTCCATACCGATACCCACTTTCAGAAATCGAAAATGAGAGGTTGATCTGAAATGTTGGATCAAGGTATCATTCGGCCACAACCCATTTTTTCTCCTTTTGCTTGTAAAAGAAAGATGGCACATGGCGTTTTGTGTTGACTATCGAGCTTTATCGGTCCTTTGTTAAAGATCGATTTCCTCCGACTGTTGATGAACTCTTAGATGAGTTACATGGGGCCGCAATATTTTCCAAGCTTGATTTCTGATCGGGATACCATCAGGTTCGCATTTCTCGTGAAGACATAGTAAAGACCGTTTTGGACACATGATGGACATATGAGTTTGTGTAATGTTTTTTATGTAGATATTTATTGATATTGTTTTCATTTAATTAAACAATAACAATAAAACATTATAAACTTTTTTTATTACTTTTTTATAAACTTTTTTTATAAATTTTTATAAACTTTTATAAACTTTTTTTATAAACTTTTTAAACTTTTTTATAAACTTTTTTGGAAATTTTTATAAACTTTATAAACTTTTTTAATAAACCTTTTTATATAATTTTTATAAACTTTTTAAACTTTTTTTATAAAATTTTTATAAACTTTTTATAAACTTTTTTTATAAACTTTTTATAAAAAAAGTTTATAAAAACTTTATAAAAAAAAGTTTATAAAAAGTAACGTAAAATAAGTACCATATAAAAACACTACACAATTAAAAACACTATACATATAAAAACACTACATAAATAAATACACTATACATATACTTAAACACAACACAATTAAAAATAAAAAATAAAAAAAATAAAAAAAAAAAGTCAAAGGGACAAGGAGTTAGAATTGGAGGAATCGCGAGAATCACGCTTGTCGGTCGGATGCAAGCTCATGATTACTTTTAAGCGAGATGAATAATCTTCATATGTAGTAGATGTTGTTGTATTTAAATAATATGTTAACGTTGCGTTTAATTTAATAATAAAAGTTGTTGTTTTGAGTTATTTAATGTGGTAATATTTAGTGCTATTATACAAATAAAAAATTATACATGTACAATACATTATAATACACACACTCATTATTATACACACACTTATTATATACATTAATATACACTCATATTATCTGGCACTTATTTCTATTAAAAAAAGGACAAGACAAGGGGACAAGTACTATTTGTGTAATAGTATGTCATGCTTATTAGTTGAAATAAAAACATAAATGGCAAGTATAAATAACTTTGGCCTTTTTAAAATATAAGTATTTTTGTCAAAATAAATTTATCAGTAATGACTTTGGGGATATGAAAGAGACCCATGCATGTTTATTCATTACTAAACATTATTCTTGATTTAAGTTATATTTGTTTGAATATCCTTGATTCATATAATTTGCTTAAAACAATTACAAGAAAATTGTTTGTTATAATTATACAACTTATTTTCTTGAATAATGAATGAGAACCTTATGGGTATTTATCCAAACAAGATTAGAGAGTGTTACAAGCTAATTAAAAGATGTTGAATATATATGTGATGAAATTAAAACAGACATTTTTGCCAAATTTTGGGAAATGATTAAGCCATTGGCTATTTGGCTGGAAAATAATATAGTAAGGTGTGGTGGCATTCATGATCCCATATCTTTCATCATCACCACTCACCAATAATATCATTCCATCATCATCCTACTTCCTTACCTCACAATAATTTTCTAAGTGGCAACCATGATTCATACATCACCTAATTTTATTTTTTATTTTTATATTAAAGAATGCAACGATCCAATTTTGAAACAGATACACGCTCCATCTCCATGCCGTTTCGGCAATCTTTGCCTCATACCTTCCATACCGCTCGATACCACAATGGTGGCAACGGTGTTGCCGATCGGTATGAAGGCAAACCGAGGCATCTTGATGGGCCCAAATACCACACTTAGCTGATGGGGGCGATAAAGTAATTTCGGGATCAAGAAAGAGCACAAGACTAGTCAAACGTCCAACTAGATTTGATGATTAGGTGGTATATTTTATGTTGAATGTTAACTAGCAAAGTACTGATCATGTTACTTGTTTTGTATTTACAATTATATATAGTTGTTATGTGAATGGAAAAGGCAAGCAAATTATTACCACTACTTTCCTTCTCTTTCCTAATCCCCATCTCTTTCCTTACTTTTATCCCTTTTCCCCATATTCTTTATCTACCAAAATACGGGGTGCATCATTGGTGCTTTCATTGAATCTTCATCATGGTTGATGGTATCCAAACTAGGGACGAGCTACTCGATGAACAAATTTCCAATTTGAGTGAAGATGTGAAGCCCAGTTAGCTCTTGTCAATCTCAAACCAGAAACCCAGCTCTCACGAACAGCAGTAATACTTCACGCTTATGATTCTATTCAACAATCTCTCAACACCCAACAAAAGGTTTAGTACGATATGATGGTGCAATTTTCTAAATTGGACTTGCACCTCCATTGCTTCCATTACTGACACATGGTAATACTTTTAAACCACTATTAATTCTTCAACTACAAGACATTAACTCCTCATTTACATCACCTTTTGTTAGTGATAACCCCAATTCTCATGCTAAGCGCCCAAACTTGAAATACCATTATTTTCTCGGTGATTTAGTGCTTGAATGGCTCTTTCAATTGAACATTTTTGAGTATTATCGAACCCCACTTCGAATAAACTCCAGTTGCATCATTTTATATGGGCAATTGGTGCTCTTAAATTGGTTTCATTAGATGTATCAAACGCACACGAGTTAAGAAGTACTTGGGAAGCTTTTAGTCATGCTTTAGAGGTCCGATTTGGGAAGTCTTCTTTTGTCAATTATAAGTGATTTATTTAAAATTTGAAACAAACATCATCATTCATATCTCCTGCGGTTTGAAATACTTTCAACTGCGAACACGGGCCTCAGCTATGAATGCCTTAATTGTTTTTCAGCCGAGTTAAATTGATATTAAGCCGAGAGTTGTCTTTGACCAACTTCTTTATT
>OU343223.1:268986354-269104963 GCA_910596185.1 Chrysanthemum makinoi
TAAACAAAACAGATTGAATCACAAGGATTATCAAACATGCCTATTTACTTGCTTGTTGGATCGATATACTTTAATCAAACTAACTTAACTAGCTTGTTAAGGTTTAATAACCTCGGATAAATCCTAAGTTATTAACAAAGAAACACTGAGCACTCTTTATTAAGTACGCGGAATTTACTTAACAAAGCTAAGAAGAAAAACTTTATTAACAAACTCTAAATCTGCTTATTATGCAGATACTTTAATACAACTCTAAGATAATCGAACTTTTCTCTAAACTCTAATTAGTAAACTCTAAAACTCTTTTTCTGAAATCGTAAGTCATATGTCTAATGCCAATCTAGGAGTCCTTTTATAGGCTCAAGGATATCCTAGTCGGTTTACAATTGATAACCTTGTACGACAAGTAATCTACAATACTTTCCATAAACGAATATAACAGTTTATTTGTTCTAGCAGTACTTTGACTTCCTCTTGCAGTACTTTGACTCTGTCATTTAGCAGTACTTTGACTATTTGACTTCTTCGGTTCTTTTCAAACTACAGGTACTTTCATATCTTCAGTAATTTGATATCTTCAACACTTTCATATCCCAACAATCCTCCCCTAACTTGAATTCTACTTGCTTGACTTCAAGTTCCTTTGTGAATATATCTTTAACTGACTTCATCTTTAAAGCGGATTGTTCTTGATCTTTAGATTATATCTCTGTAGAATCTGTGCTTTGTCAAAGTATGTTTTTTAGAATTGTTTTCTTCACAGGCAGCATCCAGGCAATCTCCATCTTTTCAGCAACACAGCAACATATGACAATTTGTACAGTGATTCAGTTTTAAGTTGCATACTATTCTCATCACTTTCAAAGTGAATCATTGAAAATTCAATGGATTTAGAACTCTTTACCAAAGCCATTATCTTTGGAGTAGCCAAATGTTTTGGTGTGTAAGACCATGGTACATTGATAACCATATGATTTTTAGCAAATCACCAGCTATCAACAGATTTGTTTAGTCTTTACCAAAAGCTGTACCCTTCTGGACTAGTTAGTTCTTTTATCTAATGGTGAACTAATTACCAATAATGGTTTTTCCACTGCCTTTACCACAAGCCATTTCTTGTGGGCTAGCCAACTCTTCACATTTACTGATATGGTGAGTTAATAACCATTCAACTTATTAGCAAGTTGACAACTAAAAAGCGGAGTTTGATATATCTTTACCATAACCGTTTGCTCATGGATTAGTCAATCCTTTTGTAACCATGGTGGATTGATAACCTATTGATGTTATCATCACAAAAACCATTTATTCAACCTTTATTTCAAAAATATTTATTATTAAGCAAAAAGGTTTCTTCTAAAAATCATTTAACTGTTTTAGATCATCAAACAGTACTTTGATGAAAATCTTTGTCTGATCAGCATACTTTGAATAAAAGTACTGATATATCAAAAGCATTTATTCAAATAAAATTCATACCAGTTAAAGATCATTCTCAGCAATAGTAGTCGGTTTATAAACAGATTGATCATCATGCAAGCAGTTTCATCATCCTCTTCTACTTCCAAACCATGTTCAAGCATTCTTCTCATTAGATCAACTGTAAGAGGATATCTTCTTTCTGCAAACATGTGAATCATTGTTCCATTTTCTAGCTCCAGGACATGAACTCCAGATTCTTCAAAGAATCTCCAGCAAACTATTTCCCAGTATTCTTGATTATTCCAAATATCACCAGTACTTTCTTCATCAGTTTCCCACATAGTTACAAGATCCCCATGTAAAACCAATCCAATACCTTCTAATGGATGATCTTCAAAATACGCCTTTATAACTTGATATAAGTAGAATAGATCTACTCTATCAATAACATGCAACAAATCCCATAACCTTTTGAAAACCTTAAAACTTTTATCTTCCTTATGAAAAACCATGTACTCTTCATTCTTGGTTTTCACAACTTTAAAAGTACTGATCTTTGATCTATTCATCTTTAAATCATCATCTTCCTTGGTATAATCAAAATCTATCACTCTGAGATAATTCTTCAGTTCATCACTAGTCTCGGATCTTAATTCAACCTTCTCTTTCTTTGAAAATTTAACATCTGTAACATCAGTCGTTCTTTTCCTCTTTAAGCTTTTCTTTCTTTCGGCTTCAGGTCCAATAGGTTTCTTCTCTAAAGTCTTTAATGCACGCAACATCTTTCTTATAAGCCTCTCTCGAGAATCATATAATCTTTTCATATCCACATAATTTAGCTTTTGCAATCCTTTAAATCCTCTGCCTTTTAAATATGCCATCATTGCATTCCTTTCTTTAGCTAAATTAGGTCTTCTTGACATGAATCTAACAGGTGTTGGAGACTGTAAAGGTTCATAGTTTCAGATCTAACTCATCTTGCACCTTTTGAGCTTCTTCTCTGTCTTTAGCTTCTTTAGCTTGCTGTTCTTCTCTGTCTTTAGCATCTAATTCTTCTTGAATTTTTCTAGCAGCAGCTTCATTCCTAGCCACTTCAAATGCTCTAATTTCTGCCAAAGTGAGCTTCTTTTTCTTAGTCTCAACCAGAACACCTTTTCCCTTGTCTTTTGGATCAATTGCAGGGTTGATCAGGTTCTTGGTTGTTCTTCTTCTTGTGCTTCTCTAATAGTAACTCCTCCTCTTGGTTGTGACAGATCAAGAATTGTAGCAATTAATTCATCATCACTAGGTGAATGAATAGGTATGTAAGTAGCTTCCTCCTCTTCTTTTCTAACAAATGTAGAAGGACCAGCTTCTTCATCAAAATTTAATACCTTAGGAGTTATTGGTGTTATTACTTCTTCCCTTAATGTATCATGAAAATCAGTACTTTGATGTTCAGTACCTTGAACACCAGTACTTTTAACACCAGTACTTTGAACTTGTACTTCTTCTTGTTCCTCAGAATCTGAACCAAGTTCTTTCCTTTTTGTAATATTTTCTTCAGACTCTTTCTTCTTCATAACATCTTCTTTCAAATTTTCCTTTTCTAAATTCCTCCCCAAGTTGACAGAAGATGGCTGAGGAACCTTCTTTCTTTTTAATTCCTTTCGAAGAGCTTTGCGACGTTTATTTTCCTCCTTAACCCATAAGTTGAAACCTTGAATATATGGTTTAACAAAATTTCTCAACCAGAAATAGTTACGCTTCAACTTCCTAATTGTTTTAGCTTGACGTTCAACAGTCTTGTTTAACCTAGCTAGCTCCCTTGTCAAGGCATAGTTATCTAACGTCAAATCTTCACGTGGTATAGAATGAGCATCACCTTGAGATTGTGAATGCCCCTCTGAAACAGGAATAGAACTTTCAGAAGATGGAGTAGGCGTTTTCTCAATGTCTACTTGAACCGCAGGACCTGAAGAAACATCACCTTGTAGCGAAGCAGTACCTTCACGAGAAGCAGTACTTGCAGATGCAGTACTTTGTGAAGCAGTACTTGCAGATGCAGTACCTTGTGAAGCAGTACCTTGTTCATTATTAGTACCTTCAGTTTCTTCATCCTCTTCACTGCTACGAACAAGCTTGTACAACTTCCATCATGGATGGTGTTAAAGGAATATCTCCACCTCTGAACAAGTTACTTCTTTTAGCCATGAATGTATAGATTTTGGCTTGTTGCACAATGACAGGTAGTAACTTGAGTAGGTTTTGGAACATCACCAATTGCTTGTTCAAGAAAACACAGTATAAACCTTGGATACATCAACCAAGTTGCCCCAGATGATATATGAGAGAGCATTCCATCCAAAATAAGTCGTGAAAAATTAAACACTCTGTCTGTAGCTAAGCCAACTACTGCAGAGCGCAATATTGACCCAAACTGCTCCCAAAAAGTGCTTTTAGAACTTATGCAATGGAGCAAAACATGAATCAAAAACTTCCATTGAGGACAGAATAATGCCTTCTTAAAAGTTTGTTCAGTCAAAGAACCTTCATAGCCCAAATTACGAAAAGTATCCCAAATCAGTTGCTTGGCAAATCTAATAGCCCCGTCTTCATCTCCAAATAATAAATCATCACGAATGGAGACCTCTGTAATCTTGATAGTCTTTCCACAGCGAGGATCTAATATAATATACATCCTCCTCCATATTTTCTCTAGCATTAGCCCAAAATTCTTGAATCCATGGTTCAATAACATCTGCCTCAACTAAAAGAGCATAACTAATAGGCGACCCAACTAGATAATCAATGATATCATAGAAAGCCACATTAGCTCGGTTTTGTCCAAATTAGCCACCATATTGTGCTTCGAAACAGTTAAACGATTCGCCATTGTAGAATAAGTGAGCACAAGAATGAATTGATCGAAGAATAAAGAGATTATGAGTAGGAGATAAGTATGGAAAAGATGTAAGGTAATAATATGAGAGGGAAAATCGGAAAGTTGTTATTTATAGGTAGGACTTTAAAAATCACGCCCAAAATAAAATAACTGTTGGCTTTAATTACCCTTCAATATTACCGTTGGAACAGTACTTTAATACGACAAACAGTACTTTCCACATAAGCAGATACTTTCCCAAGCGAACTTTCCCAAGCAGTACTTTCAGGAAATACAGATTACTTTCCAAAACCTTCATATAAACTAAGCAATACACAAACATCCTCCCCTCAAGCAATACACAGGACTATACCTAACACCTTATAGTCCTCCCCTTAAACATAGCTTAGTAGTTAATCATTCCAATGCTCACGACCAAGTGATTGAATCGTGACACATCAAAACCTTTAGTGAGTAAATCAGCTACATTGGCATCTGTGTGAACTTTAACCACATTAATAAGCCTATGCTCATAGCAATCTCGATAAAATGATGCCTAATCTGAATATGCTTTGTCTTGGAATGATACACAGGATTCTTCACAATACAAATAGTACTCTCATTATCAATATTGATAGGAGTATTCTTAAAATTGAACCCATAATCCAAGAGTTGATTCTGCATCCATAAAACTTGACCACAACAACTTGCGGCAGCTACATATTAAACACTTAGATGATGTTGCTGCAATTGTCTGCTTCTTGCATTGCCGGGGAGACTAACCTTCTACCAAGATATTGGCATCCACCAGTTGTGGATCTTCTATCATAGTTATCACCTGCATAGTCACTATCTGAAAAAGCTTCTAAGTGAAAAGGTGACTCTTTAGGATACCACAACCCCAACTTAGGTTGTTGTTTCAAATAACGAAAATTCTCTTTACTACATTCATGTGAGAGATCTTTGGTGAGACTTGATATCTTGCACATAGACAAGCTGCAAACATGATATCAGGCCTTGATGCAGTAAGATACATAAGAGAGCCAATCATAGATCTGTATAACTTGACTTCAACAGGCTGTCCATCTTCATCTTTTCCCAATGAATTGATAGATTTAATAGGTGTAGTAACAGACCTCATATCATCAAAATTGAACTTCTTAAGTATGTCTGCAACATATTTGTCTTGGCTAATGAAAATTCCTTCCTTGGATTGCTTAACCTGAAGTCCTAAAAAGAATGTTAACTCTCCCATTGAACTCATTTGAAACTCTTTCTGCATCAGCTGCTCAAACTTCGTAACCATAGACTGTTTGGTAGCCCCAAAGATGATATCATCCACATAAACTTGAACTAACATGATATCCTTCTTGTCTCTCTTGATAAACAAAGTTTTGTCTATAGCTCCCCTCCTGTATCCATGTTGTAATAAGAATGTAGAGAGCCTTTCATACCAAGCTCTAGGTGCCTGATGAAGACCATATAAAGCCTTAACCACCTTATAGACTTTGTTTGGATGCTTAGGATCTTCAAAACCCGGAGGTTGTTTCACATACACCTCTTCTGTAATAGTACCATAAAGAAAGGCACTCTTGACATCCATCGATATACACGAAAACCCATATAAGAAGCAAAAGCAAGAAAAATTCTAATTGCTTCAATCCTTGCCACAGGAGCAAATACCTCATCATAATCTACCCCTTCTTCCTGTCTATAACCCTGAGCAACTAATCGTGCCTTGTTTTTGATAACATTGCCTCTTTCATCCCTTTTAACTCTAAAACCCACCTTGTTCCAGTAACTCTCTTCCCATCTGGAAGATCACATAAAACCCAAACCTCTTGAAGTTTAAATTGTAGAAGTTCTTCCTGCATAGCTTCAACCCAACTTTCTTTAGTCAAAGCTTGAGCAATATTCTTGGGTTCTTCTTGAGAGATGAAACAAGTAAATAAGCAGGTTTGATGGTCCTTATGATTTAGCCTGTTTTGTTTATACACAAAGCTAAGTAAAGCATTGTGAGGTTTTGTGAAACCCTTAGCTTTGTGTCTTGTCATAACTCAGGATGTAGATGGACCAATGATTTGATCAGTTGGATGAGTCTTATGAATTCGTAAGATTGGTGACTGTGGAACTGCATATGTATCATCCAAGTTAGTATGATCAGCACCTTCATTGAAATTTGTGAAAATACCTTCATCTTCAAGCTCATCATCAGTATCTTCTAACCGGGCATGGTAGGTTCATTCAAATCATCTAAAGTATTGTCAACAGATGCAGCAGTACTTTGATCGAAAGTACTGTCCAAAGTACTGTGAGAGTACTCAGCAGTCTGGTTCTTCTTCTTTGCCTCTTCATAAGCTCTCCTTTGTTCATCAGTGTAAGAATGTGCTAATACATCTTGAAGAAGCATCTGATTGAGTTCCTCTTGAATAGATTGATCCTCGCAGATAATGAGGATTGTGGTTGCAATCTTGTGTTTTGGAGAATCGAGTACTTTGCATAGGAACATCGAGTACTTTGTTTTGGACTCTCAGGGAACTTTAGCAGGGAACTGCAGCAGTCTAATATGAACATTATGAACAACATATTGAATATCCTCATCAGTGTGCAAATGTTGATTTTCTTCTCTAACAGGTACATAGTTCATTGAAGGAGATAAAATCTCAAGATCAAACATCCAATCAGGGCCTTTTCCTTTCTCATTGTCTTGATCTTCTAAGAACTCAACATGAAGACAATCTTGAATCCTCTTAGTAACTCTGTTGTATACTCTAAAGCCTTTCTTGTTAGTGCAATATCCCAATAAATAACCTTCTTCGAGGACTTGCCATCAAACTTCCCCAGATTATCAATGGTATTCAAAATAGTAAGAGGACATCCAAAAGGCTTCATAAAACGAATGTTGGGTTTATTGCCCATCAACAATTCATAGGGTGTCTTCATTTGTGGTTTGGTGACAGAAACCCTGTTGAGTACATAGCATGCGGTACTACGACTTCCCAAAATTGAATAGGAAGATGGGAATCTGCTAACATAGTCCTTGCAGCTTCAATCAAGGTCCTATTCTTCCTCTCTGCAACACCATTTTTTTGTGGTGTTCTAGCAATACTAAACTCCCTCTTGATACCTTTATTAGCACAAAAGTCATCCATAAGCTTGTTCTTGAATTCAGTCCCATTGTCACATCTAATACCTCTAACCTTGAGTCTTAATTGGTTTTCAAGTGCTATTATGAGAGTCTGAATAGCATCAAAGGTATCATCTTTAAAGCCCAAAAAGAAAACCCAACTGAATCTACTACAATCATCAGTAACAACCAAGCAGTACTTCTTCTTATTTAAACTTGCCACGAGACAGGGTCCAAATAAATCCATATGTAATAGCTCCAATGGTTCCCTAATATTTCTTTCATCAAGCTTCTTGCAGGAAGCTTTGTGTTGTTTACCCTTCTTGCATGCCAAACATGATTGATCATTCTTGTAAGTCTTTGAAGGTAAACCTCTAACTAAATTGCCTTTGACCAGTTTGTTAATGTTCTTGAAATTCACATGGCCCAATCTTCTATGCCATTGATGTGCCTCTTCAGATGTTGCTTTAGCCACCAAACATGTGACTCTTCCATAGGAATTTAGACTCTTCATGTCTAAACTATACACATCATTTGTCCTTGGTACTCTAAGCACTACCAAGTCATCATCAACAGTTTGAAGTCGGATGAAAGAATAAGACATACGTGTCGGTGAATAGCACAGGATGCTTTTATCACGATTTGAGACTGACAACAAGTTGAACTTTAGCTCCTTCACATATCTGACATTCTCAAAGTCAATTCTTCCAGCTTTAATTGTTCCTTTCCCAGTAATCCTTCCTCCATTGGGATCATTCCCAAATGCAACTTTTCCTCCACTAATACTTCTAAAATCGAGCGATCTCTTTATCACCTGTCATACTTCCAGAGCAACCACTATCCACAATAAGATGATCTTTAAGCTCCTCTTACGGGTTGCCACGCACAAAAGAAAGAGTTAGAAACTTTTAGGAACCCAAGCCATTATTGACTTGTGTTCCCCTTGTGGAGTTACAAACTCAAATTCCTTGAGTATGTAATTTCCACTATCTTTTAAATGATGATCCAAAATTATCTTTTGCGTTTTAGCATGTGGATTTTCAAAACTTTCTGGTTTTTCAACATAAATCTCTTTCACAGATTGTTAGCATTTTCTTTTGTCACAAAAACATCCTGATTCACTTTTTGTTGAGCGTCTTTGTATATCTCTCGGCAGTACTTCCCTTTTTACCCATTCGTTTTAACGGGTGGTTCACGTGATCTAGATCCCCTATAGGAATTGTAAGACATTCTAGGTTGATAGTGAGATCTCCTAGGATTCCTATTCCAAGCGTGTTATCGGTACCTTGTCTACGGCGGTACTTTGGAAAGTATCTTGTGAGATCTTGAAGGTCTTCTCGATGTGGGTATCTATGATCCGTGTGAAGTTTCGTGATTAACCCTATTTGAATTAGTCCACACTGGTTTGTGCTCTCTAGGTCTATGATTGTTAGACTTATTCCTTGAAAACTTGCTTAGATATTCTGAGTGTTTGTCACAATCTTTGATTAAGTGAGTAGGACTATAACACACAAAACACAGTTTTTGACCCATATGACCAAAGTGATTTCTTCTATGTCTATGCCCAAAATTGTTTTGCCTTCTTGATGACTGATAAAATTTGTTTTGAGCAAAATTATCCCAAGAAGGTTTAGCGATCTTGTTTTGAAAAGGTTTTGCAGAAGATGCTGCTTGTTGGAGCGTACTTTGTTTTAAAGGTCTGCTTGGATTTTGAACATTGTGTTCAACAGTTTCTTTGGGTGTCTCAGACCTAGATTGAGCAACAAGCTTCTTCCTAAACTCTAGACTATCTACTCCATAATGAGAAACATCAGGCCTAGAGGGATGATGACTAATGGGATGAGGAACAGCATGATAACCATTGTCTTTCTTATATTAGGGAGGTGGTTCACTTCGAGCCATCATTACTAGATGAATCTACATAGTTAATGAGCTCATCATCACTAGTGGTTATGTCCTCAAAATCACCATCATCCTGATTACTAGGTTGGTTTTCATCTACCTTTGCTAAAGTCCATTCCAAATCCTAAGCTGTTCTATTGTAAGCTCTTCTCTGTTTTCAACAAAAGTAACTTGGGACAAACCGGACTCTTTCCAAGCGACAAACTTAGCTAACAAATCATCTCTTTCCTTAGTTAATTTCTCAATTTCAACAATTTTACAGTTTAGTTTCCATTCACTAAGTTTTAACTGGTAATCCTGTTGTTCATACTTTTCACCATTAAGCCATTTCATTATTTTCATGAGTGATGATTTTAGCTTCTATAGACTCTAAAGTGATTTGGTAACACCTACCTCGGACCTAGCCCTAATACAATTATCTCTTTCAATCACATAAGCGTTAAGCAATTTTTGATAAAACTCATAACAGTTTGAGCATACCTCGAGATAGGAGGCTGAGTTGGTGAAGTAGCCACCATAGCAAGAAGAGCGGGATCATCTTCACTTTCTCTGCTCCAATCAAATCTTCCAAAGCCATCACGGTTCCAAAGCGGCATGTTCAATTTTCATCAGCGGTGCTCAGTGTCTTTAATGATCCCTTTGCTAGCATCGTCAGTGCTATCATACTGATAAAGTCCTGGTTCATCATCGACCTCTTCACTCCAGTCCACTTCGGATAACTTTTCTTGAGCTACCAAGGCCTTTGTCTCAGTTATTGGTATTTCTTTGAGCTCAAGTTTTGGCTTCTCAGATGTTCTGTTTGCTTGATACTTAGCAAATCTGCATTCCCTTGCAAAGTGACCAGTCTTTTGACAATTGAAGCATTCAATTTGAGATTTGTCAAAAGTTATTCCTTGTTTGGGTTTGAAATCAATAGCTTTGCTGTCTTTTCATGTACTTTTTGATCCTTGCATTAATCATAGCAACTTGCCACCTGATATCAATTTCTTCAAGTGCATCTTCTTCAATCTGTGCTAGATCCTCTTCATAAGTGCAGGTAAGCTTGCTTGGTGTGCAAAG
Organism: Chrysanthemum makinoi; assembly: GCA_910596185.1. Taxonomy (NCBI): domain Eukaryota; kingdom Viridiplantae; phylum Streptophyta; class Magnoliopsida; order Asterales; family Asteraceae; genus Chrysanthemum; species Chrysanthemum makinoi. The sequence continues at coordinate 268,996,728 of OU343223.1, forward strand.
AAAGAGCACACAACTTCATCTGAGTTCAAAGTGGTAGATGGTGGGGCTTGCTGAGTATATGATGGGGGATTATGCAAAGTACTGAGAACGATACTTGAAAACAGTACTTTGAGGAGGAAGCGGTACTTTTGGAATCTTGCTCTTCTTCAGATGATAGAAACGCAATACTGTGAGATTTGGAATTTGGTTGACCACTCATCTCATGTTCATACACCTTCAGTTGATGATAAAGATCATCAAAGTCCATAACATCCAACCCTGTTGTCCTCGATCATAGTAGCAATTACATGCCATGTAGATGGCAAACTCCGTAGAAACTTCAAATTAGCATCCTCAACTGATACTTCTGCCTTGTATAATTCCAACATGTTAAGAAGATTCGGAACCTATCATATGCAGACATCAAGACTCTCTCTTTCTCCAAGCGTGAAAGTTTCAAAGCTGTTGTTTGACAAGTTTCGTGCATCTTCTTAGAGGCTTCATTCCCTCCAAATCTGGTCTTGAGGAGCAAAAGCGTTTAGCATCTTTAGCATCATGAAATTTAAGAAGATGACCATCTGGAATGGCGAGACAAGAGAAATGTTAAGAGCCTTCTCTTGATTCCTTAGAGTTCTGCTTTGGTAAAAGCGCCTTTGGTGCTAGAGGTTGTCAGCTGACTTGAATGGGTTCGGAGGAACTTCATTCCCATTCACAATTACATTCCACGAGCATGGTGCGTAATGGCAATATCTTGCCTCATCTTCATGCACCGAGAGATCATATTCTCCCTTTTTGATAATTGGAATTAGGTGAGGTGATTGAGGGTTGTGGAGCTTGACCGGTCGACATCTTGGATATTGTAGGGTTTCTTCCTAGTCAGAGTTTCCACACAAGCTCTAATACCACTTGTTGGATCGATATACTTTAATCAAACTAACTTAACTAGCTTGTTAAGGTTTAATAACCTCGGATAAATCCTAAGTTATTAACAAAGAAACGCTGAGCACTCTTTATTAAGTACGCGGAATTTACTTAACAAAGCTAAGAAGAAAAACTTTATTAACAAACTCTAAATCGGCTTATTATGCAGATACTTTAATACAACTCTAAGATAATCGAACTTTTCTCTAAACTCTAATTAGTAAACTCTAAAACTCTTTTTAAGAAATCGTAAGTCATTTCTCTAATGCCAATCTAGGAGTCCTTTTATAGGCTCAAGGATATCCTAGTCGGTTTACAATTGATAACCTTATACGACAAGTAATCTACAATACTTTCCATAAACGAATATAACAGTTTATTTGTTCTAGCAATACTTTGACTTCCTCTTGCATACTTTGACTCGTCATTTAGCGATTACTTTGACTATTTGACTTCTTCGGTTCTTTTAAACTACGGTACTTTCATATCTTGATTACTTTGATATCTTCTTTCATATCCCAACAACCTTGAATTCTTTATCTCTCACCTTTTTATTTCTTCTACAAAAGGCTTCTCATAATATACATCATTACCCACATCTCAAATTCATCAATTGAATTACTAGGGTACCAAAGTCAAGGTTAATTTATCAACTCCTTTCCTATTCTCTTCAAGATTTGGATCAACCGCAAACTTGAAGCGGCATCAATCGCTAGATGTTGTTTTGGAATCATATATTGATCAGGCTCAAAATCACTCTCATCACCTTCACCTTCACACACATCTACATATTTAGTTTCTACCATATCTTTATCACACACAGGTTCTTCCCTTTCTACAACTTATTCATTGTTTTGTTCATAACTATGGAAAAACATGTTCGATTTCTGGTTGCTTTCAGGAAACAACATCTCAATGTCTTATGATTCATAACCCATGGTAAAGGCCAATCCATAGCATTATCTTGTTGGAACAAATCGTCCTAAATATATGTCTCGGCTTGTTTATCATTTTGCTTGAATCAATCATAGAACCACCTTGTGCTCACATCATCATTACATTTGCTTGATAAATTTAAATGGCTGAATGGTTTTGGATGAGGATAGTGGTACCTCATTTTCACAATGTCGGTTCACATTCTCAGATTACCATTAATTGTTGAACCTTGATTTGGCACTTCTAGATTAGTCTCCATTTCTACGAAATTTGGACCATTCCACTCTAACAATAACTTTCCTTTCTTAACACCTTCATTAACCAACAACTTTGGTTTCTAACACCTCATTAACCACATTTCTCTTCATCATCTACTCAATCCAAACATCCTTTGGACTGACGCTTCTCTGGACTTCTTCTCCTCACACTCATCAAGTGTTTCTTCTCTATTTCCTCTACCCAGGATACATCCGTTTTTCAATGTATAAATCTATTTCCTTAAACTTAGGCACGTATTTTAACAAGGTCACCACATCTTGATCCGACATTAAAGGTATCAACCCATCATCTAAAGCTTACCGGGTCCTAAAATAAGTAAACTTGATCTTACCATCATCCCATCTAACCGAGTTCATCTAACATTCTATCCACTCATGAGCGTCAAGACGTCTCATAATTAATTAGTCTCATAATCTACCCAAGCAAACTTGTATCCTATGTCTAATGGATTAGAAAACTCACTGAGTTGGATTTCAAAGTGAAGAGGTTTTCATAGGTATTGGGGAAAAAAACAGTAATTCAGGACTAATAAGTCCAAAATCAACGGCAATAGATTTATAAATATAAAAACATGCAAAGCACAACCAAATCTAAGAAAAAATATCATAAAAATTAAAGGGTTACAAATATTCCCCTAAAGAAACCCAATATCATTAATGGGGTTTACTAAGCTCGTATCTACCAACACGATCGGGCATGAGTGTCCGAAAGTTGTCATATTATACTCCCCTGTCGGAAGGCGGAGAAGGAGGCAAAATTATGTTCGATTTAATCGCTTCAGAAGTTTGATTAGAAACCATAAGGATGTAAAATGCAATTGTACGGGTGTTCTTGTGGTTCAAATAAAGGGTTTTTAGGGGATGTAATCCAAGGCGGCCGAAGTGGGTAGGATAAAAGCGGGGAAAAGTGAAATGCCTAAAATAGCCAGACATGATCCTCAAACTAACGGAGAAATAATGATCGTTAAGTTAGGTGGGACATAATTTGCGAGGGAAACATTCCCAGTAATGGCATAATTTGCAGTTTTATCTTTTCGATGGCTAAATTTGCAATTTGACTATACTCACAGATATGTTTTGCAGTTTACCCTTTATATTAGCATAAGAGTTACTAAAATCGATATAACATTTTAAGTATAAGAACATGATTTGTTTTCTCAAAAGGGTTTTTATGGTGTTGCCTTTTTGTTTTTGGGTAAAGGGGCAAAATATATATCCAAAGAAGTTACATGGCATGTTCTTAACTTCTTATACTGCAAGAGTGCAAGCATGCCCTACAACATACAAACATGGCTTATAACCGGGGTTGGCGTTATAGCCGGCCCCATAGGCGTATTACCAAGTCTATAATGCATGTACATTTCTTTTTAATTCAAAATTTTGAATATAACGACTTTTCAAACAGTTATTTTTTTTCAAATGACAATTTCATATATACCCAATCTAAACATGAAAACATTATGTATAGACTAAATACATGTTCAAGTATTAAACTAAGCATGTTGTATGACTTAACTTGTGTACTTTTTCAACACATAAGAATGATGACCGTTATTTGTACTTTAAATATATTTAATATTTAATATTTATAGTAAAGTAATAAAATAGATACAAAACTTTTACCAACGCATATGTGAACATAAAATGTTTGAAAAACGTCTTTGAAGGATCCTTGGAAATTCCATTAGTGCATGTAAGTTGAAACTTGAAAAAAACATTCAAAGGGTCTGTTGAATATTTTGTCTCCTGTCAATTCTCATGCCTCGACATTGATTCATTCAACTGTTTTTGTTGTTTGTTAGTAAATAAAAAGTGCCAAGAAAAAATATATTAACATATTAAGAAAATAAGAAGCAGTTATTATTGTGATAATAATCAAAACGACACTACTTTACAAATTCAGTCATGTTTACTTGTATTCTAATAATTCCAAAAAAACACATTCTTGCACGAACCCACCACCTATAAATATATACATTTGCACAACCTTAAAATCAAACCTAACTTGAAACACAAGCTTTTAAGATTCTACTTTCACTTTCATAAAACAGAAACCATGCATCGATCAGCCATGTTGAACACCATCAAACGCCAAATGGTTATCCATAAAGCCCGACTCGCGAGCCAACCGGCTTGTGACGTTTTTATAAACCATCGTGGTATAGACACGAAAAGATCAATCGCATCTTTGCTATACCACAACCTTACGATGTCAAGAATCCCATCATTTCTTGACAACAAGAATATGAAACCAGGCGATAAGCTTTTTGAACACATCGATAATGCAATAATGGGATGCAAGATTGGTGTAGCGGTATTTTCACCACGTTATTGTCAATCTTATTTCTGTCTTCATGAGCTTGCATTGATGATGGAGTCAGGGAAAAAAGTTATTCCAATATTTTGCGACGTGAAGCCTTCTGAGCTTAAAGTCTTGGATAACAAAATATACTCGCCTTCTGAGATCAAAAGGTTCGGCTATGCAATTGAGGAGGCTAAGAACACTGTAGGACTCGCATTCGACACAACCAAAGGGTATATTATTATTCAGTATTTCACATTTCTTACAGTTCTTATATATACTGTATATTTTTTAGTTGAACGTACTAACCGCATATATTTTGAAACAGGAATTGGTCGGACGTGGTAATATATGCAACAGACTTGGTAAAAGAAAGCTTGATTGAGATTGAAAATGAAAAAAATCAAGCATACCCTGCAAAAGTCTTGTACTAAACAAGCCTTCGTGAGAACTGATGTATCGCTACTATTTACTACAACAATTTGATTCATTTTTTCTATTGACAATAATAACCTATTATGGTTGGTAAATGTAAATTAGTTGCAAATACTGACAATTTATTGTACCCTATTCTATTTATATTTTTTAATAAAGGCATTTTGTTCCTTCACTTAGTTTGCAAATGATTGATTAGAGTAACACAAGGCCATTATGGTTCAATTACATGAGAACCAGAAGAATGAGTGCAATAACTAAGCTGCAATAATTTCTTACACCAGTGCTTGACATGCCTCCGAATTTTTTGGGCCTCATTATTTACAAGCAATGCTAGTATATCTATACAATACACTTTACGGAGTAATAGTTTAGTATCTTATATTAGTCATTGGGTCAAAACTGTTGGTAGTATATGGTTTGAGTAGAGTAAAATTTAATAATAAATCAAGAAATCGTTTTGTGGCCTCAAATATAGTAATTATGAAGTTTTTGCACAGGGCCTTCAAGTCAGAGGCACCTTGCAGGAACAAATACATATACCGTAATATATAAAATATACTAATGTATAAGAATGAGGAAGATATAAATAATGGTAAGTGCAAATCAAACATCATAAAAACCTGCTTGATTGTGCACTGTTCTGATTGCTTGAATATCAACCAAGCTGTCATTTTTCAAGAAATTTTGATACCATTTTGCAGACAATTTTGGTATCCTTTCAAATGTATTGCGATCAACATAATGTAGCCCGAATCTCACATTGTAACCAAACGCCCATTCATAGTTGTCCAACAATGACCATAAAAAATAACCACGCACATCGGCTCCACCCCTGCATTACAAATATAAGTCAGCTTTCTTTTGGCTTTCATGGTCAAATTAACTACTTGTCAAATATACAGGTGACACAAAAATGGTTGAAGATCATCAAGTCATGATCGTACTATTTGTAATTTCTAATGTGAAGTCAAGTTGGTCACTATTTTATCCATTATGCAATGAAAGACCAACATTAATCTTCCAGAAAAAACTAGTTTTACTTAAAAGTCAAAGAGCACTAAATTCACCTATGTTTTCGGCTAAAGAATCAAGGTATGACTTATGGAATTCAATTCGCTTCACATCGTTCACTATCTCTTCAACTTGTACATTCTCCACGTTTGGTGACGAATATCCTGAAACCAAAAAAACAAACAAACATCAACGATATGAACAATTTAATGTCATAATTTTCAATCAAAAAATGTTCATGACCAAAAAACTTACCATTTTCCGTGATGTACATGGGTCTGTTATTGTACCTATTCTTGAAATAATTCACAATCTCTCCCATGCCTCTAGGAACTACAAAAAACCTTGGCATTGACGTCTGTTAAATGCAACAAAAATTATTTATATACCAATAACATAAAAGACTAAATGCACAAAACTGAAAGAATTATGACATTGTAACAAAAGATAGTATATATTACTGGGTCACCAATCAGTACACCATCACGCTCTCCAGTAATTTCCACGAAACCTTTGATTACACGATTAGCACTTTCTGTGCAGTTAGAATAGGTGCAGTCTTTGGCATATATAGCTGAATAATGGTTGATTCCAATGAAATCGATACTATTCTTCATTAAGTTCTGTTCCTCTGGAGAGAATATTGGCAGTTCACTTCCATGGTATTCACGCATTTCTTTAGGGTAATCTCCAAATATCGGCGGATCAAACGACCTGTTCGCAGAAAAAGATTGCAACTTTGTAATGCGTTCGGTAACTAAGCATGGAATGGACTCATACTCCATCATTAAATGATTGCATAAAACGGTAACCAATTTTGTTCTGACTTTCTATTTTGGGTAACCGACTTATTCTAGGCCATATTATACCATGGATGTTTCAAAATTTAAAGTTATGAAATGGCAAGCTTCCACGTCTTCATCAAGAATGTTGGTTACCTTAAATGAAATTTTTTAAAGCTTTGATGGTTTTCTCTTCCTTTAAAAAGTCGACCTAGAATAGTAAGTCAACAAAGATGGTTTTTTTGTGTATGCAATGTGTGTTCCAGAATATTACCAGCCAATATTGAAGATCATGGCCCTTTCCGCAGCTTTACGGTCTGAATCGCTGTCTGTTAATGGTTCATACATGAAACAGTGTGCAACTAGTCCTATAGACCCCGCTTGTTCTGGCTGAACAACCAAATCTAAAGAATATTAGCCTTTATATTTTATTTTATCAAAACGAGTCTAGTTAAGTTAAAAGTTAATAACTTGCCTGAAATTTTTCATGATATAGCTTTGCAGTCTTGCCATGAGCCAGTAACATGTTATGCATAGCAAGCAGAGGCTCCACATCTGAATCTCCACCAAGACAGTTACCAAACGGCTGTGAACAACGAGAGGGTGGATACGTCCCTTTTTCATAAGCCATTTCTGCAACTAGATTTGGTTCATTGATTGTGATCCAGTACTTCACTCGGTCTCCGAAACTTTTAAAACAAGTTTCCGCAAATGTACAAAATCTCCCTGCATGAACAATGTTAGTAATACTGTCACTCTAAAACAAGTTACTAGCTGATTTTGAGGGTAAAATAGATATTTGAGCATACTGCATTTGTGGGTCAAGCCAAGCCCCGTATTTATCTTCGAGTTCTTGAGGGAGATCCATATGGTGAATTGTCACGAAAGGCTCAATTCCTGTATAATTAATAAACTTCACGTTATTAAACGAGATCCTTAAATAGATTTATTGTCATTGATGATTTTGGATTTCATACCAAGATATTTACAATGTACCATCTTACAACCTTTCTGGGAATTACAATGATGATAGAAGTCTGAAGTCATAACTCATCAATATTTACCTTTTAGTATAAGATTATCAATGATCTTGTTGTAGAACATGATTCCCCAAGGATTAGCTAGACCAAATCTCCCCTCTATGAGAATTATCACAAACAAAACAACATTTGTAAGATTTATGAATATAACAAGTGGACGATGAAAAATAAAATAACTTGGAAATTGGTTAGTTTACTTGGAAGAATTCTAGTCCAAGAAATCGAAAACCGGTATGCTTTTACACCAAGAGAATGCATCATCTCAATGTCTTCCTGTATCAAAGCCAAAATCAAACAATATGAGCAGTTTGTTACAATGATAGTGAGTCTCCTTTGAAGGTTTAGATCAGCGGGGAAGCCCTGACCCGTGCACCCTTTTGGGTGTCGACTAACCCTTCCCCAAGGAAGTAGCCCCAAGCAATAAGCACTCTTACAGTGATCTTTTAGTTAGGAGCTATGATTGAACCTAAGATATATTTCCTCAAAGCCCTCCTTGACCGGTCAATTGGACGTTTACGGTGAGTGAGTGATACCACTACGAGTGGTATGATATAAGTCTATATAAGTATATAACAATGAAGTAGCAAGTAAAAGATTAATACCATGAACTTATGGTAGTGATCATCGGCAACATCCCCATTCTCCTCCTCATGTTCGGCACAACCTAATAACAATGTCATACATCGGGTTAAAAAATACACAATTGATTAGTTGACAAAAATAACTCTCTACATTTATTCCTTTTTTTCATTTTGAATTTAAACACTCTACTAACAGAGTAACGGTCAAATATATCACTTGATATATTAATTTGTTGTTATTGGTAAATAGGAAATGCCTAAATTGTGACTAATTGACCATTTTACTCACCTAAACATACTTTGCTGCGCCAAAGCCCAAATTATTGTTCTATAACAAAAATTCAACTAAAGTGACTAACTTGTCACCCCACTACCCATTTACATGTAAAACTAGAGGTGTGTTAAACTTTGTACGAACTATTAAAACCGACAAACCAAACTGAGACTAGACAATTAAGTTATATATGGATCACATTCCAGTTGAGAGCCAAAGCTGTCCTAAACCAGTACTATTCGGTCTAGTTCTTATTTCCATTATCTTTAAAACTCAAGTAAAACCAACTCTAACACAAATTAGTATATAATAAAGTAACAATAAAAACCACACTAACCTTGTGTATGACAAAAATAATCCCAGTTGCTAAAAGACTTACCATCTTCTAGATATGCACCTTCCACCTTCAAACAGAACATGTTTTTATAACTTCAAAAAAGAAGCTAAATTCTTAAAAGAAAAACAAAGAAGAAAAAAGTTACTGTATAAGATTACTTGATAAGCAGAAGTGACCACTCCAAACATAAAACCAGATGGAAAATCTGATCTTTGTATTGGGTCTTGTTGTTTAAATCTTGTTTCACCGCCATTAAATGAGGCATCAAGAATTGAAAAACAAGCAAATATAACAAGAATGAAATATTTTGCTAGGGAACATAGTTTCATTTTTGAATGTTTTGTTATTTTGATACTTGATACTGATGTTTTGTTTAGTAAAGTTTATTTAGATGAAGGAAAATTTGTGAAAGGAAATAATTAGCAACTTACACAACTCAAGGAACATCTATACATCTCATCCGTCATTTCAGTTATATATTAAATAATATTATAGCCGTGGGGTATGCCGGCTAAGAGCACAAGGTATGCAAAGACTCAATAACACGTTATTGGTATGCCACCTCAGCGCCACATCATACACCTCTCAATAACACACCAATAACTCAAACAACCCTCCCTCATAACACACCACTAACATCACCTGTAGGTCCCGCAAAATACCCCACCAAATATCCACTCACTCAATACAAAGAAAAAACAAACGTACACACACACACACACACAAGATGGCTATTTTTTGGCTGAGTTAGTCATTGGCTCAAACCAACTGTTCATTTGGCACAAGTTTGGCATGTTAGCCGGTATGGTTGGCACTCCAATGGCTCACCAATAGCTCACCAACGGCACCCTATACCTTGTGCTCTAAGAGAATGCTTTGCGTCTTGCTTGCAAAAGTATTAGCGAGTATTCGCGCATAGCGGTGATGATATATCAATGTTTATTTAATTTTTTTAGTTGTGATGTTGTGCATGTGTATGTGTTTTTGTTTTTGTTTTTGTTTTAGTTGTGATAGGCAAAAACTATTTCATATAACTAGTTTCATGCCTAACAAAAATCGTTAAACCTGACCAAATAAATGATAAATAAAAAATCGAGAAAAAAGGCAATACATGTGTTACACATTATGTTGATTATTCTTTTAGTAGCTACAGTTTCAGTGGCTCATTCTTCTAAACCAAAAACATGCTACAAAAATAAAGGGAACTGGCTAATTACAAGGTTATAAAAATCGCTAGGTGCTAGTGAGGTGGTTGGGTAGAGCCTAGCGATTAATCGGTTAGGCGGGGATTAATTGAGGATTAATCGGATTGGAACTTTTATGGAAAAAATTGTAATTTTAGATATTATATTATATTATATTATATGTATGAGATAAACATAGTGCATCAAAGTTCAAATATTTCAAGTGTTCAAATATAAACATAATACATAATTCTTCAACGTTCAAATTCAAACATAGATATTACTCGGTTTGTTGATTATTTTAAGCGATTTTTGACCAATTATTCGGTTTGTTGACCGATTCTTAAGCGATTTTGTTGACCAATTTTTAAGCGATTTTGCCCGATTAGACCGATTTTGCCCGATTAATCAATTTGTTGACCGATTGTTAAGCGATCTTTGACCAAACCGATTAAATAGACCGATTATGATAAATCAAGGCGCTTAGTGAGCGATCAGCGATTATGCGGGGATTAATCGGCCGCCTGGACCAATTTTTACAACAGAGGCTAATTATACGGGTCCCGAGTTCGAAGCCCCGAGACCATCCTCCGAAAGTCAATTCTAAACTTTTAAACTAAACGACCATATGCAAAGAGAGAAACCAAAGATATCGAGGAGTATAGGTGAATATATATGAGACCCATTTGTCATGTGATACTCAGTTTGTCTTTCGAAAGACACATCCGAATCTCTTATGCCACCGAAGCTCATCTGGTGAGGAGTCTCGGTAAAAAAAAAACTAGATACGTCTTCATCTTTTAAAACGTTATCAAATTTTTATTAGTTTTTCCCTAATTGATATTAGCTTAATCCGATATACGACGTTAGTTAGCTTGTTTCAATATTTAAACAATTCTAATGAGAAAAAAAAAATCAAAAAAAAAAAATAAATAAATAAATAAATAAGACATGTTTACATGAATTGTTCTGTTTTTTTCCAGCAAGGCAAATACAAACATAAAATATTTAATAACGTTTCCACCTACCTCACACACAGTTCATCGTGTATCACGTGGATATCATAGGTTTTTCACATATGAAAATTATTTTGTCTTAAAATAAAAATAAATTTATACAGTAATGACTTTTGGGGATATGAAAGAGACCCATGCATGTTTATCCATTACAAAACATAATTCTTGATTTGAATTATATTTGTTTGAATATCCTTGATTCAAGTAATTTGTTTAAAACAATTACAAGAAAATTGTTTGTTACAAGGAGGAAAGTGCAATGCAAAACAAAAATTATTTAAAGATTAAATTGAGAGATCTCAACCATTCACCTTTTTTAAATTTAAAGGTGTAGAAAAATTATCATTTTAATATAATTAGTTACACAAGGGTATTTTTTGAATATCAAATATAGTTAACAGGGGTAGATTACACTCATCTCATTTACTCATTTCATTTCATCTCTTCATTTCACACACACTATCCTTTACGGTGTGTTCTTGAGTTTTGTTCATAAAGAAAATGGATGTAATGTAAAGTAAAATACTTTCCTCCCACTTTTGGGAGGAAACACTTTACTTCCAAATAGCCTAAAAATCTCTCCACTTTTACTTCCTTTTCCTTTATAAAAAACTCAAGAACATTGATAAATTTTTTGTTTTCTTTCATTACTTTCTTTTTCCTTTATAAAACTAACTTGAGAACACAGTGATCAAAATTAGTGTTATACAAACTATAACTGCTCAATTCAAAATTGATCAAAATTAGTGTTATACAATAGACATTCAAGACGAAATAGCACTATCAAAACGTGATCTGGTGCTCTAATCATTCTTTGCTGCCACTTACCGATCAATATCAGCCTCATAATGTGGCGGACGTGATGGGATTCGTGGCGGCCGGATCTGTGGTTAATCTATTCGTTAACAATACAACGCTCATGATACGAAAAAGCCGAAGAATCGTCGTGAAAATCACATACAGTTGATTGACATGTGTGAGACGATGAGCAAATAGATGAACGATTCATGCGTAAAGGAAAAAAGTCAAATAGATGAATGGTCAAGTTGTGTTTGTTTTTTATGCATAAGTAGGTGTAGGAGCAACTTTTCTTGAGTTTACAAATAAAGAATCAAGTTTAAAAACAAACAAATAAGAATCTTTTTAGTTTTTACAAAAGGACTTTTGTTGCAGAATATACATTTTTTAGTTTTTATTTTACAATATTTTGTTTAAGTGACAACTTTTTAGCGTCTTTTTATAAGTAATCATTTATTGATAGTGTTGCTTACAAGAACTTATTGGTTATTATACGAATGGTCAATGTGAGTTCTCTACTAATCTTTGTGATTCTATAGAATTTCATGTGATTCATCTGAGAATCCATAAGATTCTTTGATGAATCACTTGTAATTCATAAAGATACCTATGTGATTCGTACAATCATGGGAAGTATTCAATGCGAATTACATAAAAGATCTTTTATTCAAGTATCTTTATGGAACACATGAGATTCTATATGAATTCCAATGGATCTGAGAGAATCACATAGGATTCTGTATAACAACATACAACTTTTTAATAAAGAGATTCCAATAGCTCATTTCAACAATCATATAAAAAACATCTACCCTTAAAAAGCTGTGACATAAAAGTATAAACGATTGATTTACTCATTTTACAAATCACTTGTGATTTTTTAAATAACAAATCACAAGTGAATTTTTTACGAATCCCGAAGGATTTTTTTATGAATCCCGTGAGATTTTTCTGGACGGAAATTTTGAAAAAAAAATTCGATCTTTTTACGAATCCGTGATTTTTTTACAAATCCGTTAGATTTTTACTGGACGGAATTTTGAAAAAAAAAAAATTGTCTTTTTACGAATCCCGTGGGATTTTTTTACGAATCCCGTGGGATTTTTTTACAAATCCCGTTAGATTTTTCTGGACGGAAATTTTGAAAAAAAAAAGTTCGTCTTTTCTGAGAATCCCGTGAGATTTTTTTACGAATCCCGTGAGATTTTTACTGGACGGGAATTTTGAAAAAAAAGTAAGTCTTTTGAATCCCGTTGGATTTTTACGGGCGGAAATTTTGAAAAAAGTTACGGTGTATTTTTTGTAGCTTGAAGATTTACCGTTTGCAATATATGTTTTTTTTTTAAATGTGGAAAGTAGGTTTTTATAGAATTACATTTCTACTATTCCTTTGTTAATTTTTCTTTCAAAATCTCATTCATTGGATGAAAAGAAAATGAATGGTTGAGATATTATGATTTATTCTTTAGATTATATGTGTTTGTATTGATCTCACCTTCTTGTTATAAATAACTTATTTTTACTGAAAATGAAGAGAACCTTATGTCTATTTATCCAAACAAGATTAGAGTGTTACAAGCTACATTAAAAGATGTTGAATATATAAGTAAACGAATGAAATTACAACAGATACTTTTGCCAAAATTTGGGAATGAAGTCGCCATTGGAAAATAATATACCGCCTTAGTTAGAAAAATGAATATATTGAAAAAAGTAGAGCAGACTGCAGAGTTTATTATCAGAAAATGACATTAGACCAACTTGATGTTGGATTGGGCCCATTGGGTTTGGTTTATTTAGTCCTTTTTGGTCATTGATATAAACTTCTCACTTAATACTGTAGTTAATACTAGTAAAGATGATGGCAAGTGCACGCATATCCATAGTGTGTTTGTTTTTGAAAAAATGTTTTATAGCCTTTTACTCTTTACTGAGTAAATTGGGTGGTCAGCATTAGTGTTGTTTTTTTTCTAGTGGGGCCGTTCATACATATAACATCTTACTTAAATAAGAGGTGAGAGGCGTCTTTATTGTCTCTTACTCGATAAAATATTGAATACTTGTGTTCATATAATATATTTGATGGTTTATTAACTATATTATATTTATGATAAAAAGTCTTGTTTCCTATTTACATAAGTTACTTATTATCGCATTGCGTTGGTTTAATAAATAAATTACAGAAACGAGCACTTAAAATCATTCGGACAATTATAGAATAACAAACAACATTATTTGGTTCAGATTTAAACTTTCTAGCCACCTCTACCAGGTAAGATGTGATAATCAGATTCAAACGTAAAACATCTTAATGAAACAAACACACCCTTACTCTTAGCATAAGATTTCACCAGATAAACATTAACATATCAATCATTTCCATAAAAAAAAGTTTAAATACGTACAACAACTAGACATTTAAGAAAAGTAGGTTTTTGACGAACGGTACCCATTACTTTATACTTTTAAGGAGTCGAACTTGATATACCCAGTGATAGAGGTCCATGATATTCTACTGGAGACACAAGTTCAAGCCCTTTATACAATAACTTTGAGACCAGATGCATATTTTTCCAAACAAACGTTGGGCAGGAGGGTCATTTGTGACATACTCCGTAGTATCTAAAGGTGTAGCCAAGTGATAACGACCAGGATTCTTTATCAGAGACCTAAGTTCAGACTCTACATGCAGTAACTTTTTGGTGCTAACCTTTTAATTTGGACGCATATGCTCTCAACGAAAATGTTATCGTAGGGTCTTGAAAAGAAGGTGTTTACGTATAGTATATAAAGCAAGCAAGTATTGGTATAAGTTTATGATGTGAGATTAAGTTAATCGTATGTTCGGTTTTACTTGAGTGGTAAAACCACGAGATAAGAGTGTTTGACTAAACCCGGGGTAATGCTCACGTATTAGTTTAACGAACCTTCTAACATATGGAAAGGCGTGTAATATATTAGTTATTGGTTTACGGGCTTAGTAATGCTAAGATAATTAGTCATATAAGCTAGTCCTTAAGCCCGGCTCATAACTAGTTATTGTATATATTGAATAATTAGATACTTAACCCTTCGTAAACTATATTACATGCCCCTCTCATGTTGAGAAGGGTGGGAATTCATTAATAACATCACACATTTCAACTAGACACTTCTCCTTCTCTCTAGATTTCACTTTCTCTCTCTAAGTCTTTATCTCTCTAAAAACTCTTCTATAATTATTTGTGTGTGTTCTTGATACCTTTACGCGACCTACATAACTGCAGTCGCCTGTGTTGGAAGTCGATGGCTCTGCAAGTGAACTTTTACCCTTTTGACCCATTAGAGATAAACCATAATTGGAATCAACCAACTCATGAGTACATAAGTTGAATTTCCGTACTTCTAATGCTAATAATCACGGTTTTTAAGATCGGGATTCTACCTAGGATCATTTTTGTCTTTACAAGATCGTGATCGTAAGATCGGATCAGGATCTTAAGATCTTACTATTGTCATTTTTTAATGATCTTTGTAATATTATTCAAATCTACAAATTATTATATATTATAAACACGAAATCGTATGAATGTTTCATGGAAATGTTGTCATAAATTATGAATATGAAATGTTTAAAAAGAATCATATGTTGTTTTTTAAATTATATAAAAACATAAACCATAAATTTGTAATTTTTTAGTTTGCGGTTTGAGAAAAATAAGATCGGGTCGGGGTATATTTTAAGATCCTATGGTCAAGATCGTGATCCTTTAAGATCTTAAGTCTTAGTACAAAAAGTGTGACGGGTTAAAATATGTGTGCATGATGTGTGTTGGGTTGGACCAACAAGCTGTTGATGGGATAAGTTTGTACTAATCCAAGTGATTGATTGAATCCCGCACAAGTGAAGTAAACCGTTAGCCTTATCGTGGGGATGAACCCCACGATTAAGCTCCGCGTGAGTAAGTATGTATTCTTGTCAGAGATAATAAAGATGTGTGTGTTATTATGTGAGAGAAAGTTGTACCTTGTGAGAGGGTTAAAACCCCTTTTATAGGCGAGGCTCAATGCTAGGGTTTCCTAACAACTTCGCATATAAAGTTAGTGGCGGTGGGACCCTTGTGGGCAAGGTTCCGTAAGCACTTTCCGCAGCCAAAGGTTTGGTCCGCTAGGCATTCTGCGTGCGTCTTTGAGCCCGGACCGTAGCCAATTTTGTTATTGGGCTTACTGTCGATCCGGTACTTGTAGTTGTTTCGTTGTCGGGCTTGGGCCCAGAATACGTATAGCACGAGTTAAGCCCAGTAGGCCAGCTGTACATGCTATACGTCATCAAGTCCCCCCATTCTAGTGTATTCATTGCATGCAGTTCATTCGTCGCGTGCGGTGAATGTTACTAGACTTAAGGTAACTAAATTGTTTTTCTTTCGCGCCTTCGAAGCGTCCCTCTGATGCTTCTTTTCTTGGTAGGTGTAATGCCGGTGCTACGTGGACACTTTTAGGCTTTTCATATTCTGTCTGATTTGACCGAGTGGGCCACGCATCACTGTTATCCTTATCTTTTACTTTTTATCCTAGCCGTTTAACTGGATTTTTGCCAACAAGTACAGTCATCTTATGCCATCTTGGGCTGGATATACCTCTAGTATAAATACTACACCTGGTTTTTACCATTTCGCTTTTCTTCCTTCGTTATTTTTTGCCATTGTCGCTCTGTTTTTTCCTTTTCTTTAAAAAAGGGATCCATCCGCTTATCAGGTTAGATATTGACTTTATTTTTCCGTCATGGGTACTATTACAGATATCAAATGCCGTACTACCCCAGGGATGTTTAAAACCTTTCTTGGCAAGTTTTGTATTCCTCCTGAAGTTCACACAGAGCTTCCTTCACCTAACCATACTATGCACGAGCGCCCCAGGTATTATATTGGTTTATTCACTAGGTTTTTTTACTACGTCAATTTTCGCATTCTGCTGTCGGTTTTCCTTGTGGATCTCTATAGGTATTACCATATTAATATCACTCAACTTTCAGTTATAGGTGCGGCTAAGGTTTCCCACTTTGAGATTTTGTGTCGTGCCTATGGTATTTCTCCTACTGTTGGTTTATTTCGCTGTTTTTATGTGAATTTGAAGAACAAAGGGTGGATATCTTTTAGTAAGCGTGATGGTTCTCCTGTCGTTTATTCTCAACCCCTTGACTCTCTTAAGGGTTGGAATGAACATTTTTTCTAGGTTGATGATTTCGCCTGTCCTGCTCTGTTTCCATGGAACCCTAATAGAAATCTTCTTAAGGATCCTATGCCTCAGGCCGATGAGTATAATGTCGATGATAATGCGACTCTTTTTGCCCATCCTGCTCCATTTCGGAGGTTCCTTGAAACGTTCATTTGCTGGGTTGGCTTGAGTCGTTATTATCCTTTGGATGAGGACATGTATCCTGAGTTTTTCAATGATGACGAAACGGGTGGGTTTCTGTCTTGTGTTTGTTTTCCTTGGTTTCTTTGCCTGTTTAGTTTTTAACTTGCTTCATCTTTTTGCCGTGATGGATTGGCCTGATTTTATTCAGTGTCCCGATCCTATGAAGGTTAGGATTGTTGGGCATAATCGTCGTGAGGGGGAACCCACGCTTTTGGAGACCACTGTTAGGCGTACAGTTCTGCTTCTCCCTATTGTTCCTCCTCTTACTGATGGTGAATTAGAGGCTGGTGTGAATGATCTTTTCAGGTCTAAAGATGTTGGTGCTAATGTTGGGGATGGACCGTCCTTGGAAGCTACTGCTGTAGCTATTGAAAACACGGCTTCTGGTCCTTCGCTAAAGAGGAAAGAGAACCCTTCCTCACCGGCTGTTGGCACATCTTCCAATCCTGTAAAGAGGTTATGCAACAACTCTTACCAAGGGCTTTCTATTGGTGGTGCACCCGCCTCTGGTTTTCAAGGTTTGTTGGCTGGTAGAGTTCTGGATGCTGAGATTGGCTTTACAGCTGCCCAGACGCTACCCTTTATTATGTCCTCCATTTCGACGACCCCTGAGCGCGAGGTTGAGTTTTCTGCTAACTCTTATGTCGGGTATGAGTCACGTTTCATTGGTCATGTTCAAAGGTTTGTTATTTCTTGAAATTCTTCTTCTGATTGTAGCACCTCTGCGGTTGAAGCTGAGGTTCCTTCTTTTACCAGGTATGATACTGTCCCGGAGATAGTTGCCACTACTATTGTTACTACAGTGTCCGTTCCTGCATCGACCCTGAGGGGTACTTTTCCTAACCCATCCCCCTTCTTTGGGGGTTCATCCTCATATGGCGGTGTTGATCAGGATACCGGGGGTTTTACAGGTTACTCCACTGGTGAACATTTAACCAATGATATTCGTGCTGCTATCGTCCTGGACCCCTTACGGCTGCAGGAGCGTTATCTTCCGAGCTAGAGAGTGCTTAATATCTCTCTTTTGGACAGCCCTTCAGACTATCGTGAGGTTGTTGACGGGGTCACTCCTCCTAAGCTCTTTGCTTCCCTTTGTGAAATGAATTATGAACGCTTGCTTTTAGAGTTCAATGTCTTATCGGCTCTGTTAATACAAATAAATCGTAAAAACGTTTATTCATACTTAGCGATCTCTTTGTGTTTTATTGATAACAAATATAAAGTTATCATAAGTAAAATTATAAGTATACATGTTATTTTTGTAAAGTACTTACATTTAGTCATTTACATAAAATGTTGTAATATTCATTTGTTGTAATAGTTTAATAGGATGGGTAATTTTCAAGACCCATGACCCATGACACAATGTCTATATACATTGTATCTTGTTGGGTACCAAAGGCTCATACCCATGACCCATGACCCGGTTTGCAACCCAAAACCCGGACTGGTACAACCCAGATTACCGGATCCCTTGGATTGCACTAGCCGGATCCCTCTAGGAGGGATCGTGGGAACCGGCTACGATGAGATTTTTCCTATAAATAGTGAGCTATTTCTTCATTGTTACTCACCCCTCTTCTTACAAACTCTCTCATTCTTCTAATCTCAGATCTCTTGATCATTCTAGTAGATCTTCTTTCTTTTCTTGTGATTCTCATATAGGTCCTTCTCAAAGGCGAGATCACGATATACTACAAGTCATCCAAGCAAGGGGTCCTTGATTGATTTGTTCATCCACAAGATTTTTGTAGCTAGATCTTGTATCTTATATTTCACATAGTTGTTGTGTAATAGTTGTGTTGGTTTAGTCCGCCGTGCTAAGGTCTTGGTATCTAGATTTGTACCGGAAAAAGTGTAAGCGACGTTGTAAGGCTTCTCTGCCGTGTTGAAGGAGCTTGTTGACATAGTGCTTGAACTCTCGAGTAGGAGACTCGGGGAGTGGAGTAGGGAAAGGAAGCTGTCCTTGTAGCTGAACCACTATAAATCACTTGTGTCACTATTCTCTATCCTTTACTTTACTTGCTTTCAATACTTACTTTACTTATTTGCTTTATACTCTCTATTCATCCATACGAATTCACATAAGATCAAATCAAAAGTTTTTGAAACTAAACTTAAAATCGGCAAAACTATTCAACCCCCCTTCTAGGTTTCCACAATTGGTATCAGAACAAGGTTTACAAAAGTTTTAAAGTAATTTGTATTTTAAAAACTTTTCGATCACAATGAGTTTTGAAAATTAAAAAGAAGGGCAATCTATGCAACGATCTCCACTACTTGAAACAAATGGTTTTATTTATTGGAAAAATATATTTGAAACTTATGTTAAGTCAAAAGATATTGATCTTTGGTACATCATTGTTGAAGGTGACTTTCAAGCCACTACAAAAGATGATAAAATCAACAAAGAAATAAACATCCCTCATGATCGCCTCATCGACGATCAAAAAGAAAAGCTTTCCAAAAATAGTGAAGCTAAAATGGTTTTATATAAAGCTTTACCCAAAAAGGAATTTGAAAGAATTTCTATGCTTAAAACCTTTAAGGAAATTTGGAATTCTTTAGTTGTAACTCACCAAGGAAATCAACAAGTTAAAAACAATAAAATAGATTTATTTGTTCAACAATATGAACAATTTTCAATATCGGATGAGGATAGTATAGATAATTCTTTTGCAAACTTTAATACTATTATTACATCATTACAAGCACTTGATGAGTCTTTTTCTAGCCGTAATCATGTCAAGAGATATCTAAGGGCGCTTCCATCCAAGTGGAGATCAAAGGTGACGACCATCGAAGAATCCATAGACTTGTCAATCCTCACTCTTGACGAACTCATAGGCAATCTAAAGGTCTGTGAGCTTGTCCTCGCTAAAGACTCCGAAGCATCAAAAGAAAAGAAAGAGAAGCACAAATCTCTTGCCTTAAAAGCCAAGAAGGTCTCAAGCGAGGAAGAAACCTCTTCTTCGGAAAGTGATGACGAAGAGTATGCCATTGCGGTAAGGGATTTCAAAAAGTTCTTTAGATGAAAAGGAAGATATGTCAAGCAACCATATGACGACAAGAAGGGGTTCCGGAAAGGGAAATATGACAAGAAAGCAAGGGACGAACGCACATGTTTTAAATGTGGGGACCCTAATCACTTGATTAGTGAGTGCCCTAAGCGTGCGAACAAAAGGCGTTCGTAAGTGGTTCGTGGGGAATGAGTGAGGAGGAGAACGAAGAAATTTGTCTCATGGAAAATGACTCAAACGAGGTATGTCCCGAATCTCTTTATTATAGTAGCTCATCATTAAATGATGAATCATTGCATCGTGAATATGATAAACTTTGCAAAATTAGTCTAAAAGTAATTAACAAAAATAAGATTTTGAAAAACAAAAATGAACGTTTAGAAAAGGATGTTATTGAGTTAAAAGATAAATTAAAACGTTTAGAAAATGGGAAGAAAGTAGATGATGAATGTGAACTTTGTGTTCAACTTCAAACGTTAGTTGATAATCTTGATTCCAAGATTGCTAGAATGAGTACTAATACTCTTGATATAATACTTGATAGTGTTAAAACGGGAAAAAATCAAAAGGGTTTAGGTATTCAGCAACTCACTACGTCAACTAGCGAGATTAAAGAAACACAATTCGTTAAAGCTATTGAAAAACAAGTTACTGTAGTCACGGATCCCACAGATCCCTTGCAAAAGGAACCGTCTAGTGTAAATCCAGGGATCCGTGGGTCTGTACCAGCAAACAGTAGAAATAATGTAGCTACTTCATCTAGAACCGACTTTGTTATTGTTAACAAGAAGAAACCAACCCACGTTACTATTAGAAATTTCAAACAACCACCACTAAATCAAAATCAAAGTTTTATGAGAAACAAAGGTCCATCATTTCCTAAACCAAATACATTTATAAGAAGACCAAATAATGTTTTTCCGAAAAGTAACCACCATCAAATGGGGTGGAATCCTAATGTACAAAACGGCTTTCCATTTCAAAACTTTACATGATGGAATGGTTTCTCACCTTTTCCATATATGCCTAACATGAATGGAATGTATAACACTAATGGACCCATGAACAAATGGGGACCAAACTTTTGAGTTAATTGTTTTCGTAGGTGTGCTTAAAGGTCGACCTAGATCCGGATGAATGGTACAAGGATAGCGGGTGCACGAGGCACATGACCGGTAACAAAGACTTGTTTTCCACATACGAATCATTCAATGGAGGAAATGTGGTGTTTGGTAATAGCAAGAGCGAAATCATCGGTAAAGGTACAATTTCTCATAAATCCTTAACCATTAACGATGTTTGTCACTTAGAAAACCTAAACTTCAAACTTCTAAGTATAGGACAAATATGTGATAAAAAGTGTAGCGTACTTTTTAGTGAAACCGGTAGTAAAATATTTAAAAACGGTATTACTATAGGAAGAGGCATTAGAAAACATGGAGTCTATGTCATTAAAATCGGTAATGAACCAAAAGACAAACTTTGTCTTACTTCTATGGATGATACTTCGACCTTATGGCATCGAAGATTGGGTCACGCCAATATGCGACTTCTTCAATCGCTATCATCTAAAGAACTAGTAAGAGACCTACCCAAATTAAAGTACGAACATCATTTTTGTGATGCTTGTAACATAGGAAAGCAAGTCCATGCTACCCACAAAGCTAAAAATATGGTCTTTACTACTAAGTGTCTAGAACTACTTCATATGGATTTATTTGGTCCATTCGCTATTCAAAGTTATGGAGGTAACTTCTATACTTTGGTTATAGTGGATGATTATTCTAGGTACACATGGACTAAATTTTTAAAGAATAAAACTAAAACGTTTGATTACTTTGAAATATTAAGTAAAAAATCCAAAGACAACTAGGAAGTCCTATAGTGTCTATTAGAACGGATCATGGTAGGGAATTTGATAATGAAGTGCAATTTGGAGCTTTTTGTGATGCTAATGGCATTACTCACAATTTCTCGGCTCCTCGCACTCCACAATCAAATGGGGTAGTTGAAAGGAAAAATAGAACCCTACAAGAAATGAGTCACACCATGATTAATGAGAAATCTATTCCTCAAAAAATTTGGTGCAATGCCGTAGAAACATCAACTTACATACTTAACTGTGTCCTAATTATACCATTCTTAGGTAAAACTCCATACGAGTTACTTCGAGGCAAAAAGCCTTCGCTAGAACACTTTAGAGTCTTTGGTAGTAAATGTTTCTTACTCAACACTAAAGATTACCTAACCAAATTTGATCCTAAATCAACCGAATGTATCTTCTTAGGTTACTCTCCTAATAGTAAAGCTTATGTTATACTAAATAAAGAAACAATGAAGGTTGAAGAATCCTTAAACATAAAATTTGATGAAAGTCCACCTAAACCTACCCAACCACTTGTCGATGATGAAATAATCGAAAGTGAAGCCATAGAAATCAAGGAAAATATAAATAAAGAAGATGAACCATTAAACAATGAAATCATCAATATTAAAGAGTCTAAAGATCATCCCGTAGAAAAGGTTATAGGAAAGTTAAATGAAAGAACCTTAAGATCTCAAGTCCAAAACCAAAGTAGTTTATTTTGTTTTGTCTCAACCATAGAACCTAAAAATACGCAAGAAGCCATAAAAGATGAAAGTTGGGTAATGGCTATGCAAGAAGAGTTAAATCAATTTGTTTCTAACGATGTTTGGACACTTGTCCCTCCACCTAATAACCAAACCATAATCGGAACTAAATGGGTATATAAAAACAAGTTAGATGCAAACGGTGTAGTGTCTAGAAACAAAGCTAGACTTGTTGCCCAAGGGTATAATCAACAAGAAGGCATAGACTTTGATGCGACCTATGCTTCCGTGGCTAGATTAGAGTCTATAAGAATACTTCTTGCTTATGCTTGTGCTAATGATCTTAGGCTTTTTCAAATGGATGTTAAGAGTGCTTTTCTAAATGGCTTTATTGATGAAGAAGTCTATGTAGCTCAACCTCCGGGCTTTATAGATTTTGAAAAACCTAACCACGTGTACAAACTAAAGAAATCTCTTTACGGTCTTAAACAAGCCCCAAAGGAATTGTTCAAATATACGTGGACGATATTATATTCGGATCGACTTGTCAAGACATGTGTGATGGTTTCTCTAAAATCATGCATGATGAGTTTGAAATGAGTATGATGGGAGAATTAAGCTTCTTTCTTGGTCTACAAATCAAACAACTAGAAGATGGTATTTTCTTTAATCAATCCAAATACATAAAAGAAATGCTAAAGAAATTTGGTTTAGAAGAGTCAAAACCCATAAGAACACCAATGTCATCCGATACTAAACTTACCAAAGATGAAGACGGTGAACCCGTTGATAACACCAAATATTGTGGCATGATTGGTAGCCTTCTCTACCTTACGGCTAGTCGGCCGGATATAATGTTTAGAGTATGTCTATGTGCTAGGTTTCAAGAAGACCTTAAAACATCACACCTAGAAGCCGTCAAAAAAATATTTAGATACATTAAGGGTACTACTCAATTAGGATTATGGTATCCTAAGGGGACGGGGTTAGAAACAATTGTATATGCGGATTCTGACCATGCAGGTGATTATGTTGACCGAAATGGTATCCTAAGAAGCAAACGACATTGGCCATCTCAACAACCGAAGCCGAATATGTCTCTGCCGACAAAGCATGCCAACAATCACTATGGATGAAACAAGCGTTAGTTGACTACGACATTCTTCTAAGTGACATAGCCATTTTATGCGACAACAAAGGTGCTATTGACTTAAGCAAGAATCCGATGTTGCACTCCCGCACCAAGCATATAGAGATCCGTCATCACTTCTTAAGAGACAATGTTCAAAAGGGGAACATTTCTATTGAGAAGGTATCATCTGAAGACAATATTGCCGACGTCCTCACCAAACCATTGAAGCGGGAACAATTCAACCTGCTTCGTCTTGGTCTTGGTCTCAAGGTACAATCGTCGTAAAATGATTCTCACTCTACAAGGTACGTAAACGTTAGCCTTACCTTCTTTTATGAGTCTAGGATCTCTATTTCACACACAACTCACAAATGATATGGGGATTTTCAAAACTCAAGATAAATTTTATTTTACATGAAATTTCTTCGAAATACTTTAAAAAGATACTTCTCCCCGTATCATTTTCCTAAAAACATTCTCATGTCTAGGACAAACCTTTTTCATTATTAATACAAAGTAAAAACCCGTTTTCATTGCATCTCATGTCTTTTGAATGCTAAAGGGAACACATAACTAATATGTGTTTTCGGGTACATTCATTTAAGCAAAAATGAATTAAGGAGCGCTCGGTTTATCTCACATAATAATATGCTTTTTCACTTCTTCGTTTATTTTCCTCTTTTTAGGAGTCGAGATAATCGCAACTCCAAATGGTTTGCATATAGGCACACACTAGGCATCATTGTTTCCAAAAGGAAAAATTTGAGCTGCCTGAGATCACCAGCACCACGGATCCCAGCTTTTACGCTGGACGGATCCCTAAAGGATCGGATCCATGGGAACCGTGGGACAGAAGCAAAAATTTTCTTCTATTTTTCTCACTTTGGCTATAAACCTTCATATTTTCAACATTTTATCTCTTTCACTAATGAGTATGTTACTTAATGCTTGTGTTCTCATGATCACATGCCTTAAAGTCATATCTAATCATTAGATTTTAGTCCACATTTTGGTTTTAGCCTTCAATAGAATGCATTATTTTCTCTATAAATAAGGTTCCAAAATGCTTGCATATCCATCACTCTCAACCTCACAAACAATCATCATCATGTCATCCAAAAGATCTTCCAACATTGATGAACCACCTAGTGAAAACAATCCTTTTCAAGAAATCCAAAACTTCATCCTACCACCTTCCGTAGTGCCACCACCCAAATCTAGAAGAACCGCACGGATTAGCATCCGGCCTTGTTGTTTAGCTAAACCGTTGTCAAAAAGCCCATCACCAACTACTCATTGACCACCAAATGATTCCATTGTAGCACCTCCATCATCTCCCACAAGTTCATCACCACAATCACCAAATGAGTCTCAAACGTAACACTCAAATCACACTATCGGATCTCCTTAAAACTCCGAAAACAATCCAACTACCCGTGTCTAGTCCACCACCCACTCCATTACTACCATCCAAATCTACCCAACTAGCTTCCAACTTAAACCCAAAAGAACTAGTCTTTTTAACACCACCAACATCTCCAAACACACTTTACAAAGATCTTGCAACTTCACCACCTTTAGCTCCCATTGTATTGCCAGAACATCTAGGTTATTATCCACCACCACTTACCAACATCCCGGATTTTGATCCATATTTTCCACCACATATTCCGCCCTACACAAATCAAACCTACCCGAAAACCATCCGCACACACTACCCTCACCATTTACATTGTGAACATTGCCAATCCACTAGGGAACTTGCAATGGAAATAAGGGACGAGATGCGATTCATACTTAACCACATCCTTGATCGCATCAACATCATCACTCACCAAAACTTCCATAATTAATCCTATGCAAGCATGAAAGGAATGATATTACTATTTTCTCTATTTTTTTTAGTCATTTTAAAGAACAAACCTTGTTCTTAGTTTTACATCTTGTAAGTGGCCTATATACCACTACACTTTGATATTTTATTACAAGGCTTTGTTTACGTACCTTGGCTCTCCATCTTGTTTCTCGTCCCATACAAGATTATATTACATGGTTACTACTAACATTTTTTTTGTAGGTATTATATTTTCTCACTTGACGCCCAATTCTAGGGGGAGCTACCGTCAAGGGGGAGCTAATGCTTCGTGGATTATGCTATTTCTTTTCAACACTTTATTTCTTCGTTATGTTCGCTTTTTGTATCGACAAAAACGGGGAGAAGAAGTAAAACTTACATACTTTCAAAACATACATCTAATCTTAAGTTTTACTCATCATAACATTATATTTTGTCATCAACAAAAAAGGGGGAGATTGTTAATACAAATAAATCGTAAAAACGTTTATTCATACTTAGCGATCTCTTTGTGTTTTGTTGATAACAAATATAAAGTTATCATAAGTAAAATTATAAGGATACACGTTATTTTTGTAAAGTACTTACATTTAGTAATTTACATAAAATGTTGTAATATTCATTTGTTGTAGTAGTTTAATAGGGTGGGTAATTTTCAAGACCCATGACACAATGTCTAGATACATTGTATCTTGTTGGGTACCCAAGGCTCATACCCATGACCCTTGACCCGGTTTGCAACCCAAAACCCGGACTGGTACAACCCAGTTTACCGGATCCCTTGGATTGCACTAGCCGGATGAACCGGGATACAGTAGAGATTTTTGCCTATTAATAGTGAGCTATTTCTTCATTGTTACTCACCCATCTTCTTACAAACTCTCTCATATATTCTCTCATTCTTCTAATCTCAGATCTCTTGATCATTCTAGTAGATCTTCTTTCTTTTCTTGTGATTCTCATATAGGTTCTTCTCAAAGGCGAGATCACGATATACTACAAGTCATCCAAGCAAGGGGTCCTTGATTGATTTGTTCCTCCACAAGATTTCTGTAGCTAGTCTTGTATCTTATATTTCACATAGTTGTTGTGTAATAGTTGTGTTGGTTTAGTCCGTCGTGCTAAGGGCTCGGTATCTAGCTTTGTACCGGAAAAAGTGTAAGCGACATTGTGAGGCTTCTCCGCCGTGTTGAAGGAGCTTGTTGACATAGTGCTTGAACTCTCGAGTAGGAGACTCGGGGAGTGGAGTAGGGCAAGGAAGGCGTCCTTGTAGCCGAACCACTATAAATCACTTGTGTCACTATTCTCTATCCTTTACTTTACTTGCTTTCATTACTTACTTTACTTACTTGCTTTATACTCTCTATTCATCCATACGAATTCACACAAGATCAAATCAAAAGTTTTTGAAACTCAACTTAAAATCGGCAAAACTATTCAACGCCCCTTCTAGTTTTCCACAGGCTCTCAGTTGTGCTTTGGTTCCGAGGTTCGAATGCGTGCGGAGCATGATCTCCGGGAAAGGAAGAGGTTGTCTGACAAGTGTAATCAACAAGCTGGTTTGTTAGAAGATAAGTGTAGTGAAGTTGTTAGGCTGGAGGCTAGATTATCGTTGACGGAGGCTGAAGCTTCGGAAGCAATCCGCCTCCGTGGCCATGTGTCCCTTCTTGTAACACCCCCAAAAATGGTTTGCAGCGGAAGAAAAGATTTTTCGGATGCTACTCAATTGGATCATAACACAAAGTGAAAAATAAAGATTTTTCTTAAAAGATTTCATTTATTGAAGTAAAATAGAGTTTACAAAGGTTGATTTGTTGCGGAAAAATGGCCCATTAATAAAATGTGGTCCCAATTCGTATATCAGAGTCGTCTATGACCATGCCATGCCAATGCCCAAGCGCCTCCAGAGTTAGCTATCGCCTTTTCATCCTGAAAATACATGCTAAAAAGTCAACACAATGGTTGAGTGAATTCATAGGTTTAGTAATAAAGCAGTTGATCACAAGATTTTCAAGTTTAAAAGAAGCCATGGGCTACGTTGTTATACGCCCATAAAAGATAGTTGATATTATTGCACTAAGCTCATGAAACCAAGACTCAACTGCATACACCTAATTACTGGTGTACGTAATAATATGCCCCCCAAGAGGTAATTGCCAATTACCTAAGAGATTCAAATATGGTGCGCCCCGGTTATTTCCGATAACCAAGTCGGGTCGTAATTCCCATAGTACTATCCACAATATTTACGCTCACTCGCAAGTGACTAATGGTTCATGATGAAGGGGTCTTTTGGCAAACAACTTAGGCAGAGTCATAATATCAAGAGAACATCAAACAGTTTTCAAGCAATTGTGATCATAAAAGCAGTAGTAGCATGTATTCTCCCCAAGGAGTTTATAAAACAGTTAAAAGAGTAAAAGTGGGGCTATGAACTCACCTTAATGATACGGTAGGAAATGCACAACAATAGCAAGTACGATATGACAACGGCTTCAACACGAAACCTAGATATAATATGGCAAGTCTTAGATAATATATTCCGTTTACGATCCTAATGGTAATGTTTGAAAAGTGATTTGCTATGAGACACTCGTATCGTTTTAACTTGTGTGGTAATGTTTAAAGTTCAAAATTATATATTTTCAAATATTTTCTCATGTGTTTGTGTTACGTAGCTTATGTGGACGTTATCGACGTATATAAGGTGTAGTTGTGAAAATATTTCTCAAATGTTGGCTCTTGGAATAATGGAGGAATGATGTATACGAAACTTTCGTATAAGAGTTGACTCGAATATTGGCTCAAGTATTATCGATGTGGGAAATAAATACAAGTCGAATTGTATTTATTAGATTTGTTAGATTTCGAGGTGTGAAAATATATACAATATATATTTATTGGAGTTATGGGAGAATAATACATTTAAAAAAATATATATAATGTTTATAGTTTATGCGGATGGGGTCGTTAAATAGAAATATGTACTAAACATGTTTATCTAAACGAAAAGAGTGGCAAAAATCTAAGTTATTTAAACTTATAAAGAGTTTTGGTGAATAGTGTCAAGGTATCAAACTTGAGGATTGAAATTGTAAAAATATTATAAGTTTCAAATCTTGTAAAAGTCTTTAAGAAAAATGTCAATGGGATTAAATTAAAGGGGCTGAAATTGTAAACATAATATAAGTTTCAAATTATAAAGGTTTTAAGGAAATGTGATAAGTGTTTGAAAATGAGGGAATGAACTGCCAATAAGCTAAAGTTTCAAAAATATTAAAAACTGCCATCTAAAGGATTTGAACTAGTGACCTTTGGAACATAACACACGCGACACAACCATCTGAGCCAACACCTCTTTTGTGTTTTGTTTTGTAACGTGTACATATTTAAGTGGGTTCGTGACTGTTTGTTATATATATCCTTATCAGTAGTATGTTGCATGTAGTTTTGTTGTTTTCAGTTCTTTTTATAAAATTTTCTCAGTATGCTTATATTCGCTTCTGATTTAAGATAAGTAAGTTTTTAAGTGCAACTCCCTCAGCGAGTTATGCAAGATTTGTGTTTGTTTCGTGAGTCCGAAAAAGAGTTTTAAAAGAAAGTAACCAAAATAAGTTCTTGAGATGAGTGAGGTGAGCTTTCAAATGGGTTCAATGAGCATGAGTTCGAACGAAATAAGCATGAAACAAGTGATGAGCCGAATACAAAGTGGTTCCACATAAGCTTACAAACACTACGTAAATGTGACTTGTTCTTAATAGTCAAAAGAAAATGAAGGTTTAAATGTTGTTTATACGACATGAAAACTTTAAAGGAACTCAACAACGAAACTACGCTACGTATCGAAATTGGTTTAGAAGGACTTACGACACCAAAAGTGGTGGTGAGGTACGAGTGAGGACAAAGAACAAGAACGTGACTAGCTTTTCAACGATCTTAAACCCGACTAGTTTCTCATGTTTACAACCCGATTTCCTTCCCATGCAAATCGATACCCTTAGCTTCCAAAGGCATCAATACCCAAAACCTTCCTTTCTTTGGTTTGATAGCAAGATAAAATTGGATGGAGCTTTTATGTTTTTGAGTTAGTTTAGAAGTGAAAAGTGATGAATTATGAATATATGTGTTTCGGTTATATAGGGTGAGACACAAGAAGAGGTTGCTTGCTAGGTTTGTGAAGGTTTAATGTTACTTGTTCTTGTTTCTAAATCACACGCCAAGAAGAAATTATGAGTAGATCTTCATAAGGGTCCCGTGATGCATTCTTGGGGAGGAGAGAAAATTGACACTCACTTAATCTCATGGCTTGACTTCGAAATCCTTGGTCGCTGCGATCAATTTAAAAAGAGAAGGAGATAGCAAGGCTTGACCAATCTTTCCATGGTGGTTATCTTGTGAAGTGATAGAATGAGCACTAGTCCTTTTCGTGATCCTTGCGTACAGAAGAGATGAAGCATAAAAGTTGACCCTTGATTTGTCTTTTGATTATAGTAGGGGCATTGGAGCAGAGGGGACCAGAAAGAGGAAAAAGATATACTGCTTTGTGGTGATGGATAACGAAAAAGAATAAAAAGAGGCGTAGTAGGTGCTGGTTGAAAGAGCTGGTTGAAAGAGATGGATCACAAAAGCAATGTTTTAGGGTGGGCGGTTAATAGGGGTAGGATGAGGTTGGTTTCTAATTTGTTTTATTTCTATTTACGGTATTAACTGTACTCCGTGTTTTGTCGAGTTTTCACGTAATTGTACACCCACGGTACCCGTAAGATATAAAAATTACATTTTTAGAAACGTTTTCATAAGCTTAATATTATAGCATTATAATTACGTAGGAATTTGATTATAACCGTTTGTCGTTACCCAGTCAGCGTCGGTAAGCGTTAAGTACCTTTTCCACGCCTTACAATATAACTTCTCGTTTGTGAGTTACGTAATATGTCAGTTATCCAATCGTAAAGAGGGAAAAAAATAAATAAATAAATAAAATGTGCACAGTTTGGAAACGAGTTGAGTTTATAATAGTTATAGACTGAGAAATTTTACGGGTTGTTATAGTACCTACCCCTTATGGGAACCTCGTCCTCGAGGTTTAATTGGTGTTAGTCGCTTAGGTAACGAAGGACAAATTTGAAATTTTCCAGTTTTGTTTGCAAACGTGACGTGGATAATTTATTCGAATAACCATTTTAAGAAACACAATTTCTTTGAGTTATAAAATTGGATAAGAGATTTGCATCCTCGAAAGGATCTATAAAACCGTCTTTACGCGTGATGCAAATAAAACATTTTCGCAAAAGTCGATGTTTGATATTCCTTAGCATAAGAAGTTTTGATAAGGTTTGACCAGAAAATTCTAACTCGCAAAAATAAGTGTTTTTAGAAAAATGCTACCACAAGTTTTATCGTTGATAAAAATGCATTCTAAAAAAAAAATCTTCGAAGGTGAAAATGTCATAGAAGAAGATGTGGTTGGGTATGTATGTTTTCATTAGTTGTTAGGGTTATGCTTCTCGAATTTGAACGTTATATATAAAAATACAGAGTCTTTAAAATTTTAAGAGATAACTTGATGTATGTAAAGAAAAGGGAAAATGACAAAAAAATGCATCGAACTTGACACTTGTTATCATTGTGTGTAGCCAACTATTTTTTTTTCATTGTAACACAAACCTTTTGAATTTTTGTCATTGTATGTAGCCAGTTAGGTGAATTTGTGTTATTGTATGTACCCAGTCAGGCTTAGCGTTACATCGTTAGTCCTTTTATATTAACGGTCGTTAGTAAATAACTTAAAATTTCGTCCTCTTACGTTTTTATTCGTTTTCATCCGTTATTATACGTTTTTGTCCGTTTTTATACTTTTCGTCCGTTGCTTTTTCCCGTTTTTACGTTTTACGTTGTTTCTTACATTCTCGTCCGTTTTCTTACGTTTTCGTCGCTTTTATACGTTTTCATCCGTTTTTATACGTTTTCGTTCGTTTTAAACGTTTTCGTCCATTTTGATACGTTTTCGTCCGTTTTCATCTGTTTTTATACGTTTTCAATCGTTTTTCATCCGTTTTATATTTTATCGTCTGTTTTTATACGTTTTCGTCAGTTTTTAAATGTCTTCGTCGATTTTCTAACGTTTTTTTTCGTTTTTTTTTTGTTTTTTTTTGTTTTTCTGTTTTTATATGTTTTCGTCTGTTTTTATCTGTTTTATACGTTTTCAACTTTTTTTTAAGTTTCCATCTGTTTTCTTACACCTTCATCCATTTTTATACGTTTTTGTCCGTATTCTTAAGTTTTATACATTTTCGTCCGAAAAAGTAAGAAAATGAACGAAAAAGTAAGAAAACCAACGAAAGCGTATAAAAAAGATGAAAATGTTAGAAAACAGACGAAAACTTTAAGAACACAGACGAAAATGTATAAAAACAGTTGAAAATGTAAGAAAACGGATGAAAAACGTATAAATACGAATGAAAACGTAAAAAAAGGAACAAAACGCATAAAAACGGAAGAAAACGTAAGAAAACAGACGAAAACGTATAAAAACGGACGAAAACGTATAATAACGGACTAAAACGTAAGAAAACGTAGGAAAACGTAAGTAAACAAACGAAAATGTAAAAAACGGATGAAAGCATTGGACCAAAATGTATAAAACGGACGAAAAAGTATAAAAACGGACGAAAACGTATAATAACGGATGAAAACGAATAAAAACGTAAGAGAACAGAATTTTAAGTTATTTACTAACGACCGTTAGTAAATAAGGACTAACGATGTAACGCTAAGCCTGACTGGGTACATACAATAACACAAATTCACCTAACTGGCTACATACAATGACAAAAATTCAAAAGGTTTGTGTTACAATGAAAAAAAAATAGTTGACTACACACAATGACAGCAAGTGTCAAGTTCGATGCATTTTTTTTTTATCATTTTCCCTAAAGAAAATTGCTAAATTTCAGCTTTTATGATGAAAACTTGTTAAATAAGTTTTTAGGCGACAACATGGAATCGGTTCCAAGTTGGAGGTTTTTATGTAAATTCAAAAGTTGTTTCTCAAAATAATTTCAAATACCTTAGCTTTTGTAGATGATGAATCAGTTTTGTTTCTTAGCATTTCTCATTATTGTTTTCAAAACAAAGCGCTTATTTTAACTCCGAAAATTTGGTTTATTTTCAAAAGAAAATATCGGTTATCCTTTAAAGGTTTTTTATATTTTTTTTATTTTTTTCAAGAGGAGTAAATAGTTTATGAGGAAATTGCAGTAAAGTTTATGAAAATGTTTGTAAAACTACTTTATTGAGTACGAAGAAAATAATTTTATTATGATAAATCGTAGTTTGTGGTTTGGTTTTGAAGCAACAACTTGGTAAGGTGATTTTTAAAATAGCTCATAAGGTAATAGAAAACGGTTTTATCAATGGCAGTGAAATATTTTGGTAAGACACAATACAGTTTATAAAATAACTCGTGAAATAATTTGTAAAATAGCTTATAAGAAAGTACTTTATTGTTTGTCAAATAGTAGAAGGTTTCGTAGTTTAATTAATATCAAGATGGTTTATAGGGTGGTAATAAAATAGTTAGTGAAGTAAGGGCGAATGGCTTGTGAGGTAAGAGTAACGCGCTTTTATGGTTTTTAAATTAGACAGTGGCTAGAGTAGCTCACCGAAGAGAAAAATAGTTCGCAAGATTGTAATGAAACTTGCAGGAGGGATATGGTTTACCAATTGCTTAGCGAAATTGCTTGCTATTTTATAAAATATTAGTAAGGTAACGAATCGGTTTATCACCTTATAGGAAAATAGTTTGCAAAGTATTTGTAAGGTCATTGTTTATAAAGTGTTATTAAAGTCATAAATTTTTGGCTTAATGGCACTGTAGTAAGACTTTTTGGGAAAATGACCGTGAAGTGATCGGAAAAATAATTGAAGGTAGTTTGCGTCAGATAACGACAAAGTTTACTATTTCATAAGAGGGTAGTAGGATAAACAGTTGGTGTTTCAAAGGGATGAGTGGAAGATTTGGGATCCGTTCTCAGAAAAGTGGTTTGAATTGCAAGTTAACTTCTTGGTATGCTTTTAGATCTTTAGTTGTTCGTTTATTATTTATGTTTATTGAGGGGTTCCCTTTGTAGATGTCGAGGTGTGGTGTTCCTAAAACGGCTAGAGGTGAAATCCGGTTCATCGATTGCGTACGAGTTTTGGGGTAGAGGTGACACTCTTTTCGCAATGGATGACGAGATGACTTCGATCTCAACGCCTAAGATAATGATAATAGGATGGGATGATCGAGACTTGGGTTGCAATGATTCAGTAATAGAGGTTTAATGATTCCGTAATGAAGACAATAAGTCGATGGGAAGGGAAACAGAAGACCTGGTATTGTAGCGACCCAAAAATATAATCTAAGCATAGAGTAATGTCGTGCGGTAAATAAAATTTTAGTTAGTCGCGCATAATGTGCTATGAAAATCTAAATGGTAGATGTAATCATTAACTCGCATCATGCAACGTTTTTGTTGGTTATGTATTATCTGCTCAGCAAATCTCATACATAACGCAGGTACGGAGGGCGCGAAGTGGTGGCGTAAAGTGGTCCATTTCAACATGGATTGCTATGGTGTCCTTGCGCGAAGTGGTAGTGTGCATCATCTGCCAGGAAAATCTCCATGCACGTTGCTAGTAAGATGTAGACGCGGAGGCGTAAGGTAGTGGTGTGAAATGGTCAGTTTATAGAGTGTAGTAACGAGAAAGGCGTTCCACTTAGGAGAAGAAGTATCGTAGTGAGGAAGTGTTGTGACGTCAGTGTGTGATTTCGTAGGAGTAAATCTTTATCACTCTTATGATGAACATACATGAAAATTTTACCCTTTTTAGAAGTCAATCGAGAGGTCAACTGGACATACCACCATTATAACTACTTTCAGTATTGCAACATTCACCTCTGAGTCGGACATAGGTGATCAGGCTATGTCCCACTGTCCCTGGTTGAATATAGGTGATCAAGCTATATTCACCCGAGGTTCAATGAATCTTGCAATGCTTAGCTTAGTTATACTAGTAAAATGTCCTAATACCTTTAAAGTTTGGTATGAAAGACTGAACAAATATTTCATTTATGTGGGGAAGAAGGCGTAGCGCTGTGGTACGCAAACATACGTATAAGTAAAGCAATCATAGTTAATAGTGAGACTAAGTTGTCAGTAATAAAATACATATCTTATTAAAGATGACTTCAACGAGTCATAAGTGAGGCAATCAGCTTGGCAGGCAGGCATGTGTCGGTCATAGGGTTAAGTTTTTTTTTGTAAAAGTGGTTATAGTCTAGGTTTTGAAAAAAAAAACTAGTTCTTTATAACCTAGGCTCTGATGCCAACTGTAACACCCCCAAAAATGGTTTGCAGCGGAAGAAAAGGTTTTTGGGATGCTACTCAATTGGATCATAACACAAAGTGAAAAATAAAGATTTTTCTTAAAAGATTTCATTTATTGAAGTAAAATAGAGTTTACAAAGGTTGATTTGTTGCGGAAAAATGGCCCATTAATAAAATGTGGTCCCAATTCGTATATCAGAGTCGTCTATGACCATGCCATGCCAATGCCCAAGCGCCTTCAGAGTTAGCTATCGCCTTTTCATCCTGAAAATACATGCTAAAAAGTCAACACAATGGTTGAGTGAATTCATAGGTTTAGTAATAAAGCAGTTGATCACAAGATTTTCAAGTTTGAAAGAAGCCATGGGCTACGTTGTTATACGTCCATAAAAGATAGTTGATATTATTGCACTAAGCTCATGACACCAAGGCTCAACTGCATACACCTAATTCTGTGTACGTAATAATATGCCCCCAAGAGGTAATTGCCAATTACCTAAGAGATTCAAATATGGTGCGCCCCGGTTATTTTCGATAACCGAGTCGGGGTCGTTAATTCCCATAGTACTATCCACAATATTTGCGCTCACTCGCAAGTGACTAATGGTTCATGATGAAGGGGTCTTTTGGCAAACAACTTAGGCAGAGTCATAATATCAAGAGAACATCAAACAGTTTTCAAGCAATTGTGATCATAAAAGCAGTAGTAGCATGTATTCTCCCCCAAGGAGTTTATAAAACAGTTAAAAGAGTAAAAGTGGGGCTATGAACTCACCTTAATGATACGGTAGGAAATGCACAACAATAGCAAGTACGATATGACAACGGCTTCAACACGAAACCTAGATATAATATGGCAAGTCTTAGATAATATATTCCGTTTACGATCCTAATGGTAATGTTTGAAAAGTGATTTGCTATGAGACACTCGTATCGTTTTAACTTGTGTGGTAATGTTTAAAGTTCAAAATTATATATTTTCAAATATTTTCTCATGTGTTTGTGTTACGTAGCTTATGTGGACGTTATCGACGTATATAAGGTGTAGTTGTGAAAATATTTCTCAAATGTTGGCTCTTGGAATAATGGAGGAATGATGTATACGAAACTTTCGTATAAGAGTTGACTCGAATATTGGCTCAAGTATTATCGATGTGGGAAATAAATACAAGTCGAATTGTATCTATTAGATTTGTTAGATTTCGATGTGTGAAAATATATACAATATATATTTATTGGAGTTATAGGAGAATAATACATTTAAAAAAATATATATAATGTTTATAGTTTATGCGGATGGGGTCGTTAAATAGAAATATGTACTAAACATGTTTATCTAAACGTAAAGAGTGGCAAAAATCTAAGTTATTTAAACTTATAAAGAGTTTTGGTGAATAGTGTCAAGGTATCAAACTTGAGGATTGAAATTGTAAAAATATTATAAGTTTCAAATCTTGTAAAAGTCTTTAAGAAAAATTTCAATGGGATTAAATTAAAGGGGCTGAAATTGTAAACATAATATAAGTTTCAAATTATAAAGGTTTTAAGGAAATGTGATAAGTGTTTGAAAATGAGGGAATGAACTGCCAATAGGCTAAAGTTTCAAAAATATTAAAAACTGCCATCTAAAGGATTTGAACTAGTGACCTTTGGAACATAACACACGCGACACAACCATCTGAGCCAACACCTCTTTTGTGTTTTGTTTTGTAACGTGTACATATTTAAGTGGGTTCGTGACTGTTTGTTATATATATCCTTATCAGTAGTATGTTGCATGTAGTTTTGTTGTTTTCAGTTCTTTTTATAAAATTTTCTCAGTATGCTTATATTCGCTTCTGATTTAAGATAAGTAAGTTTTTAAGTGCAACTCCCTCAGCGAGTTATGCAAGATTTGTGTTTGTTTCGTGAGTCCGAAAAAGAGTTTTAAAAGAAAGTAACCAAAATAAGTTCTTGAGATGAGTGAGGTGAGCTTTCAAATGGGTTCAATGAGCATGAGTTCGAACGAAATAAGCATGAAACAAGTGATGAGCCGAATACAAAGTGGTTCCACATAAGCTTACAAACACTACGTAAATGTGACTTGTTCTTAATAGTCAAAAGAAAATGAAGGTTTAAATGTTGTTTATACGACATGAAAACTTTAAAGGAACTCAACAACGAAACTACGCTACGTATCGAAATTGGTTTAGAAGGACTTACGACACCAAAAGTGGTGGTGAGGTACAAGTGAGGACAAAGATCAAGAATGTGACTAGCTTTTCAACGATCTTAAACCCGACTAGTTTCTCATGTTTACAACCCGATTTCCTTCCCATGCAAATCGATACCCTTAGCTTCCAAAGGCATCAATACCCAAAACCTTCCTTTCTTTGGTTTGATAGCAAGATAAAATTGGATGGAGCTTTTATGTTTTTGAGTTAGTTTAGAAGTGAAAAGTGATGAATTATGAATATATGTGTTTCGGTTATATAGGGTGAGACACAAGAAGAGGTTGCTTGCTAGGTTTGTGAAGGTTTAATGTTACTTGTTCTTGTTTCTAAATCACACGCCAAGAAGGGAATTATGAGTAGATCTTCATAAGGGTCCTGTGATGCATTCTTGGGGAGGAGAGAAAATTGACACTGACTTAATCTCATGGCTTGACTTCGAAATCCTTGGTCGCTGCGATCAATTTAAAAAGAGAAGGAGATAGCAAGGCTTGACCAATCTTTCCATGGTGGTTATCTTGTGAAGTGATAGAATGAGCACTAGTCCATTTCGTGATCCTTGCGTACAGAAGAGATGAAGCAGAAAAGTTGACCCTTGATTTGTCTTTTGATTATAGTAGGGGCATTGGAGCAGAGGGGACCAGAAAGAGGAAAAAGATATACTGCTTTGTGGTGATGGATAACGAAAAAGAATAAAAAGAGGCGTAGTAGGTGCTGGTTGAAAGAGCTGGTTGAAAGAGATGGATCACAAAAGCAATGTTTTAGGGTGGGCGGTTAATAGGGGTAGGACGAGGTTGGTTTCTAGTTTTTTTTATTTTTATTTACGATATTAACTGTACTCCGTGTTTTGTCGAGTTTTCACGTAATTGTACACCCACGGTACCCGTAAGATATAAAAATTACATTTTTAGAAACGTTTTCATAAGCTTAATATTATAGCATTATAATTACGTAGGAATTTGATTATAACCGTTTGTCGTTACCCAGTCAGCGTCGGTAAGCGTTAAGTACCTTTTCCACGCCTTACAATATAACTTCTCGTTTGTGAGTTACGTAATATATCAGTTATCCAATCGTAAAGAGGGAAAAAAATAAATAAATAAAAAAAATTTGCCCAGTTTGGAAATGAGTTGAGCTTATAATAGTTATAGACTGAGAAATTTTACGGGTTGTTATACTTCTTGAGACCGCTGGGAAAGAAAATGACATCCTGCTTGCTAAGGTTAAAGAACTTGAGTCTTGCATTGCTAGCAAAGACAGTGAGCTTGTATAGTTGCAATGTGCGTCTTCGTCCTTGAAGTCTCAAAATGATGATCTTGCTAGACATGTTTGTATCTTGATATCTATCTTTCTTTGCTTTTCTTTTTCACTTTTCTAAAAAAAAAATCTTTTTAGGTGCGGGTTTTAGAGGGTGAATTTTCTGGTCTTCGTTCTCAGATACCAGAGTGGCCACTCCAAACATAGTTATAAGATTACTTGATAAGCAGAAGTGGCCACTCCAAACATAAAACCAGATGGAAAATCTGATCTTTCTATTAGGTCTTGCTGTTTAAATCTTGTTTCACCGCCATTAAACGAGGCATCAAGAATTTAAAAACAAGCAAATATAACAAGAATGAAATATATTGCTGAGTAAGGATCAAATAAGAAATAAAAGTAAAATGAGAATGATGAGAAATAACCACAACCGCACATTTCAGATGCACCTACAAAAAGAGATACATCTTCCATGAAATTCTCCTTCTTCATTTGAAATGTGTGGCTAAAAACATTTCTCATTCTTCTTATTTTTATTTTTCTTTTTAGTGGATCCATTCCCATATATTGCTAGGGAACATAGTTTCATTTTTGAATGTTTTGTTATTGATACTTGATCCTGATGCTGTGTTTAGTTAAAAGTTTATTTAGATGAATGAAAATTTGTGAAGGATATAAAAGAAATATTGTTGAAAGGAAATAATTAGCAACTTACACAACTCAAGGAACATCTATACATCTCATCCGTCATTTCAGTTATATATTAAATAATATTATAGCCGGGGGTATGCCGGCTAAGAGAATCGCTTCGCGTCGTGCTTGCAAGAGTATAAGCGAGTATTCGCGCATAGCGGTGATGATGTATCAATGTTGTGCATTTTTATTTAATTTTTCTAGTTGTGATGCTGTGCATGTGTTTTTGTTTTTGTTTTAGTTGTGATAGGCAAACACTATTTTATATAACTAGTTTCATGCCTAACAAAAATCGTTAAACATGACCAAATAAATGATAAATAAAAAAATCGAGAAAAATGTAATACATGTGTTACACATTAGGTTTTGTCATGGACCGACCCACATGTATATCGGGTGTGGCACGGGCTACACCCAATTTTAGGTCACGAAGTGCTAAAAGATTTCAAAACTGCCGTTTTAATGGTATGTGCAACTCTTATTTTTTTTGCTACTTTCATTTCTTACGGTGTAATTTTAGTTAGACAAACATCTCTTTTGTGCAACACCTTTTTAAAAATCCTGGGTCCGTCCCTGAGTTTTGTGTCATAGTTTGATATGATGCCGGTATATATTGTTTCTCTTTTAACATGATTTTTTGATCTTTTTGATTGATATCATCTCCATTATACGTCGGTGAAATTATTAATATAACTAAAAGGCGAGCAACAGTAACCCCCCAAACACTGTAGTACAATAAATGCCAACTTTCGCAAGTTGGCAAAAATAGCCCTTGAGGTTTAGGTGTCGTTGCAAAGTAAGTCCAAGTTGGCAAAAAATGTCCCTAAAGTTTAAGTGTCGCTGCAAAGTAAGTCCTTTATAGCAATTTGGCAAACAAAAGCAATCCCGCTGCATCGCGCGGGTTTCCACACTCGTTAAATTAAGTTTAAAAAGCACAGGAAATTAGGAACCATAACAGTTTTTCAAGGATATAATTGAAACTTTGAAAATAAGGTTGAATGTGATGTTTGAATTATGTCCTAGGGCGAGAAGTAAACATTTTGAAAATTTACTTGTGGGTTAGTGAAATCAATGTTTTGTATGTTTTTTAATAAAAAGGTTTTTGCTTTATATGTAAGAGAAATTTTGTTTTGAAATTTGATATGTACGTCTAAAATTTTTAATTTCATGTATTTTGTACTTTTTTTTTTCTTTTTTTTTGGTATTTAGCAGAAACAATTTTCCGCTGAGATTGGTTTGACGACTCATGATACCGTTTGTCGTTCTTCTAAATTAAAAACGTGCTGCAAAAACAAAGGGAACGGGTTAATTATACGGGTCCTGAGTTCGAAACCCCGAGACCATCCTCCGAAAGTCAATTCTAAACTTTTAAACTAAACGACCATATGCAGAGAGAGAAACCAAAGATATCGAGAAGTATAGGTGAATATATATGAGACCCATTTGTCAGGTGATACTCAGGTCTTTCGAAAGACACATCCGAATCTCATATGCCACTGAAGCTCATCTAGCGGGGAGTCTCGATCCAAAAAAACCATATACGTCTTCATCTTCTATAACGTTATCAATTTTTTAATTTTTTTCCTAATTGATATTAGCTGAATCCGATATACGACATTAGTTAGCTTGTTTCAATATTTAAACAATGGGATTGTCTAACCAGTGCCTTGAGGGCACTGGTTAAGAAGGCTGAGGACCCACAAAAAAGTACCGAAAAAATATTTTTTTATTAAAAAAGTGTGAGTCCTTAGGTTTTTAAATTATTTTTTCGGTATTTTTTTTGGGTCCTCACCCTTCTTAACCAGTGCCCTAAAGGCACTGGTTAGACAATCCCTTAAACAATTCTAATGAGAAAAAAATCAAATACAAAACAAAAATAAATAAATAAATAAAAATAATAAAAACATGTTTACATGAATTGTTCTGTTTCTTTCCGGCAAGGCAAATACAAACATAAAATATTGAGTTAATTGCAGAAATCGTCCCTAAGGTTTGGCCAAATTGCAGGTTTCGTCCCAAATAGTTTGAAAGTGCATAAATCGTCCCCAAATCAAACCTTTTTGCAAATTTTGGTCCCTGGCTTTATCTGCCGTTAAGTGAATTTCGTTAGAATTAACACGTTAGCCCTTTTGGCCAAAAACTCTTGCAGCGTTCATCCTTTTGGCAAAAAACTATTGCATAGTTCATCCTTTTGGCTAAAAACTTTGGCAGAGTTCATCCTTTTGGCCAAAAACTTTTGCAGAGTTCATCCTTTTTTCCAAAAACTTTTGCAGAGTTCATCCTTTTGGCCAAAAACTTTTGCAGAGTTCATCCTTTTAGCCAAAAACTTTTGCAGCGTTCATCTCTTTGGCCAAAAACTCTTGCAGCGTTCATCCTTTTGGCCAAAAACTCTTGTAGCGTTCATCCTTTTATACATTTTCATATGTTTTTAATCGTCTTCATCCATTTTTATGCGTTTTTGT
Source organism: Chrysanthemum makinoi (assembly GCA_910596185.1). Classification (NCBI taxonomy): domain Eukaryota; kingdom Viridiplantae; phylum Streptophyta; class Magnoliopsida; order Asterales; family Asteraceae; genus Chrysanthemum; species Chrysanthemum makinoi. Next base: position 269,038,573 of record OU343223.1, read on the forward strand.
CCGGTTTTATACGTTTTTCTTCGTTTTAATACGCTTTCGTTTGTTTTTATACGTTTTCATCTGTTTTTATGATTTTTTTCCCGTTTTTAACTGTTTTTGTACTATCTCAACATATTGAAATTTTTTTCAAAAAGAAAAAAAAATTGAAAATAAAAAAATTGGAATTTTTTCCCAAATTTGAAAAAAAAAAATCCAAAAAATTTTGGAAAAAAAATCCGAAAAAAGAAAAAAAAATCCAATTTTTTTTCGTAAATATTTTTTTTTCAATTTCTTTTTAAAAAAGAAAATTGGAAAAAAGATTCCAAAAAATTTTGAAAAAGAAAATTGGAAAAAAAAAAATCCAAAAAAAAATTTGGAAAAAAAAATCCAATTTTTTTTCGTAAATACTTTTTTTTTCAAAAAAAAAAGAAATTGGAATTTTTTTTCTAAATTGTTTTGTTCGAAATTCTTTTTGAAAAAAAAAATATTTACGAAAAAAAAATTGGAATTTTTTTTTCCAAATTTTTTTTCGGATTTTTTTTTCTAGTTTTCTTTTTCAAAATTTTTTGGAATCTTTTTTCCAATTTTCTTTTTCAAAAAGAAATTGAAAAAAAAGTATTTACGAAAAAATGGAATTTTTTTCTATTTTAGGATTTTTTTTTTCCAATTTTCTTTTTCAAAATTTTTTGGGAATTTTTTTTCAAATTTACGAAAAAATTCAAAATTTTTTATTGTCAATTTTTTTTTTCTTTTTTTAAAAAAGTTTCAATATGTTGAGATAGTACAAAAACGGTTAAAAACGAACAAAAACGCATAAAAAATGATGAAAACGTTTAAAAACAGACGAAAGCATATTAAAACGAACAAAAACGTATAAAACCGGACAAAAACGCCTAAAAATGGATGAAGACGATTAAAAACATATGAAAATGTATAAAAGGATGAACGCTACAAGAGTTTTTGGCCTAAAGGATGAACTCTGCAAAAGTTTTTTGCTAAAAGGATGAACTCTGCAAAAGTTTTTGGCCAAAAGGATGAACTCTGCAAAAGTTTTTGGCCAAAAGGATGAGAACTATGCAAGAGTTTTTGGCCAAAAGGATGAACGCTGCAAGAGTTTTTGGCCAAAAGGGCTAACGTGTTAATTCTAACGAAATTCACTTAACGGCAGTTAATGTCAGGGACCAAAATTTGTAAAAAGGTTTGATTTGAGGAATATTTATGCACTTTCAAATTATTTGGGACGAAACTTGCAATTTGGCTAAATCTTAAGGACGATTTCTGCAATTAACTCTAAAATACTATTTAATAACGTTTCACCTACCTCACACTGTCACACACAGTTAAGCATGTATCATTTGGATAGGGTTGAGTTATTGATACGGTGGCTATGTTTTTATTCATACGGTGGCTACATTTTTTTATTTTTTTTTTATTTTTTTTTATTTTTTTTTTATTTTTATAATTTTGTTTATATCAAAAAGCTATAAACCTGAAAATGCGGAACTGTAAATATAAAGTTTAATAAGCCAAACGCTAAAAACTGTCAAAAATACGGAACAAAAACTGACAAAAAACTGTGTTGTACTGAAAAAAGCGGGGGACAAAAGGGGGACAAAAGGTGCAGCCTACGGGTTAGACCCCGTAGGAATAGTGTATCCCTTTGGATATCATAGATTTTTAAAGGGACCTACTATTGGTACGGGTCTACCTTGGACCCTCCCTATTGTGACAGAAACATAGTACATGTACTAGCGTGCGTCAGTTGCCAAAGAAACACCATTGTCTATCTTTATTTATTTATTTATTTATTTATTTATTTATTTATTTATTTATATATTTATTTAATTGTGTATAGTTTATTTTGTGTGGTATATTTAATTTGTGTAATGTTTTTATATGTAGAGTATTTATTTGTGTATTGTTTCCATTTAATTAAACAATAACAATAAAACATTTTATAAACTTTTTTTACGTTACTTTTTATAAACTTTTTTTATAAACTTTTTTTCTAAACTTTTTATAAACTTTTTTTATAAACTTTTTTTAAACTTTTTTTTATAAACTTTTTTTATAAATTTTTTATAAACTTTTTATAAACTTTTTTTATAAACTTTTTTTATAATTTTTTATAAACTTTTTATAAACTTTTTTTTATAAACTTTTTTTATAAATTTTTTATAAACTTTTTTTATAAACTTTTTATAAAAAATGTTTATAAAAACTTTATAAAAAAAAGTTTATAAAAAGTAACGTAAAATAAGTACCATATAAAAACACTACACAATTAAAAACACTATACATATAAAAACACTACATAAATAAATACACTATACATATACTTAAACACAACACAATTAAATTAAATTAAAAAAAAAAAAAAAAAAAAAGTCAAAGGGACAAGGAGTTAGAATTGGCAAGGAATCCTGAGAATCACGCTTGTCAGTCGGGTGCAAGGCTCCATGATCTTTTAAACGAGATGAATAATCTTCATATGTAGTAGATGTTGGTGTATTTAAATAATATGTTAACGCTGACGTTTAATTTAATAATAAAAGTTGTTGCAGTTATTTAATGTGGTAATATTTAGCGTGCTATTATACAAACTAAATAATTATACATGTACAATACATTATTATACACACACTCATTATTATACACACACTTATTATATACATTATTATACATTCACATATTATACACACACTTAAAAAAAAAAAAAAAAAAAAAAAATCAAAGGACAAGACAAGGGGACAAGAGTACTATTTGTGTCATAGCCACCGTTGAAATAAAAACATAGCCACCGTATAAATAACTTGAGCCTTTTTAAAATATGAAAATTATTTTTGTCAAAATAAATTTATACAGTAATGACTTTTGGGGATATGAAAGAGACCCATGCATGTTTATTCATTACTAAACATTATTCTTGATTTAAGTTATATTTGTTTGAATATCCTTGATTCATATAATTTGCTTAAAACAATTACAAGAAAATTGTTTGTTATAATTATACAACTTATTTTTTACTGAATAATGAATGAGAACCTTATGGGTATTTATCCAAACAAGATTAGAGAGTGTTACAAGCTAATTAAAAGATGTTGAATATATATGTAAGCCAATGAAATTAAAACAGACATTTTTGCCAAATTTTGGGAAATGAAGTCGCCATTAGCTATTTGGCTTGGAAAATAATATAGTAAGGGTGGTGGCATTCATGATCCCATATCTTACTCATACCTCACCACTCACCAATAATATCATTCCACCTCATCTGATACCTCACCCATACCTCACAATAATTTTCTAGTGGCAACCATGATTCCATACATCACCTAATTTTATTTTTTTATTTTTTATATTAAAGAATGCAACGATCCAATTTTTGAAACAAAGATACACGCTCCATCTCCATGCCGTTTCGGCAATCTTTGCCTCATACCTTCCATACCGCTCGATACCACAATGGTGGCAACGGTGTTGCCGATCGGTATGAAAGCAAACCGAGGCATACTGATATGGGCCCAAATACCACACTAACTGATGGGGGCAGTAAGGTAATTTCAGGATCAAGAAAGAGCACAAGACTAGTCAAACGTCCAACTAGATTTGATGATTAGGTGGTATATTTATGTTGAATGTTAACTAGCAAAGTAACAGTCATGTTACTTGTTTTGTATTTACAATTATATATAGTTGTTATGTGAATGGAAAAGGCAAGCAAATTATTACCACTACTTTCCTTCTCTCTTTTCCTAATCCCCTATCTCTTTCCTTACTTTTATCCCTTTTCCCCATATTCTTTATCTACCAAAATACAGGGTGCATCATTGGTGCTTTCATTGAATCTTCATCATGGTTGATGGTATCCAAACTAGGGGACGAGCTACTACTGATGAACAAATTTCCAAGTTGAGTGAAGATGTGAAGCAGTTAGCTACTATTGTCCAATCTCAAACCGAAACCCTAGCTTCTCAAACCGAAACCTTGGCTAATACTTCAGCGGCTTATGATTCTATTCAACAATCTCTCAACACCCAACAAAAGGTTTTAGCTGATATGATGGTGCAATTTGCTAAATTGGAGAAGCAGCCTCCATTGCTTCCATTGCCAACACATGGTAATACCCCTTTTAAACCACCTATTAATTCTTCAACTACAAGACCTGTTAACTCCTCATTTACATCACCTTTTGTTAGTGATAACCCCAATTCTCATGCTAAAACGCCCAAACTTGAAATACCATTATTTTCTGGTGATTTAGTGCTTGAATGGCTCTTTCAAATTGAACGTTTTTTTGAGTATTATCGAACCCCAACTTCGAATAAACTCCAGATTGCATCATTTTATATGGCTGGTGGTGCTCTTCAGTGGTTTCATTAGATGTATCAAACACATCAGTTAAGTACTTGGGAAGCTTTTAGTCATGCTTTAGAGGTCCGATTTGGGAAGTCTTCTTTTGTCAATTATGAGGCTGATTTATTTAAGCTAAAACAAACATCATCATTCCCCGCATATCTCACCGAGTTTGAAATACTTTCAACCCGAACACCAGGCCTCACGCCTATGAATCTGCTTAATTGTTTTTTGTCGGGATTGCGTGATGATATTAAGCGAGAGTTGTATCTTTTGCAACCAACTTCTTTATCAACAGCCATTGGCATGGCTAAATTAGTAGATGATAAATTGGCCGCTCAACGTACTTCTAACCATACTTATCGATCACTATCAGACCTCCCACCGTTACCTTTACGTGCTCCTCAACAAAATCAGTCAACCAACCGCTCTAACCCACTACCACTTAAGCGCCTAACTCCAGCTGAGATGGCTGATCGGCGTAGTAAAGGGCTTTGTTTTAACTGTGATGAGAAATTTGTTCCGTGGTCATCGCGCAAACCTCCGTTATTTCTTTGCCTTCTTTCGAACTCAGAGGCGTCCTCTCCTTTCGAGGATTCCCTTGTTTCGCTACCAACTGAACCTTCGGTATTATCCGAACCTTTGGAGACTCCACAAATTTCTCTTCATGCACTTACGGGTCAATTTGTACCAATGACACTTAAAATCCCGAGCCTCCTCAACAATCACCAGATTACATGTCCCTTATTGATGGTGGGTCAACCCATAATTTTATACAATCACGTTTAGTTTCCTTCATGGGTCTAACGGTGCAACCTTCTCCTCATTTACGGTCACCTGTTGGGAATGGAGAATCATTGAATTGTGGAGGCTTTTGTGCAAAAACTACCTTACTGATGGGCCAACATGATTTTACAATGGATCTGCTAATTCTTCCTTTATATGGTGTAGATGTTGTCCTTGGGGTCCAATGGTTAGCTACACTCGGCCCAACACTATTTGATTATAAAAACCTTTGGATGGAATTTGACTATGGTGGTCATCGGGTCAAGCTTGACGAGATAAAAAATATGTCTTTAACAGCTTTGAGTGTTCACAACTCGGCCTAACGATCAGTTGACACGAATTCCATTTCTTCATTTTACCACATTACAGTTCATGATAATCCGACCCCAGATAAGCAATTTGCCTCTTCTCTTGCAAGTTTAAACCTTCCGGTAGATCTTCATAACCTTTTAGTTTCATTTGAAGATGTTTTTTTGACTCCACGTGGCTTACCTCCATCACGTGAACTTGATCATCACATACCTCTTATTCGATTGTGCACCGTTAATGTTCGTCCATACCGATACCCACACTTTCGTGAAATCGAAATTGAGAGGTTGATTGCATGAAATGTTGGATCAAGGTATCATTCAGCGAGCCACGGCCCATTTTCTTCTCTTATTGCTTGTAAAAGAAAGCGGCACATGGCGTTTTGTGCCGACTATCGAGCTTTAAATGCGGTCACTGTTAAAGATCGATTTCCAATTCCGCTTGATGAACTCTTAGATGAGTTACATGGGGCAATATTTTCCAAGCTTGATTTACAAGTGGGATACCATCAGGTTCGCATTTCTCGTGAAGACATAGTAAAGACCGCTTTTCGGACACATGATGGACATTATGAGTTTGTGGTGATGCCATTTGGCCTCACGAATGCCCCTTCCACTTTTCAAGCTCTCATGACCTCGATCTTTCGACCATTCTTGCGAAAGTATGTTCTAGTTTTCTTTGACGATATTCTCATCTATAGTAGTGACTGGAAAACTCACCTCCACCATTTGCACTCGGTTCTGGAATTACTACGAAAACATACTCTTCATGCTAAATTAGCTAAGTGTGATTTTGGTACAACCACATTGACATATCTTGGCCACATAGTATCATCTCAAGGAGTTGCTGTTGACCCGGACAAAATTTCATCCATTCGAGATTGGCCTCTGCCTCAAAACTTAAAACAACTTCGAGGTTTCTTGGGCCTTGCAGGTTATTATCGTCGGTTTGTGGCCTATTTTGCAGTAATAAGTGCACCTCTTAATGCCATGCTTCGGAAAAATTCTTTTGTTTGGACTCTGCATTCAACACGCGTTTTCATAGGCTAAAAGCGCTCTCATGAATACACTGTCTTGGCTCTACCAGATTTTAACAAACCATTTATCATTCAAGCCGGCATCCGGGATTGGTGTGGTTTTATTACAAGATAGTCACCCAATTGCCTATTTTAGCAAGCCCTTATCACCTAAACTTCGTTTATCTTTGGCATATGATCGTGAGATGTTTGCCATAACCGAGGTTGTACAAAAGTGGCGTCGACTGGGGTACCCTTTCTCTGTCCAAATCGACCATCAGAGCTTGCGTACTATGATGAACCAGTTCTTCAAACTCCTTCTCACTCCATCGCGATGGTTAGCTAAACTCCTTGGATATGATTTTAGCATTACTTATAATCCGGGAAGAGACAATATAGCTCGATGCATTGTCGCTTTACCATCTAGTGCGTGTACTCATCTAATGATATCTATGCACTCCTTCTCTACACCGATGGTGGCTTTACTGGATGCTTTACGATTGTTTTAAAGACCCACGAGGGTCTTCACCTAGTTGAATCTATCCTTCCAACACCTACCGAATTCCCTCTTTATCGGATTTCTAATGGATTGGTGTCATATAAAGATCGCATCCTTGTTCCGTTGGAATCTGCATTTCATCCATTAATATTGGCCGAGTATCATAATTCCCTCGTTGGAGGTCATGCAGGAATGCAAAGAACTCTAGCCCGAGTCTCTTCGACGTTTTATTGGCAAAAAATGCGTAAAATGGTAGTGCGAGTATGTGGCACAGATGTATCATATGCCAGGAAACTAAACCCTTCACTACAGCCCCACAAGGCCTCTTGCAACCCTTACCTATTCCGGCCGATTCGGGAGTCGATCTCAATGGATTTTATTACACACTTACCTGCCTCGTCTAGTAAAACCACTATTTTAGTGGTGGTTGATCGTCTTTCGAAACATGCTCACTTTGCTGCCCTTGGATCCTCTTTACAAGCTGTTCAAGTCGCATCTGTTTTTGTTAAAGAAATTATGCGACTTCACGGGCCACCCATTACCATTGTCTCGATCGTGACGGACCGACGATTTATGAGCTCATTCGGCAGGGAGCTCTTTCGCTTCAAGGCACTTTGCTTGCCACAAGTAGTGCCTACCACCCGCAAAACGACCAGAGGGCGAGGTGCTTAATCGATGTCTAGAAGACTATTTGCGTTGTTTTGTTGTCGATCATCCTCACTCTTGGCTTCAATATTTACCCGGCCTAATGGCATTACAACACATCATGGCACTTAGCGATCCGCATGACTCCATTTGAGGCGGTTTATGGTAGGTCTCCACCGTCTTTAAAGATTACTTGATGTGCACCTCTCGGTGTAAGCTTTAGATGATTTATTATCCACCCGTACTCATCTCCTAGATCAACTAAAGACTAACTTGCACAAAGCTCAACTTCGCATGAAAATTTTAGGTGACAAACATCGCGACCGATGTAGAATTTAAGGAAGGTGATTGGGTTTCGTGAAGCTTCAAACCGTATCGTCAATCTACCCTTGCTCACAGAAAAATCAAATAAGTTAGCGCTCGATTCTATGGCCCTTTCCAAATCTTAGCAATGTTGGCTCTGCATATCGTTTAGACTTGCCGACAGCGTTCATAATGTATTTCATGTTTCGCATTGAAATGTGTTGGTGATACTGCCGCGTGGCGTCTCACGCCTTCGAATTTGTTGGGGCCCATCCTATATTGTTGCGGACGCATCCTTGATTCAACCATTTTGCAAAATGGTCGCTCCATCCACGTGTCCTTGTGCAATGGCAACATCAACCTATCACAGATGCCACGCTGGGAAAACCTTCTTGTGTTCGACATGATTTTCCAAGCTTCAACCTCGAGGTCGAGGTTCCTCTTGATGAAGGGGGCAATGATATGGGCCCAAATACCACACTAACTGATGGGGCGTAAGGTAATTTCGGGATCAAGAAAGAGCACAAGACTAGTCAAACGTCCAACTAGATTTGATGATTAGGTGGTATATTTTATGTTGAATGTTAACTAGCAAAGTAACAGTCATGTTACTTGTTTTGTATTTACAATTATATATAGTTGTTATGTGAATGGAAAAGGCAAGCAAATTATTACCACTACTTTCATTCTCTCTTTTCCTAATCCCCTATCTCTTTCCTTACTTTTATCCCTTTTCCCCATATTCTTTATCTACCAAAATACAGGGTGCATCACATACCGTGCCCCATTACCACTACCCTAATATTAATATACCACCTTAGTTAGAAAAATGAATACACGAAAAAAGTATAGCAGAGTTTACTAAAATGACATTTAGACCAACTTGATGTTGGATTGGGCCCATTGGGTTTGGTTTATTTAATTCTGTTTAGTCATTGATATAAACTTCTCACTTAATACTAGTAAAGATGATGGTCAGTGTATGCATATCCATACTAGCATTTTCTGGTTTACTCTTTGCGTAAGATTTCACCAGATAAACATTAACATAGCAATCATTTCCATAAAAAAAGTTAAAATACGTACAACAACTAGACATTTAAGAAAACTAGGTTTCTAGACGAACGGTACCCATTACTTTATACTTTTAAGGAGTGGAACTTGATATACGGATATACCCACTCCCGGTGATAGAGGATCATGATATTCTACTGGAGACACAAGTTCAAACCCTTTATACAATAACTTTGAGACCAGATGCATATTTCTCAAAACAAACGTTGGGCAGGAGGGTCATTTGTGACATAGTATCTAAAGTGTAGTGTAGCCAAGCGGTGACTACCAGGATTCTTTTTTGGAGACCTAAGTTCAGACTCTACATGCAGTAACTTTTTGGTGCCAACCTTTTAATTTGGACGCATATGCTCTCAACGAAAATGTTATCAAAGGGTCTTGAAAATAAGGTGTTTACGTATAGTATATAAAGCAAGCAAGTATTGGTATAAGTTTATGGTGTGAGATTCAGTTAATTGTATGTCCGATTTCCCTTGAGTGGTAAAACCCCCGAGATAAGAGTGTTTATCTAAAGCCGGGGTAACGCTCACGTATTAGTTTAACAAACCTTGTAACGTAAGGTAAACGTGTAACAGATTAATTATGGGCTTACGGGCTTAGTAATGCTAAGATACTTAGTCATATAAGCTAGTCCATAGGCCTGACTCATCAAAGCCCAAGTCGGCCCCTTTGTAAACTATATTACACGAATTTTTATGGATCTTCTTATCTTATTAAGTAGCTAAATGAAGTATCATCAATTGAGAAATGACAATAAGTGATGTTCGATATCGCTTCTGTGCGCAGAGTATCGAAAGGAACCTCTCGGAGAAGTTCCGGGCCTCGGCAGCCCTCCTTTCTTATCTATTTTCATATATAATATAAAGAGAATAGAAAGCGTACTGAACGAAAGACCAGGAGATTGGATCTAGAAAGCACTTCCAGCAGGGTTGACGGCAGTGGCCCTCATTCACCGGGAAGTAGGAAATCAATCCCGGCACTGAATCCGATGACTTAGTCTCCTTCTCCGCCTACCCAACCACCTACCTAACCTCTCAGAAAAGATCCGATAGATAGCAGCTACCTAACTTTTAAGCCCTTCACCAATCAAGGTCTTTCATCTAGTAAGTCCTAGTACTATGTTCTCCAAGCTTGACTAATAGAATAGGCAGGCGCTTAGCTTCAACTAGTTCAGTTTGAGTCTTCTCGTAGAGTAGTTGCATTGCAAGTAGCGTAAAATAAGTAGTATGCTTAGTTTATCTGTTCATTTTCAAACAACCCTTGTTTGTGCTCCTTTATCTTTCTAAGCCGCTCTCGCTAGCAGGGAATCTAGTTCAGCACGCCCCTCTCATGCAGGAGCCAGGATTTAATGTTAAGGGAGACCGTGACCTTTTTTAAGGTAACGGAATATCACCTACTAAAAACGACCTACATATCTATTATGAACCAACAATTTATGTTCAATCATCATATATAATTAAAAGAGTAAATTGCAAAAATCGTCCCTAAACATTGGCCAAATTGCACGTTTCGTCCCAAATCATTGGAAAGTGCAAATATCGTCTCCTAAAACTTTAGAAATCGTCACTGGCCTAGATCAAATGACTAAAATACCCTTTTCTCTTTATTACTTTTCAGTTTCTTGCGCAAATGGTCCCTGTGTTTCAACAGATTTTGCAAATTTAGTCATTTTTTAATTAACTATTAATATTAGCATTATTTTTTACGTTTTCGTCCGATTTTACGTGCTTTCGTCGTTTTTACGTAGCCAACGTTTTTTTACGTTTTTGTCTTTTTATTACGCTGTCGATTTTTATTGTCCGTTTTACGTTTTCGTCCGATTTATTTTTCCCGATTTTACGTTTTCGTCCGTTTTTACGTTCCGATCTGTTTTTTACGCTGGTCCGATTTTACGCCAGTCCGCTTTTTACGCTTTTAAGGTTTTTTTTTTACGTTTTCGCCTTTTTTCCGTTTTTTACGTTTTGATTTTAACGCTTTATCCCTTTTATTTTTCGTCGTTGGCCACTTTCGTGCTGCCTTTTTACGCTACCATTTTTAACGCTTTCGCCGATTTTTACGTTTGGCTGCGATTTTTACGTTTTGTCTCTTTTTACGTTTTGTCCGTTTTTTAAGCCGATTTTTACGTTTTCATCCGTTTACGTTTTCGTCCGTTTTTTTTACGTTTTCGGCCGATTTTTACGTTTCATCGATTTTTTACGTTGCCCGTTCGTTGTACGTTTTCGTCCGATTTTTACGCTTACGCCGATTTTTACGCTTTTCATCCGTTTATTTACGATTGTCCCGATTTATAACGTTGTCAGTTTTTATCGATGAGTGTGTAAATACTCATCATTTTGGTCAAACCGAACGCAAAACGCTTAAAAATGCTCGAAATGCATCAAAATACCGAAAATATCTCAAAAGTGCATTTTATATGTTTCAGATGCAAAATGTTCAAAATCAGATGAAAAATGAGCAAAGTTTGCATAATTAGTAGCGTTCCGGCCCCCAAAGTTTCAAAAGTTGTCAAAAACAGTCCCTGAGCACATAATTTCAAAAGAAAAATCACCAAAGGTCCTTTTAAAATCAAAAGTTGTCAAAATTAGTCCTTTGGTGGAAAATATCAAAAGTTTGAGAAAATTACAAAATTAGTCCTTCAAGTTTGAAATTTGGCAAAAATGGCCCCTGGAAATTGGAAATTGTCAAGTTTGGTCCCTGTACTTTTGAAGCTTGTCACTTTTAGTCCTTGGAACATCTTTGATTAATTGTCAGAATAGGTCCTTTGATTTTCAGAAATGGCAAAACTAGTCCTTGTTTTATTAAACCCTTTAAACACCCAATGGACCCTTGTTAATACCCAAGTGACCCCTGCCTTTCATTTTGGTCCCCTGTCAAATACAATTTTGGACCCCCTTGATTATTAATACCTGGTCAAATCCCAAAGTCAAACAGACACCCTCCTTTCCCTCCTTTCCCTCTCCCATGTCTGCAACTAGCCCTGCATACACTCCACCCCCCTCCTCACCTATCCATCTCCTTTGTCCCCCCACCAACACCTCAATCCAAATGCATTTAATGCATCTTTAACCCTTTACTCAAGCTCCAGCTGTTAAATAAGCTTTTCCCGCCAAAATTCAATCCAAAGGCCAAAAATGGTTCTGCTGATCCAATGGCCCTAGAGACAGCTGGGATATGTTCAGAAAGAGAGAGAAAGAAGTTTAGAGTATAAAAAGAGGTTGAAGAGAGAAGAAATGAGTAGTAGAATTTAGTTTTAAATTTCCTTAATGTCGTTTTTCTTATGAATGTATTAGCTTAGCTTAAAATATGTAATCTGTTGTTTCTATGATCCAAACTAAAGCTATTTTATCATTGTAATCAGTTTTTAAGTATTAATTTCAAGGTTTGGTTAAAAGTATTGATCTTGTGTTTATCTTGTTGAGATTTTCAAACTACTGTTCTTACATTTAAGCTTCCAAAAGCTTATTTCATCATTCAAATCAGCTCACTTAATCTCTATATAGCTTTTGAAAAGCTTACATTTAATTTTCAAGCCATTTTGAGTCATGGTCAATAAAAGTCAAACTGGGTCAAGAATGGGCATGGAAGCTGATAATGGGTGTTGCAGAGGTTTATTTGGGTTGGATTAGACTAGGACAGATTAGAATGGGGTTTGGTTTAGCCTGCAAAATAGTTGGAAACATGTAAGTGAGTATTTCATTTTTCAAGTTTCAATTCATTTTGCATTTTGTGCTTGTATGAGTATCTGTGATCATTAATAGTTGAAACCTGTTGATTAAGTTGTATTTAGCTTAGTTAGGGTTCGGGTTTAAGTGTTTGCAAGAGTTAGTAAATGATGGTTCAGCTTTTAATCTCATTGCCCACTTTTAAAGTGGTGTTTGGTTTTAACACCAAATCGTCCTTAAGGCTATTGGCAAGAATAGGTTCTTGTTGGTTCAAGCTTTTGATGCTCATTTGAGCTCATATCACCATTTGTGCATAAATCTGCCAAAGTCAAAATTACTCCTTAGTTGTCTCAACTTGCTTAACTGTTGGATTTTTGGAAAATCCAAGTCTGATTTTGTGTTCAAAAATTCAGAGAACTAGCTTATTTCAGTTTCATTTCTTCTTAATATATCATAATAAGTCCATAAATTAAGCTCAAAGTTGGAAAAAGTCAATCTTCCATTTCTGTCAAAAAGTCAAAAGTTTGAAAAATCCATTTTGAGCTCATCTGAAGTGATTTTTCATGAACTCATTTCTGAGTCATTTGCTATGAAACTTGTGGTTTTAGAAAGTACTACTGGTCTATTTTAGTGGATTTTTGTAATTTTTCTAAAAGCTCAAAAGAGCTTGTCAATATGATGTCAATTGCCTGTGCAGTATGCATCAAGTCCTGCATAGACTTGTACTGCATTTTTTGAAGAGTTTGCAGTGAGCTCGTTTGAGCTTCACTAGGTCTGATTTTTTGGTACTACTCTCACCCAGGTCTAGTCTAGGTTCCAAACTGTTGTTTTCACATTCAAACTTATTTTGAAGCTTATGCATAAGCTTCAAAGTAAGTAACCCCATTCTGTTTCTACTAAAGCTCATATCATCAAATCTGTGCTAGCTTGTGATTTAGAGGATTAGGATAGTTAAAACTTGTTCCATTTATGTTCTTTTAGCTTATTAGAGCTTCTGTTTTGGGTTGGTGGCTTTTGGACTCCATTTGCTTGTTTAAGTGCTTATTGTTAAGCACTTAGACATCAGATTTCAATTTCCTCCACACAAGCCTCCTGTTTTCCCATTTTCTTATATTCCTAATATTATTTTAGACTTTTCCTGAAATTTTCAGATTTTTCTTAGCTTGTTTGCTATTTTTCTTAATTTAAACTAGTTTTTAAGCATTTTTAATTAGCTTTATTGCAATTAATTAAGAAAAGTCTCAAAAAAATAATTTTTCATTTTTCTTAAGTTAAGATAAATATAAAAAGACAAAAAAATATTTTTCCATATTTTTCTTAGTTAAATTTGTATTTTTTAGTAATTTAAGTAGTTTTAAATAGTTTTTAATTCCTAGAAAATAGAAAAATAATCAGAAAAATACAAAAATAGTTTTGAAAATTCTATTTTGATATTTTAGATTTTTCTAAGTCTTAATTTTATTTTTCTAGATTCATTTCCTAATTTCTTGTATTTTAGGCTATTATTAAATAGTTAAAAATAGTTTTTAATTAATAATAATTAATTAATTAGTTATAAAATTAATTTTCTTTTTCTAAATATTTTCTTTTATCATTAGGTTTGTAAAAATTTATTTTTCATATTTTTAGGACTTTTATTTCTTAGATCTCACTTTTTATTTTATGACGTTACGATTTTTTATTTAAACGTAAGTTTTAAGTTTTAAACGTTCATCAATTTTAAATTTAGTGATAGCGTTTATTTAATATTTTTATCTTTTTAATCTCCTTTTAATTTGCATTTTAGCCCTTGTAGTTTATGTCCTTCTCCTTAGTTATAATAATTCACAAATCCTTTTCCCTGTTCAAATTCTCGATCACTATCGTTTGATAATCCATTGCATAGCTCATTGACATAACGACCGGGGAGACCTATACTCCTCGATCTTCATTGCATTACGTTTAGGCAGTTTTAAGCTTATTACTCTACCATTCAAGTTTGGCGGGCTTTGAGTGATTTTAGCTCGACATTTGGCGGTACGCTATTGTTTATGCTTTTTACGCCGTCCAATTTTTAACGCGTAGTCTACGCTGCCGTTTTTACGTTTTTGTTTTTTTTTACATTTTGCTTTTTACGTTTCGTCCGTTTTTTACGTTTTCGTTCATTTTTACGTTTTGATCCGTTTTGCGCTGCCCGTTAGCTGCTCGAGTTTTTCCATCCGCAGTTGTTCGTTTTACGTTTTCGCCGTTTTTACGCCGTTTTACGTTGCCTTTACGCTGCCCGCACGCGCACGTTGCCCGAAGTACGTTGCCATTTTTTATGTTTTCGCCCGAAAACGCATAAAAACTGGCGAAAACGAAAAACCGTCAAAACGTGAAAAATCGTTTAAAACGTGAAAAACGTATGAAAAACGAAAAATCTATCAAAACGAAAAATCAATTTAAAACGTAAAAAATGGACGTAAAAAACGTGAAAAAATAGGACGAAAACGAAAAAAGGACAAAAACGTGAAAAAATCGGACAAAACGTAAAAAAATGCACTAAAAACGTAAAAAAAACCACGAAAACGTAAACAGTAACACAAAACGTAAAAAGGACGAAAACGTAAACAATCGGCTAAAACGTAAAAAAACGGAAAAACGAAAAACGGATGAAAACGTAAAAATCGATTAAACGTAAAAAATCGAACGAAAACGCGGAAAAATCGCAGAAAAACGTGAAAAAAAAAAAGGACTAAAAAGTAAAAATCAGTAAAACGTAAAAAAACGGACGAAAAAGTAAAAAATCGGACGAAAACATAAGAAATCGGACGAAAACGTAAAAAAATGGACGAAAACGTAAACAATCAGACGAAAACGTAAAAAAACGGACGAAAACGTAAACAATCAGACGAAAACGTAAAAACAATGAAAAACGTAAAAAATCGGACATGAAAACGTGAAAAATCGGACTAAAACGTAAAAAAAGCGGACAAAAACGTAAAAAAAGGGGCGAAAACGTAAACAATCAGACGAAAACGTGAAAAATCGGACGAAAACGTAAAAAATCGGACGAAAACGTAAAAAAAAACGGACAAAAACGTAAAATCTGAAAACGTAAAAACTAATAAAAAAAAAAAATCGGGGAAAAACGTAAGAAATCGGACGAAAACGAAAAACGGACGAAACGTAAACAATCGCAACGGAAACGTAAAACGACGAAAACGTAAACAATCGAACGAAAACGTAAAACGGACGAAAACGTAAACAATCGGTAAAACGAAAAAAAACGGACGAAAACGTAAAAAACGGACCAAAACGAAAAAATCGGATGAAAACGTAAAAAACGGACAAAACGTAAAAAGGACGAAAACGTAAAAATGACGAAAACGTAAACAATCGACGAAAACGTAAAAAATCTACACCAAAACGTAAAAATCGGACAAAACGTAAAAAACGGACGAAAACGAAAAAAGCGGACAAAACGTAAAAATCTGACGAAAACGAAAACGGACGACAACGTAAAAATCGGACAAAACGAAAAAAAAATAATAATAATACTAATATTAATAGTTAATTAAAAAATGACTAAATTTGCAAAATCGGCGAAACAATGGGACCATTTGCGCAAAAAACTGAAAAGTAATAAAGAGAGAAGGGTATTTTAGTCATTTGATCTAGGCCAGGGACGATTTCTGCCCCAAAGTTTCCCCACAGGGACGATATTTGCACTTTCCAAAGATTTGGAACGAAACGTGCAATTTGGCCAAAGTTTAGGGACGATTTTTGCAATTTACTCTAATTAAAAATAAGGAAAAAGAATATTAAAAACAAAAAACTTGACATTCAGTGTAAAAAGGCATAAACCATTAATCAAATTGAATTTGTACTTAATAAATGAGCTACCACACCAAGGGCGGAGCCAGAAATTTCTGGTCGAGGAGACACACTTTGATAAATTTTAGAAACTACACTACGAATTGGTACTTAAGGGGGCAAATTACGAAGAAAGCAAAATATTTTCAAAATTTTACACTACAATTTATTTCTCTATGGGAACTTGCCCCTTCCCCCGCCCCCCCCCCCCCATCTCCGCCCACGTACCTAATTTTGTAAGAAAAAGGATATTAACAACAACCTTACAACATTGGTTAGGGGTGCTACTTACACTAATCATGTTATTATGGGTTGTTGGGCTTATCAAACACGTTATTGGATTGAATGAGGGGGGCTAGCACCTTAGCCACCCCCTCCCTCCGCCCTTGCTCTCATGTTGAGAGGGGTGGGAGTTCATTAATAACATCACACAATTCACCAAGATACTCCTCCTTCTCTCTAGATATCACTTTCTCTCTATAGGTCTTTATCTCTCTAAAACTCTTTTATAATCATTTGTGTGTGTTTCTTGATACCTTTTCGCGGCCTACAATCATGCTATTTTCTGTGTTGGAAGACGATGGCCCCGCAAGAGAATGTTTACTATTTTGACCCATTAGAGATAAACCATAACCGGAGCAACCAACCCATGAGTACATGAGTTGAATTTTCGTACTTCTAATGCTAATAATAGGTGCTTCCTGCAGTTGCCTGTATTGGAAGCGATGGCCCTACAAGTGACTTCTATGATAATATGTGTGGGTCATGTTAACAAAAGATATGGTGATTGTCCCATGGTGTAAATAGAGTGTGCAAATGGAATAACGCTCCTTTACTGTGTTTCAAGAGATGAACCCTAACTTACAAAATCGGCGACAATTTGCTAATGGGTGAATCAACCAAATAAATGTTTAAAGTAACCGTTCTGATTTGCGTATCATTTTCTTCCAAAAGAATTTTAGTGGATGGTTTATAGATGCATGAGAATAAAAGTGTTTTGTAACGTTATAGTATTTTATCAAGTAGTTTTGTAAAAGTGGTTGATCAATACTTATTCTCAAAATTCATATAACTAACCCATCCGACGGGTTTTGTATCTAGTTATTGTATATATACGTTCAATATCATTAATAAACAATGAAATTCAGAATGCAATATGTGATTTTTATTTGATTCATATCTCATGTTATACAAATGGGGAACTAGAGATGAGATCCATTCCGTTTTGATCCAAAGGCTGTGATCAAATTTCAAATCTACACATCAAGGGTAAAATCGACCATTATATAACCATACAATTATCACTTACCTTCATCTTTCCAAAAAAAACGGATAAACACACATACACAATCATACTCTCACCCACCCACCTTAAACTCAGATTTCACCATAAATATTGGCGCGAAAACACTCGCATTTCAACTTCAAATCATCATAGCAGATCGTTAAACGATAAAAACGTTCATTTTGATCAAATTTAGATCTATTTTTTATCGATTTTACCATATATAGCAATTAATTTGTTAAAAAATGGACGGTTATCAGTTAAACGAAGCAGATTTAGTTGTTGTTGTAGTTGTTTTGTGATGTTAAATAGCAATTAATTTGTTAAAAGATGCACACCATGTGTTTGATGAAATGCGTCTGTGATAATCACGTGTGATTTTGAAGTAAAGTTATATGTAATTCTGTAACAGATTTCATGAGCTAATGGAATAGATGATCACACTTTTTTGCATAAAAGTGGCTAGGAGGATGACGGGAGATAGGGCTTAGATAGTGGTTTTGTGATGCTATGTAGATCTGGATGAAATATGTTATGATGTTTCTGTTATTGTTGAATCTTAGTTTATTGAATGAAAATTTTGAATTTAGTGCTTGTATTTTTATCGATTTATTTTGTGACTTAATTGATTTGGATGCACCTATAAAGTGATTTGAATCATACTGTATAATTTGATGGTGTAAGGTTTAATGTTTGTGTTATAGTGCTAGTATGATCACATATTTTTGCATATTGCAGATGCTCTTAATAGTAGTATACAATAGCTGCAATGTATAGTTAGGCGGTTCGATATCCAAATCTCAGCATAACCAATAAATCTAAGAAGAGGTGTTGATATGTATGCTTGTTACGAAAGCAATGAAGATATGTTTGGATTGTTGTCTTTATTGTGGAAATAGGGAAGCTATATAATGGGAAGAAAGTATTGAGTTGTGATGAAAGGATCCGTACTACGTAGAAGTATTGTATCGTGAATTATCTTGGAGTAAGATTGAGCTTCACTTTCTGCTAATAGGCGATATTCATTGAGTTAGGCGATGATGTAACTTCGATTGTTGGAAGAAATTGAATATTGATCGGTTTTGTAGTGTTGGTTGTTCAAAGGTGTAACAACGGGCTTGAGGGAATTCGCTTAAGATTTTATTATCTATCTATGATATTAGATCTCTACTGCGGCCATAGTTTTAAAAAGCACGCCTAAGTCGCGTCGAGACGCACCTCGTATCTAGGCTCAAGCCCTAGGGATTTTTTTCAGATCGAGGCTCCACACATGCATAAGGCTCACAAAAGGCATGACGCCTTGGGCTCTAGAGCCTTGCACCTAGGAGAGGTGACGAGTTTTGAACATTTTTTTTTAAATTTAACATTCATCGACCTCATATGTTAGTTAAACCTAACCAAGAAACTAACTAAATTAGTCAATTTGAGAGTTTTATTGATGTGTGCTTAAACACACATCATTTTATATCTAAAAAATATGCTCAAATGGACTAATAACCATTAAGTACGTTAAATTATATTGTAAATATGTTTGAAATGTTTTATTATATCTTGCAGGTACAAGGGTTTGAAAACAAAGCAAAAACGGTGATTTTCGAATGAGTTTCGACGACGTTTTTGCGTTCTTCGAGGTTCAAATGAAGTCGTAAAAATTCTTCGAGCACGCCATTGGAAATAGCACGAAAAAAAGATTCCAACGGTATATTTACTCATTTTTTAACAGTCCATATAACCCCTTAAATTAATTGGCCAAAATCTTATTTGAACCTCTTATTCTTATCTAAATATGACGGTTCACAAAAGAGGGGTTTATATTAAATTTCGCATAGTATTACTAAAGGTATGCACCAGCCCTATGCACCAGCGCAACTAGTGCATCCCTTCCCTCCCACACAATAGGCCCGTGTTCGATACCAAGCGGAGGTAAAACGGGTATTATAACCCTCGTGCCACGTGGCACCACCTTAGTGGTCCACGTGGCGACCCAACCCGTATCCAGACGACAGCATCCATTACCCACCCGAATATGACCGTTGACCCGCCACGTGGCACTGCCACATCACTGGCGGCTAGCCAATCAGAGGCCGCCACGTGGTGGCGGCGCTGACATATAGTAATATTGCAGGTACGAGGATTAAAAGGTGGCAGACGAATTAGGAGATGCCACGTTGAGGCGACGCCGCCACGTCAGTACGAGGATCAGTCCGAGGATCAAAAGGTTCTAGCACGCAAGTAGCATGATGACACGTGTCCAAGTTTGTGGTGATAACTGTTAGGATTTAGAAAATCCAGTTGTTAAAGTGTCGGTCACCTCAAGTATATGTAATCGTTAGAAAGCTCGTAGTCGTAGTTATTTAATGTTAGTTAGTATTTAGTTAAGTAAC
This sequence comes from Chrysanthemum makinoi, assembly GCA_910596185.1. NCBI lineage: Eukaryota > Viridiplantae > Streptophyta > Magnoliopsida > Asterales > Asteraceae > Chrysanthemum > Chrysanthemum makinoi. Next base: position 269,058,704 of record OU343223.1, read on the forward strand.
ACCGTGGAGGACGGACGGGTCTTTACCCACTGTATGCCTGATCTACAGCCCGTAGGAGGCGTTTTGTGTAAGATACTATAAAAACCCTCTACCTCCCAAGGTAGAGGGTTGGAGCTCATAATAAAATTTTTCTTTCTCTCACTAGGCTTCAAAACCTCTTAACTTTCTCTCTCTAAACCCTAAGCCATACGCCCCATTTAAGCTATGGTTTGATGTTTTTGTGAAATCCATTATGTTACAAATGGTATCAAGAGCCATGGTTTGATCATCTCTCTTACATGTTCTTGGATTTCTAGTGGTTTTATATGGTTTTTGGGTTTGAAAAAGTTTAGTGGTATTTGCATCATTTGGACCATTTCTAATGTTAAAGTTTGGATTTTGATTGTACTTTTGTATTTAGAATCATTATAAGTGCTTAGGTTTTGATTTGGAAGGCTTGAATCAGTGTGGTTGCGTTAGTTTTGGATTGAAAAGTGTTGTTTTTGAATATTTCTATCTAGCGACTTGTGTCTCGTACTTGAGTTCTTCGTAGTGATTTGTCTCTACATTCTAAGCGACTTGTCTGTGTTGTGTGAAGCGACTTGTGCACTAAGCGATTTGTCTTTTGAGACAAAACGACAAAAAGGACAAAAGTAGTGGACGTACTGTTTTGTCTAGCGATTTGTCCCTAGCGACTTGTCCATCTAGCGAGTTGTTACTATAGCAAATTATGTATCTAGCGATTTGTCACTAGCGATTTGTCTTCATAGCGACTTGTTCTTCTAGCGAGTTGTCACTCTAGCAACTTGTGTGCCTAGCAACCTGTTACTAGCGATTTGTCTTCATAGCGACTTGTGCCTCTAGAGACTTGTCTATTGAGCAACTTGTATACCTAGCGACTTGGTGCGAAGTGCTAAGCGACTTGTCTTCAAGGTTTGAAGCGACTTGGTTAATTATTGTTTCTGATTGTTACATTTTACGGTTTTCTCTTGATTTAGTAAAATCCCATGAAAGAATCTATTTCCCGGTTTAATCATAGAGTTATAAAATACCGTGAAATCTATAATCATGTCTACCAACGTGCCTACAATAATCTCTTCTGTAGCTGAGGACGTTCAAGCAGCTGGATCAGATACTCGTCCACCTATGCTAGACAGAACTGATTATGACTCATGGGCTCAACGAATTAGGTTGTACTGTTTGGGAAAGGAAAATGGGGTTAACATTCTCAAATCAATTGATGAAGGACCGTACCAAGTTGAGACTACCAGAGATATACTCGAAACTGCTGCTGATGGCTCAGTGAAACTAGGATTGGATAGACCAAAAACATATGATGAGCTTACTGACAAGGAGAAAAAGAGATACGATCTCGATATCGGGCTTCAAACATTATACTTCGGGGTCTACCAAAAGACATCTACAAGTTAATCAATCACAACACTGAAGCCAAGGCGGTTTGGGACAATGTTAAGATGCTTCTCTCTGGTTCGAATTGACCAAAGAAGACGGGAATCTCAATTGTATGATGATTTTGAGAACTTTAAGATGAACCGGAGAAAGTGTCCTTGAATACTATGTGAGATTCCACAAACTTGTGAATGATATGAGGAATATCAAAATGACCATGCCAAATATTCAGCTCAATTCAAAGTTTGTGAACAACATGAATCCCGAATGGCACAAATTTGTCACCTCAGTTAAGCTAACCAAAGGATTAAGGCACACCAACTATGAGCAATTGTATGCCTTCTTACTTCAGAATGAGAAGCATGCTATGTTTGAACGAATGATTCTTGAGAAGTTCAAATCTAGCCATGGAGATGCAAGCTCATCAAATGACTCAACAACATTCTACACTAATGTAGGAATTACCACCAAAGCTTCTCAAGTCATACCAACGGGTAACGGTAACCACAATCTCATTCCAGATCCATCATATAAGCCTCCAGACTCAAACACAATCATGGAACATTTCATCAATCAACTGGCTCTTATGGTTAAGCAAAATCTGAACCTCACTCCACACACTAACAATGATATCAGAACTGCATCCAATCTTCATAATCATGCTATTGTCAGAGATGGTGTAGCAACTCGTAAATTTTCATAAGGTAAAATGACTATTTTACCCTTTGACTCCTTAAAAGTTTACCTTGACTTTTGACTATTTGACTTTTACCGTAACGTAAAAGCAAATACTGTAACTGGTAGTAACCAGTAATTTCCCAAGTTAAATAATTCAATCTATTTCGAATTATTACACTCTGAACATTTTTGTTCACCTATGGCTATAAATAATTAATTAAAGTTGTTACTTTATTAATTACGAAAGTTTAATCGTGTAAACTTTTCTCGCGGTCAACACATGACTACGATAAGTCTAGGTGTTCAAAATACTATATCTTCACCAATAGTCATATTTTATATGAACTATTGCCACTTTGTTATTTTTACGTAAACATTTTACTCTTTACGTAATACGTGTGCTCAAACCTACGTTATTAGGTTTTAACAACATAAACGCTCTCAAATAGACTTATCACACCTTTAATATACCTAGTTGGAGTATATTGATAAGTTTTAACATTTTTGGAAGTATTACATTTTTATGTTACCCGGTTTTAAGTTTCGTGACTTAAGGGCTTAACATTAGTAATTACCGGGACCAAACTATACCCTAAAAACTAAAGTTTATCAAAAAGCACACACAAACTACCACCTCATAGGGAGGTGGCATTTGATGGTTCTTCACAAGCCATGTGGCTTCTTCTCATAACCCCAACTCTTACACTCCTCACCCATTTGTCCCCAACTTAAACCATTCACCTCATTCTTATCAATTTCACATGCAAAATCACACACAACTATCTCCCTTAACTCTCCCTTGCCGTCCACTTCCAACACCAAAACACCAATCTACACTTTGTTTTGAACTTCAAGAATCACTAAGAAGATGGAGCTAGAGTTGGTTCCTACATGATCCTAGGGTTGCTTTGTTGATTCAAGGGTAAATTAGAAGATATTAAAGACATAAGGGGCTGAAGTAAGAAGGTTATTGCAAGGTTAAAAGGGTTTTTAAGCTTGGGTTAAGAGGTTGAAGACAAGGGTTGAAGATTGAAAGGGGTTTAGGCTTGATTGTTCTTGTGACCATTCAACCTAAGTCTTGTAAGAAGTTTGTTTAAATTTCTTGTCATTCAATATGGTTGTATTAATATTTATTGGATTTAATTTGATATAAGTAGCATATGTAATATGGCATGATTGATGTTGTACATGAAGTTTGTAACATGAAAAGAAGCTAGAACAAGCCTTAGGTAGGTTTTATGAACCTGAATTCTGCAACAGTCCCAAAGATTGATTAAACTGATCATCTCAGTAAACTTTGAGGTTAATTCAATAAGATAGGCTTGTAGAGCTATGTATTACAGTCGTTTCTCCGGGTGGCGCGCCTCATAACTCCTCCCGATGAGTAAATGAGAGCCAAAATGGCAAAACATGTCAAAATCTGCACACCAGATTTCATTTGGGAAAACCCATGGTTATGATCATTTCTGGAAGTCGATTCAGTTTTATGAAATGTAGCCAAGACCTAAAATTGAAGTTTGGCGAAAGCCGCGTGTCAAAACAAGTTGTAGAACTCAACTTATGGTCGTTTTGGCAGGACTGAATGTGCAGCCAAACTTTCTGCAATGAAATATAAGTATATACTTGTAATTAGACTATTGATATAAGTAAACTTTGGAACTTAAACTTGATTAAGATTGAGAAGCTGTTAGAGAAAGTAAAAACTAGAATTTGAGCTTTTAAATCACTTAAAAAGGACTTGTGGTTAAAAAGTTATGCCTAGTTAAGTGTTACTAGAGGTAAATATAGTGTTGGAACAAGAAAGCTTGCTGACACGATTTTAAAACGATGTTTTGACCCTTTTCTGGTCCGAATCACCAAAAGTGTAAAACACTTAAGTTGCTCAGTGATCCATTCCGCAAATCCTAAAACTACAAAAACTAACCAACCTTTGTATACCGGAAAACAGCCATTGTCTAAGAATGACCTGATACTAAAAGCTATTTTGATTCTTTGAGGCCGAAGTTGAATGGAAGTTTACCAAGGATTAAGTCAATATCCTGTTGGATTGAGGTTTATGTCTAACTTGATATCCTGAATACAATGACTTGTGATTTGTTGAAAATAATATTAGTATAGGTCGAAGTCTTGTTTAACAGGACTCTTGCAGATTTGACTAACACTAGGAAAATGACCATATGACATAGTTAATAGCTCTTCACAGCATACGTCACATAAAAGCAATAGTCGAAACCTAAAAATATTAAAGTATTTACTAATATTAAAACTATTTATTTACTATTTAATAATTTACATAAATATAAAGGAAATATAAAATAAACCTAAATAAATAAAACAAAAACTTAGAAAAGTTTAAACTAATATAAAAGAAATTTAGAAACTAAAAATATATTTATTATACAAGTATTCTATTTATTATTAATTATTTACTATTATCTAGTTACTAATACTATTATTTAATTATTATAAATACTAAACTAACAAACTAAAATCTAAAACTTTTTACATAATTCTAAAATACTAATAATAAGCTAAGAAAATATAAAACTATATTTATTATAAAAATAAGAAAATTTAATTAAATACTTTTATTACTTATATAAACTAATTAAACTAAATTAATGCAAAAAATTAGAAAACTAAAAGTGAAAACTGCAAAAGTATTTTTTACATATGCTAAATAACTTAATAAAGTTATAAAAATCATAAAAAATTATCTAGGATAAAATTTAAATACTAGAACTAATTTATTTTTGGCTTTTTCATTTAAACTAATTAAATTAAAATTAAATCTAAAAACTATCTAATGAACAGTAAAAAATGTGAAAAAATTATGGAAAGTAATTTACATAGTAAAGAAGTTGGGAAATATATTATGAAGTTCACAGCTTATCCAGATAAGATGTAATAAGCCAAACATTTCGTATAAGCTTATTTAAATAAGCTAAAATGTTTACTACTATAAGAAATAAAATGTGCAAAAGGATATTTTAAATCGAAGTGAGCTAGCCTAAGTGGGTTATGCAGTGAACTTGTCACCAATGGAACCTAGGTTCGAATCTAACACACAACCTTTTTGCACTTTATTTATTTTGATTTTCTTTTACAAAACTACTTATTAAGCTAAAATATATAACTTAAACAAAGCTAACTTTTTCAAAACATGGAAATAAGCTCTGTGGGAGCTTATTTCCTCCACGTTGCTTTATAAGCCTTAAGCTTCTAAATAGAAGCTATCACTTGAGGTTAAAGCTTGGTTTGGGCTTTTCTGGTTATAGAACTATATATATACATTACTTATATAAGTTAAAGGGATTATAAGCTTTACAACAAGAAATAAGCAAATCGTGGGCTTATAGGTCATTCAGTTGAGCTTATGGGCTCAGGCGGACTCATAAGCTCACAATAAGCTTGAAAAAGCTATAAAGTGGAAATAAAAGGTAAAAGTATATATGTACAAGTATTATGTGGATATTTATACAAACTTAGTGCACTAGGATTAACTTATGCTCGAATAAGCAAATAAGCAATTCTCATACACCTCGAAACCAAGGCCAACTTTTTGAACGCTATGGCCATTTAAGGCTGACGGGTTAAGCTCAAAATGGCAAAATGAAAGTGGAGTTGCAAGATGGCTGGTGAAGCTTTCCAAAAGCCCAAGTTCACTCACCACCTGTGAGGTTCACGAGATGAGCTTGTGAAATTCTTAAGCTATGAAAATCCTTCCAATTTCCTAAGTACACTGGGTTCCCAGTATGCATAGTCAAATGGGACAAACAAAAGTTTATGATTTCTCCTTGCATAAATTGACCCTATTAGATAAGTCGCAAGGTTGGATTTGCACTATCATTAAACCTAGTTGATAAGCTTCCCAAAGAAGCAAATCTCTAAGCTAAGTCCAACGGTGAGCTTTGAGAGCTTATGAAATATAGTGATTAGGGTAAGGTATGCTGAGGATTCAACATAGCTTTTCATGGTGTGATAAGTTTAAGCTACTTGCAGCCTATGTAAATAAGCTACAAGGTGAGATTTAAAGGATCATGAAGGGTAGGTTGCTAGGCTTCCTAAAACTTGCCATGCAGCCAATCGGCTTGTGATCACTAATGAGCTTGGTGTGAGCTTGTGGAAATGGTGTAATATCTGATTGCTCGGGGGTATGTTGTGAGTGGACAAACACAAGTTCACACAACTTATCTAATAAGCTTCTAAATGCTCAACCAACACTGAGTATATTAAGTTGGATAGCTTGCCTATCATTAGGCCAAGAATCTCAAGCTCAAGTTCAATGGGGAGACTATTTATGAGCTTGTGAAATCAACTCACCTTCATGTTTGCTTCTGGAAGGAGTAAGATGGGACAAAAGGTTGGAATGATCAAGCTATGTTGATAAGCTAAAGAGAAAATAAGCGGAGACCACATAATAAAAAGGCCACAAAGGCTACACAAAGAAGCCAAGTACACAAGCTAAGGTCAAGTAATGAAGCTTATGCAAGCTCATTAACTTGGCACCTAAACTTATTACCAGGGCAAACTGGGCACAAATAAGCTAAAAAATAAGCACTTAAATATGAAAGATAAAAATTAAAAAAATTATAATAAGCTAGATTAGCAACACATCTAAAACATACTAAAAACACAGAACATGAAATTAAATAACAAAAGCACAATAAAATTACTAAGTTTATTCAAAACAACTAAAAGGAAAATTTGACTTTTTATAAAAACAATAAAGTTGACTAAAATGAATTTAAAACTTAAACTACTGATTATATATGTTATATTAAGCTATAATGAAACTGAATTAAGCTAAATAACATACTTATGAGCAACTATGATGAAATTTGTACTCAAAATCCTAACAGTGCACTATCTATCAAAGATTAAACATGATTTTGACTATTTAACAAATAAGGACAGATTTATGGTGGTATACTTGAGCTATTATGAACTAATATTGCATATAACAACAACAAACAACAACAAACATACACTGGCACTCTACTTATCAGCAAATCCAAACAACCTTTAATAGGACATTTGTTTTGAGTTTTCAAAGCAAATAACTATATAGACCAATCCCATCAAATCCAGAGGTCATATTGTGTGTCAAAATAGACCCGTTGACCTAAACCGTGTCAAACAAGTCTAAGCCTATGATTTTCAAAAATTGACATATTAACAGTTAAAATACCAAATCAATCCACAATCCAATCCAAGGCATTACAACCTAATATTAAGCTATAATATGATAAACTAACAACAAAGAAACATAGAAACATAAAAATCATAGCATCTAAAACATTAAAACATTAAAGTGCAAAAATTGTAAAATGAAGCTTACAAGTGATCAATGCTAAGCCCAAGTACCAAGGCAGAAACCACTCCTAGCTTGTTGTCACGATAAGCTAGAAACAGAAAATCCATCCAGATTAGCCTATACCCCAGCTTATGAGACCACAAGTTGATTTTTCATTGATTTTTCTTGATTTTTAGTATTTTACATTTTTTTAAAACTATAACTGATTTAATGAATCTAAAAGCTTCATGAGCTTTGTCAGGAACCTACATGAGCTTAAAGAGTCCATTAAACAACCATAACAAGAAATTTAAATGACATGAAATTAAAGGAATTTTAAGCAAAACATGAACTGAAATTGGAAATTAAAAATGAAATTTAAGTTCCTTTACACTAATTTGAGGAAGCTTACAACATTAAAACATTAAAAGACATGAAATTTAAAGAAAGCTTTTAAAAATTACACTAACGACCAATGGCTAATCCAAAGGTACTTTTTCTCTTGCCTTTCTTCCTCTTTTATGCTTTTAGAAATCCTCCACGTGTCCTTCTGAGAGTATCCCACCACTTTTCTTGACCAATGGTTGAGTTTTGAGTGTTAGCACATTTTGGCGGGAAAGTCAGTTTGACTTGCTTTCGCATTTCATCAACTAGGGGGGGTGGCATTTAAATGTGGAGGTTGAGGTGGGTAGTAGTGTATGATGATGAGGGGGAGAAAATTTAAAAGGTGATGGGAGATGGCTTGTGTGTTTAGGCAACATGATGGGAAGACAGCGGAGGGGTGAGTAAAAGGAGAGGGGACTTGTTTGTTTGACTTGGTTTGACCAGGGTTCAAAAAGGGTATTGACAGGGGGTCAAAGGGTATAAGTGGCAGGGGTCAATTTGGTTTTGACAAGTCTTGGCTTAGGCTTATTATACAAGGACTAAAACTGCCACTTCGAAAGATGAGGACCAAACTGCCAATTTCTCAAAGTTAACATAAGGACTTTGAGGTTAATTCAAACTTTAATAGTACAAGTACCATTTTTGACATTTTCAAATTCTCAAAGGACCATTTTTGCCAAATTAAAAGTTCAGGGACTTAAGTTGTAATTTTGTAATTTTTAAATCTCAAGGACCAATTTGACAATTTAGGAATCCCTAGGGACTTAAAATGATATTTTTCTTTATTTAGATTTACCATGGACTGTTTTTGACAAATTTTGAAACTTGGGGGACTAAAACTGCCAATTATGCAAACTTGACACGTTTTTCACCAGATTTTGATGTTTTTGCATTTAAAACACATAAAACACTTATTTGTGATATTTTTATCATTTTGATGCATTTCTGAGTGTTTTCAGATGTTTTTGCAGTTTAATTGGTACAAAAATGATGAGTATTTACACACTCATCACTCAGCATGACTTTTTCTACAAAAACTCGGGAGCACATAAGCAGAAAGTGAACGACAAATCCTAAAAACTACAAAAACTAACCGAACCTGTTGTATACCGGAAAACAACCATGTCTAAGAAACCTTAGTGTATTTTGATTCTTTGAGGCCAAAATAAAACCAAGATTAAGTCAAGATTGTTGGATTGAGGTTTTCTAACTTAGACACATCCTTAATATGGGTTGGATAATTATTGTTTAAACATAATTTAGCCGTACAGCTAGTTTGGACTTAATGGCCGAGTCTTGTTTAAAAACTTGTTCATTAGATTGGACTTTGCTAGACTTTGACAAACTAAGAAAATGACCATATGACATGTTAAACTACTTCGCGACACACAAATTATATCATCATATCGTCACATAAGTCAATCAATAGTCTTTGACGAAACACGACACATGTTTTATATAACATTTGTCTCGTCAAATACTTCACTTATAAATGACAAGTACAACAATAGTAGGGAATTTCATTATCATAAAGAGGCCTCTTCGGGGTATCGTATCGATGAGTTGTGGATTTATGATTTAAAGTGTCCTGGCTCCTCGTGCGATTACTACACGACCTCTTGATCTTGATAGCCCGAACGATGGTACGAGGTTATTTATAAAAGGGCTATAAGCCAAACAACACTTAAGGGATACATCAACTTAATATTCATGTACAACATCATATTGAAAGCCAAAATACTACATATACTTGTACACTTATATTGTACACTATACTAAAACGCGATTACTATGCTTTCGTAGGTAATCGTTAAAGATCGTGATCTTGTCATACTCTACCGTTGATAAACATTATATCGTTACACTCCGTTGCTGATCACTACAGTGAGTTTCATAGCCCCAGCTTTTGTTTAACTGTTTTATAAACTCTTTTGGGGGAGATACATGCTACTATTTTTATTACATGCTATTGTTTTGATTATGGACAATTACTTGCAAAATGAATGCCTTGACTGTATTATTGCATGCCTAAGTTGTTTATGCCAAAAGTCCCCAACATCATGGACACTAATCACTGGGAGTGAGCGCAAATATTGTGGATAGGCCTATCAGAATTGACGAACCCGTCTCTGTTATCAGAAATAACAAGGCGCAATATATTTGAGATTATCTAGGTAAAGGGCAAAATACCTTCCCGGGGCAAGTTATTTATATATATATATCGTCCGGTGATATATATACAACAGTCAGTCGTGAGTGCCATGAGCTTAGAGCAATAATAACTATCAAGAAGATAATTGTACACATTGCAATTATACTACAAACTATATTGTCCACTACTGTTTCAAACCTATGTGGTTTCTATCGTTTGTATTGACCGGTTAGGCAATCAAACGCACTATGGTATAAACAACGTAGCCCACTGCTTTCATAAACTTGATATCTTGTGATCAACTGTTTTGCTTACAAACCTATGAACTCACTCAACCTTTGTGTTGACACTTTTTAGCATGTTATCTCAGGTTCGAAAGAAATTATCTGGCATGGCATGTGAAGGCGCACGGAAAAACATTTTGAAGACAATGCATATATTATCATTCAAAAAACATTACAACTTTTACCTTGTACATTTTATGATTGTACAAACTTATGGGACCGGTTTGTAAACTCTGATATTTTAAATCGAATGATAATTTATTTCAAAACGTCTCATTTAGAGTCGTTTTCTGTAACTTGATCAGTGAACTATGAAGTAATACCCCAGTGACACAATCTTCCGCTGCGATAATTTTGGGGGTGTTACAGATTGGTATCAGAGCTTCATTTATAGAGAACCAGGTTGCATTTAAACCTAGGCTATAACTACATCTTACATTAAACTCGTATCACTCATTGTTGTCTTCAACATTCCGTGTGTCATGCCTACTCCTTAACACAATACTATGTTGTTTATATAAAGACTGTTTATATAAATGATTGACTAAATATAACTGCATATGCCTATTCCAAGGCATTATGGCACAACTAGATATCCCCGATCATATACATTTTTGTGATCTACGAAACTTCTCAGACATTGTAGTTGACACATTGGTCTCATTATTATTAAGACATTGTAAGTATACAATGGTCTTCCTTATATCTCAAACATCGTGAGATACACAGTTGACTTAGACATATCTCAAGAATCGTGAGATACACAATTGGCCTAAATATATCTCAGACAATAAGAGATACACAATAGTTTATCTATTTCTCAGACATTGTGTGTTGCACAATGGTCTCACTGGTATTTCTCAAACATTATGAGAAAACTATTTCATAACTATGAATTCACCAACTCTTTTGAACGCTATGTTGATTCTCTTTAATTATTTAACTCCTTGTCTTCGAAGATGAGTGTGAACATTCATTCCATACTCTTGGAACACTTACGAAGTCTCATAATACACCACCTTGTAACTCATCGATTAAGTATGAGTGTTGTGTCAGAAATTCTTAAGTAGGATGATTTGGAATATCCTTATTTAAATGGACTGGGACGCCTTTTCATTTAAATAAAGAAATTGTAAATCGCCGAACCAAAAGTTTATGATTTCTTACTTGCATAAATTGGGACGCTTCTTTATGTAAGTAACGAATTATAAATGAGTGGGCTTATTTGTATCCGATATGACATGAGGATGAACTCGGACTCGAGAATCACAAGTATTCTCTGAAAAGATCTAGAAAACACGATAGAGTTTTGCCACTCAGCAAAAATATTAAGACCTCATTTGAACAACCTAAGTTCATTCTCAAGTTATCAGTTTTGATGTTACAAATCCTTAGAAACATGAATCGTTTGTTGAGCTAACAAAATTGGTTAAAGTCAACTGAAACCCGACCTGATAGAATCAAATGTTTCAAGAACATAATTGAAACCCGGCCTGATAGAATCAGATGTTTCAAGAACATAATTGAAACCCGACCTGATAGAATCAGATGTTTCAAGAACAGAATTCGGTTTCCACAGTTTTGATTATGCACGAGGCGCATAAGTCAAAGTATTCCATATTATTGAGCTAACGAGCTTGTTACACTCTTGAACTAATGGACTTAGTTCAGTCTCGAACTAACAAACTGGGTACGATGTCCCATTATCCATCACATAAGCTTTCCCACGAGCTTCTCCTATTGGTTGGCCATTATTTTGAGAACATAATTTCTCTAAAGGTTCTCACTTGCCACATCCCATCACTGTTTGTTACTATTGTCGTTACTATTGTTATTTTGCTATTGTTAGATCCTTGAGCAGTCTAAGCTCGCATAACTTGATCCACTTGGTTATGAGACATCTGAATTGTTTCATCCATTGTGAGTGATCAAACGAAGTAACGTTTTCTTGAATACTTAGAGGAAGTTCTCAGATGAACTCTTCCCATAACCTCTCGTTGGTTGAGACCATCATTGGGCACACTACTGCCAACTCTTGAAAGAGACGAATATAAGTTGTGATATCAACAACACTTACAACAAGGAAACATCACCTCCATTTCTTGCACCTCATTCCGAGGGCAATACTTCTTGAATTATAATTTCTTCAACTTAGTCCAAGAAATCTTGTGAGTATTCTCAATACTAATAGATTGAGCAAAAACATTTTACCCTGACAAAGCATTGTCCAGGAGCATGCTTGCAGCATATTTGACTTTGCAATATTTAGCACAATTGCTGATTAGAATTTTTGAGCTTGCAGCTTACGAAATCCTTGTAAGGAATCTAGTACAATGTTTACTTCCTGGCCCCGCAATATTAGGCCACACATTATCACCAGAAAGGTCATACAGATGTAAGCGTTAACTTTCAAAATATCATACTAGGATTAAGGTTTTGTTGAAAGCCTCGTTGCGGTAAGGTATGATTTATTTGGGGAAACTAGAAAAGCCAAATTTATGATATATTGGACTTTATACGATATTAGCAAGAATTGGCCTGGTAGCTTTCAGACTCGAGATACTACCCGAACTTGGCGGTGTACATGCCGCCTTCCGTGTGTGCATTCTGAAGAAGTGTCATACTGATGAGACACCCCCTATTTCTCTGGAAGGGATCCAGATTGATTAACGTTTGAACTTTATCAGAAAATCTACTAAGATCAAAGACCATGTGGTCAAATGACTTAAGAAAAGTCGCCTTCCTATTGTCAACACTCAATGGAACTCTAGAAGAGGTCCTGAATTCACGTGGGAATGTGAAGATGAACTCAAATTTACTGTTAGCAGATAACACTCACTGAACTTCGTGACGAAGTTCCATTATAGAAGTACCCTCACCTCTTCTCGGGAACATCATTAACTCATAACACGAACTAAATGATGAGGACATGATTTCCGTAACTGGTGGAGGCTGTAGCAACTCGTAAATTTTCATAAGGTAAAATGACTATTTTACCCTTTGACTTCTTAAAAGTTTACCTTGACTTTTGACTATTTGACTTTTACTGTAACGTAAAAGCAAATACTGTAACTGGTAGTAACCAGTAATTTTCCAAGTTAAATAATTCAATCTGTTTCAAATTATTACACTCTAAACATTTTTGTTCACCTATGGCTATAAATAAATAATTAAAGTTGTTACTTTATTAATTACAAAAGTTTAATCGTGTAAACTTTCCTCGCGGTCAACACATGACTACGATAAGTCTAGGTGTTCAAAATACTCTATTTTCACCAATAGTCATATTTTATATGAACTATTGCCACTTTGTTATTTTTACGTAAACATTTTACTCTTTACGTAATACGCGTGCTCAAACCTACGTTATTAGGTTTTAACAACATAAACGCACTCAAATAGACTTATCACACCTTTAATATACCTAGTTGGAGTATATTGATAAGTTTTAACATTTTTGGAAGTATTACATTTTTACGTTACCCGGTTTTAAGTTTCGTGACTTAAGGGCTTAACATTAGTAATTACCGGGACCAAACTATACCCTAAAAACTAAATTTTATCAAAAAGCACACACAAACTACCACCTCATAGGGAGGTGGCGTTTGATGGTTCTTCACAAGCCATGTGGCTTCTTCTCATAACCCCAACTCTTACACTCCTCACCCATTTGTCCCCCACTTAAACCATTCACCTCATTCTTATCAATTTCACATGCAAAATCACACACAACTATCTCCCTTAACTCTCCCTTGCCGTCCACTTCCAACACCAAAACACCAATCTACACTTTGTTTTGAACTTCAAGAATCACTAAGAAGATGGAGCTAGAGTTGGTTCCTACATGATCCTAGGGTTGCTTTGTTGATTCAAGGGTAAATTAGAAGATATTAAAGACATAAGGGGCTGAAGTAAGAAGGTTATTGCAAGGTTAAAAGGGTTTTTAAGCTTGGGTTAAGAGGTTGAAGATTGAAAGGGGTTTAGGCTTGATTGTTCTTGTGACCATTCAACCTAAGTCTTGTAAGAAGTTTGTTTAAATTTCTTGTCATTCAATATGGTTGTATTAATATTTATTGGATGTAATTTGATATAAGTAGTATATGTAATATGGCATGATTGATGTTGTACATGAAGTTTGTAACATGAAAAGAAGCTAGAACAAGCCTTAGGTAGGTTTTATGAACCTGAATTCTGCAACAGTCCCAAAGATTGATTAAACTGATCATCTCATTAAACTTTGAGGTTAATTCAATATAATAAGCTTGTATAGCTATGTTATATGGTCGTTTCTCCGGGTGTCGCACCTCATAACTCCTCCCGATGAGTAAATGAGAGCCAAAATGGCAAAACATGTCAAAATTTGCACACCATATTTCATTTGGGAAAAGCCCATGGTTATGTTCATTTCTGGAAGTCGACTCAGTTTTATGAAATGTAGCCAAGACCTAAACTTGAAGTTTGGAGAAAGCCGCGTATCAAAACAAGTTGTAGAACTCAACTTATGGTCGTTTTGGCAGGACTGAATGTGCAGCCAAACTTTCTGCAATGAAATATAAGTATATACTTGTAATTAGACTATTGATATAAGTAAACTTTGGAACTTAAACTTGATTAAGATTGAGAAGCTGTTAGAGAAAGTAAAAACTAGAATTTGAGCTTTTGAATCACTTAAAAAGGACTTGTGGTTAGAAAGTTCTGCCTAGTTAAGTGTTACTAGAGGTAAATATAGTGCTGGAACAAGAAAGATTGCTGAAACGATTTTAAAATGAGGTTTTGACCCTTTTCTGGTCCGAATCAGCAAAAGTCTAAAACACGAAAGTTGCTCAGAATGACTTTTTCTACAAAAACTCAGGTGCACATAAGCAGAAAGTGAACGAAAAATCCTAAAAACTACAAAAACTAACCGGACCTGTTGTATACCGGAAAACGACCATGGCTAAGAAACCTTAGTGTATTTTGATTCTTTGAGGCCAAAATAAAACCAAGATTAAGTCAAGATTGTTGGATTGAGGTTGTCTAACTTAGACACATCCTTAATATGGGTTGGATTATTATTGTTTAAACATAATTTAGCCGTACAGCTAGTTTGGACTTAATTGCCGAGTCTTGTTTAAAAACTTGTTCATTAGATTGGACTTTGCTAGACTTTGACAACCTAGGAAAATGACCATATGACATGTTAAACTACTTCGCGACACACAACTTATATCATCATATCGTCACATAAGTCAATCAATAGTCTTTGACGAAACACGACACATGTTTTATATAACATTTGTCTCGTCAGATACTTCACTTATAAATGACAAGTACAACAATAGTAGGGAATTTCATTATCATAAAGAGGCCTCTTCGGGGTATCGTATCGACGAGTTGTGGATTTATGATTTAAAGTGTCCTGGCTCCTCGTGCGATTACTACACGACCTCTTGATCTTGATAGCCCGAACGATGGTACGAGGTTATTTATAAAAGGGCTATAAGCCAAACAACACTTAAGGGATACATCAACTTAATATTCATGTACAACATCGTATTGAAAGCCAAAATACTACATATACTTGTACACTTATATCGTACACTCTACTAAAACGCGATTACTATGCTTTCGTAGGTAATCGTTAAAGATCGTGATCTTGTCATACTCTACCATTGATAAAAATTATATCGTTACGCTCCGTTGCTGATCACTACAGTGAGTTTCATAGCCCCAGCTTTTTCTAACTGTTTTATAAACTCTTTTGGGGGAGATAAATGCTACTGTTTTTATTACATGCTACTGTTTTGATTATGGACAATTACTTGCAAAATGAATGCCTTGACTGTATTATTGCATGCCTAAGTTGTTTATGCCAAAAGTCCCCAACATCATGGACCACTAATCACTGGGAGTGAGCGCAAATATTGTGGATAGGCCTATCGAATTGACGAACCGTCTCGTTATCGGAAATAACAAAGCGCACTATATTTGAGATTATCTAGGTAAAGGGCAAAATACCTACCCGGGGCAAGTTGTTTATATATATCGTCCGGTGATATATATACAACAGTCAGTCGTGAGTGCCATGAGCTTAGAGCAATAATAACTATCAAGAAGATAATTGTACGCATTGCAATTATACTACAAACTATATTGTCCACTACTGTTTTCAAACCTATGCGGTTTCTATCGTTTGTATTGACCGGTAAGGCAATCAAACGCACTATGGGCGTATAACAACGTAGCCCACTACTTTCATAAACCTTATATTTTGTGATCAACTGTTTTGCTTACAAACCTATGAACTCACTCAACCTTTGTGTTGACACTTTTTAGCATGTTATCTCAGGTTCGAAAGAAATTATCTAGCATGGCATGTGAAGGCGCACGGAAAAACATTTTGAAGATAATGCATATATTATCATTCAAAAAACATTACAACTTTTACATTGTACTTTTTATGATTGTACAAACTTATGGGACCGGTTTGTAAACTCTGATATTTTAAATCGAATGATAATTTATTTCAAAACGTCTCATTTAGAGTCGTTTTCTGTAACTTGATTTGTGAACTATGAAGTAATACCCAGTGGCACAATCTTCCGCTGCGATAATTTTGGGGGTGTTACAGATGGTAAGATCATGGTGCAACCAGTGCAAGGAAGACAATATGAACAAGGAAAGGGTGGAGTAGGTAGAGGGTATGTGGCTAATCAGAATCGTGGAAGGAATGCAAATCAAGGACAAGGAAAGCCAATCAAGTGCTACAACTGTGGTGGTGAAGGACATATTGCAAGGACCTGCACATCTCCAAAACGCCCTCAAAATGCAGAGTATTTCAGGGACAAGATGTTGCTGGTGCAAGCTCAGGACAATGGAGCGGTTTTGGATGAATAAGATTCTTGTTTCTTCTGAGGGAAATGCCAAAACATATGATGCTGATGTGGATGAGCAGCCAATTCAGTTAATAGGTCACAATCATCAAAATGCCTTTCAAGTTGCTGACTGTGATGCATTTGACTTTGATGTCGATGATGAACCTACTACCCAGACAATCTTCATGGCTAGCATTTCACTAATGGTCTCTCCAAAGGTCTCATCACCACAACAGGCTGGTCCATATATTAAAACTATACGATGAAGTTGATGAGCAAAAGATACATAACGAAGTACAATCACATGAAACTAATGAATCAGATATAGATAATGTGGGTAATAGTAATATTTTCCCATATGATCAATATGTGATACAAAGTGAAAGTGAGATCGTACCAAGTGATGCATCTTCTGCAGTCACTGATGACTATGTTTTTGATGAATACACTGCGTGTGCCCCTGATGATTCTGTTATCTCTGAACTGAATGCCTATAAAGAACAAGTTGTCATTTATGAACAACGTGCTAAGTTTGAGTTAACTACCCATGAGCAGGAAATGGATGACCAAATGCGTACAATTATTAGAAAAAGTAATTTTAGGGAAGAAATATTAAAACAAGAGCTAGATTCCTTAAAAGACAAACTAAACAAAACTGTTAAGCAAAAGCAAGAACTTCAAGAAAATGTTAAAGTGCTTAAATAGGAATTTAATGCTAAGGAATCAAAACTTTTAACTGATTTTTCCAACCTAAAAACTTTGAAAAACAAGCTTGAAAATAAGTTGTACATACAAGGGAATACCATTCATTTGCTCACATGATCACTAAGCATAGAGTTCTAAGTGACAAACATAGTGTTCGCTAGTAGAGGCAAATCGAGTATTGTAAAAGGCTAAAGCTTTTCATCCAATTGTATATGATGGTAATGAGATCCTCAAGCCTAGGCAAACACCATCATGTATTGGAAGCACGGAAGAGGATAGAAAATTAGAAGATGTCTCTAGGGAGAAAATGGATAAGAAGCTAAAAGATCCTCAGTGTAAAAAGCAAAACATAACGGTCAAACTCCATGATTACCCAAAAGAAAATTGGATTTCCCTGAACATGTTTAAGCCTCAAACTCAATTAACCCCAGAACAAGTTTTTGGAAAAATACATGGATAAGCAAAAAGCAAATGTACTTGTTGAAACAAACACTCCCCTTAGGAAAGTGCCTCCAGCTACTGTGTATCCTCCGAATACACCAATGCATTTAATTCCTAGAACTATTCCCACTAAGAGCAAAACCTTAATCAGCCTGTATGTTGTTTATCAACTATTCGTTGATTTTGAAAAGACGTGTAAGAAAAGAATCACACCTACAGGGATAACTGAAGGGGAGAGGGGTTTTGAGAAAACTAAAGAATGCTATTTAACTGAAGTCATGCCTTTCTTTAAACAATTAAAAAATCAATTTGAGAGTCTTCAAAAGGGGATAGAGTCAGAGATTAAAGAAATGGAAAAAGAATTTGATGCAATGATAGTTGAGGTCAATAATTATGAACGGGAACTTAAATATAATGAAATTGAAAGATAGAATCTGCATATCTTTAATAAGAACTTGATTTCGAGTTGTGTTGCTCAAGATGTGTTTTATACTGTTACTAAGTATTCTATTACTGCTTCTCAATTTCATGAAATATCTGTTGCTTTGAAAGTTTCCCATGATCGTGTCATTGAGCTTGAAAACAAAAACTCAAAACTAATTGAGAAAATTGACCAGGATGATCACGATAATTTGGTAAAACATTTTTCTAAGCTGGAAGTTGAACATTTTGATTTGCAACTAAAATATCAACATCTCAAAGAAAGTGTTAAAACCTCAAACATCAAGATATCCTCGGATGTTCCAGAGTTTGATGCAGTTTTTGAAATAAACAAACGTGACGAACAGATTCAAGCTCACTGTAACACGATCAGAAAGTTGAAAACCCAAATTTCACAATTAAAGGGTGAAAAGAACAATGTGACTGGCTCCCAAATGCCTCCTCTTTTAGATTGTCAATTTTCTCAAAACTTTCATCTTAAAAATATCATTAACGTATTACAACAAGAAAATGAGAGTTTTCTAGAAGAAAATGAAAAGGTCAAACGACACTTCAAAGAGTTATACGATTCAATGAAAGTCACTCGTGACAAGAACAATGAAAAAATAACCGTTACAAAAGGAAATTGAGAATCGAAGAGTAGGTAAAAAGGAAAAATGCCACTTGTCTTTAATGAAAATGTTGCATCAAACGCATCTACAGATTCTAAATACACTGTGACTGTTAAATACATTCCTCCTCATCTTAGAAATAACGAACTTGTGTTTCATAACTATTTTTGTCACCTTAACGATAGTCTAGAATGTCTCCGTGAGATTGTAGAAGATGATCGCATAAATAAGCCACTTGATAGTGAAATTAGGTATGCTTGCTTATATGCCAAACGATCTCAGGAGCTGTTAGAATGTTTAAGAGCAACATGTCCTAAATCCTTATGTGAGAAAGATAAAGTTGTGATGCCTTGTTCTATGCCTAGTGCTAAGCATGCAACCCATTCTATGCCTTATTCTATGCCAAAAGTCAAGAATGTGAGCTTTGATGTGCCTATAAGTACTTCAGATCCCAGGACTTCTAGATCAGGAATTGTTAGCCGTAACATTTTTATTAGAAGTGATGGTCATTCACATTTAGGAACTTTTTAACGTGTGTTAGATATCGTACTAGAATAGTCAATGGGCTCGTGGATTGGACTAAGCTAAATGGCTAGAAGTTATGTTAAGCTAGCCTTGTATAAGTTGTCATCCAATCCAAGTCCAATCCAAGCCCATCCCAAAGCCCATTAGGGCATATGTAGTTGTACTATAAATACCCCTCAAAGTCTCATTTGAGGGGTGTGCTTGAAAAAGTGTTTGTGTGTGTGTGTTTTCCTTTGATATTTATGTTCTTCTTTTCATCTTTCTCTCTACACACATATACGCATAACATAACATATATCAAGTCACCATCTTTCCGTTCTTCTTAATCTTTAAACGCTTTGTGTTTGGGTTTCACATGATATACGCGTAGCTTGTTATACGTGTTCTACTGGTTTGGTAAGTGTGGTATACGCGTAAAGTTGATATATTTAAGGTCCTACAATTGGTATCAATCACCTAACAATGGTTTAGGAGTGTATGTGTTCGTTTTTTGTTAAAGCTTTACACGAAAAGTTGCATTTTTTCCTATAAACGTGGGCTTTTTTGCATAAAGTTTTGATTTTTATGTGTTGTTAAGTTTAAAGTTGTAGACTTTATTGATCTATAAGTGTTTTGGAAGAAGTTCGTGCAAAAGAAATCGTTTGGAAACGTGTTTTTGGGTGAAAAATTCGTGTTTTTGCAAAACTGGGAAGTTTTTACGTGTAAGCAACTTTTGGTCAAAACCCTTTTTTTACGCGTAAGAAAAGTCAAAAACCTAGTTTTTTACGCGTAAGATTTGAATTTTACGCATAAGCTTTTGGTGAACCATCTTCGTGCAACAATGGTTACTCAGTGCTTCCCTCACTTGGATAAATTTGTGGAACACTTCAACTTTGGATATCTTTTACACTGTGATAGTGTAAAGGATTTTTGGTTTTAAACATAAACTTACGCATAAGCATAATCGCTTACGAGTAACACTCTACGCCTAAGCTAACACTTACGCGTAAGGTTTTTACGACTAAGCATTTTGTTTACGCATAAGACTTACGTTTAACCTTAAGTTTACGCGTAAGCTGGGTTTTACGCATAAGGAATCCTACGCCTAAGCTTTCTACGCATAAGAATCCTATGCATAAGCAATCCTACGCATAAGCACTAATTTCTACGCTTAAGAACAGGTTTACGAGTAAGATTTTGAGCAAAACTTCAAACGGCTATAACTTTTGAACCGTTACTCCGTTTTCAGTGTTCTACCCATCAAAACGACCGTGAGAACGAGGAGAATGACATGCCAAATAAACGGGTCAAACTTCAAGTTCTAAAAATGCTCCGAACAGAAGTTATTGAGGTTTTTTAAGTTTTTAGAGCAAATTTTCACTACAACAACCGAGCTTAATCTTCGTCAAACACAACTCCTTTATCGTTGAATCGATCCTAAATCAAATTTATCATCAAATACCTTCATCAATGGCTACTCAACAAGACATTCATGCAGCCGGTGCCGAAAACCGTCCTCCTATGTTGGAAAAAGGTGGTTATCTTCAATGGACAAGTCGTATGCTTCGCTACATCAAGACCAAACCTAATGGGCTGATGATTCAATCCATTACGAATGGACCCTTCAAAGCCTCGACAAGTCCAAGACCCGGAAATCCTAATGCAACTCCTCCGTCCCACCGTCTTTTAGGTACTCAAGATGAATCAGAATACACTTGAAGAGGATAAGAAGCAAGTCGAAGCGAGATGACATGGCAATTCACATTGTCCAAGCGAGTTTACCAAGAGAGATCTTTGCTTCTTTGTAGAGACAGTTGTGAAACTGCTTTAGATATCAGGAAGCGTGTTAGACGGCTATGTTTTGGAACTGAAATTGGTACACAAGATATGGAGAACAAGCTGCTAACTGAATGGGAGAGTGTTAATACAAATATCGTCATTAAAAGTTATTTATATTTTTGATCTTTGCCTAAGTTTTGTTAACGACAAAAGTAAATTTAATTTGTATAAAAGCTTAAAGCTTGTCAAGTTTAATAGATATTAAAACAAGCTTTTTCAAACAATATATTCATCATTCAAGCATTTACATTTATGATTAGTAACATCTTGATATGACTCTAATCATTATGTATGATAGTAGTTTTAGAATGTGTTAGGTTCTTAAAACCAAACACTACTTAAGTACTTGCATATTTCTAAAATAGAAATACAACATATGACATCATGTGATGCATCATGGAAATCATTGGAAGATTTCATTAGATATTTTGTGTGGATTTGTACTCTTCATATCTTGCACAATCTCACTTAGATAGAGTTGACTTTAGCAAGATTTGATATCTTGGTACTGTCAGACCGGCGGTCCAAATTGGTACACGGCGGAACCCTTTTAAGGGTTCAGCGGTCCGTGGACGCTCTATCCCATTTGGCTATAAATAGCAATGCCAAGCCAAGTAGTTTTTCATCCCTTTCTATCATACTCTCTAACATATCTTCTCTCTAACCTTTCTAACTCGGTTTCATATCATATTAGTGATCTCTTTTGTAGCAAAGAAGATCAAGTCACATTCAAGCTTCAAACGAGTAGTTGGAAGTCTTGTTTGTTTAGTGTTGTATGATCTAGTGTTGATTCATACTTCATTGTTGTATTAAACCATCATAATCTTGTGAGTGTGAGTGGTTAGTATTTTAGTCCTCAAAATACATTGTGTGTGGGAGTAGTTGTACCCTTGGAAAGAACTCGACATCTAGCTTAGTGTCGGAAATAGTGTAGGCGAAGTGTAAAGGTTTTCTCCGCGGTGAAAGGAGCTTGTTGACTAGTGAAGTTAAACTCTCGAGTGTGAGACTCGAGGAGTGAGGTAGGGCAAGGAAAAAGAGTCCTTGTAGACCGAACCACTATAAACAACTTGTTGTGGTTTGATCATTTCTTTCCTTATTTACTCTTTACATATTGCTTGCATATTTCATTAACATATCAAAGATCAATATCAATTGATCTTTCAATAAGTTTCAAAACAAAGTTTTAATTGGTAAACTATTCAACCCCCTTCTAGTTTTCTACAATTGGTACCAGAGCCTCGTTGCTCAAGAATTTCTAAAATAATTGTATTTTATAAACTTGAAACGATCCATGGATTCTGAAAACTTTAAAGAAGGGCAATCTATGCAAAGACCACCACTCTTTGAAACCAATGGATTTATCTATTGGAAAACCGTTTTGAAACATATGTAAAATCAAAAGATATAGATCTTTGGTTTATTATTGTTAAAGGGATTTTAGTTCTACAACAAAGGATATTTCTGTTGATGAACAAAAGAAATTAGTTGCTAAAAATAATGAAGCTAAAATGATGCTTTATAATGCTTTACCTAGAAAAGAATATGAAAGAATTTTATGTGTGAAACCGCCAAAGATATTTGGGAATCTTTAATTGTTACACATCAAGGTAATTCACAAGTCAAGGATAACAAAATTGATCTTCTTGTTCAACAATATGAACAATTTGTTATCCCGGAAGATGAAACCATTGATTGTGGCTTTGCTCGCTTTAATACTATTATTACATCACTTAAAGCACTTGATGAATCTTTTCGTAGTAAGAACTTTGTCGGGAAATTTCTTAGAGCACTCCATCCCAAATGGAGAGCTAAAGTGACCGCCATTGAGGAATCAAAAGATCTCTCAATAATGTCACTAGACGAGTTGATCGGTAACCTCAAAGTACACGAAATGGTGATGGAGAAAGATTTAGAGATCATCAAAGGAAAAAGGGAGAAGATCAAATCCGTTGCTCTAAAGCAAAAGCGGAATCAAGTGATGATGACGAATCTTGCTCCGGTAGTGAAGATGAGGAATATGCCATGGCCGTTAGAGATTTTAAGAAGTTCTTTAGAAGAAGAGGAAAGTTCGTAAGACAACCTCGAGAAGAAAAGAAGCCATTCGGAAAAGATCGGGATGACAAGAAGGGTAAAGGTGAAAGAAAATGTTTTAGATGTGGTGATGCAAGTCACATCATAGGAGAATGTCCCAAGCCACCTAAAAGCAAAACTCAACGAGCTTTTGTAAGTGGTGCTTGGAGTGATAGTGAAGACGATGAAGAATCAAGCAAGGAAGAGATCGCTCTAATGGCACATGAGTCAAATGAGGTACTTTCCGACTCTTCTTATTCTTCTATTGATGATGACACTTTGCAAAAACAATATAATCAATTGTGTGAGCTAAGTCTAAAAATCATAACTAAAAATAAATTTTAAAAAACCCAAAAGGAATTTTTGGAAAATGAAGTTTATGAGTTAAAAGAAAAAGCAAAACGACTAGAAAAGGGAAAAGCAAATGACGATGATTGTAAATCATGTCAAGAGCTTAAACTTGAAATAGAAAAACTAAAGCTCACACAAGATGTTTTAATCGAAAACAATTCTAAATTTAAAAGGTTTAACAAAAACATCGCTCTTGCCGATGAAATAGTTAAAATTCATAAAACACCGGGAGACATGAATGGGCTAGGTTTTAATGAAGTATTAATTCCAAAGAGTCAAAACAAAGCGGCCGAAAAGGACGAACAATCATCAAATCTCTGCAGTACAACACGGACGACGGAACCAAAATAAGGGTTCCGTCCGTTGAACAAATGGTACCGTGGGTACTTCAAAGAAAAGAATGTTAAATACGGAAATCTTGTTAAAAGTAACAAAGAAAACCAATGATAATGTTAAACTAAAACCAGTTGTTACATCGAGTAGGACTTGTAAAATGAATTTAGATCAAAAACTACTCAACAACGATATAAAACACCTTTTGCCAAACGCCCTTTCCTAAGAGCAACCACAACATACAACCCAACTACCAACACAACGGTTGGAATCAAAACTTCCCTAGACCATATCAAACTCCAGATTACATGTCATGGAACTCTTACCCATCATTTCCATACATGAATCAAATAAATGGTATGTTTAACCCAAACGGACCCATGAGATATTGGGGACCAAATGCTTGAGTTATTTGCTTCTTAGGTATGCTTGAAAGTTGGATTGGAACCGGATGAATGGATAAAAGATAGTGGATGCTCACGACACATGACGGGCAACAAAAGTCTCTTCTCATCATACCAAGAGTATGAGGGAGGTAATGTCACCTTTGGTAGCAATCTCAAAAGCAAAATTATTGGCAAAGATACGATTGCTCATAACTCCCTAACTATTGAAAATGTTGCTCATGTGGATAGGTTAGGATTTAATCTACTTAGTATTAGCCAATTATGTGATAAAAAGTATAAAGTACTATTTGATGAAAATGGTAGTAAAATACTAAAAGATGGTATCACCATAGCTAAAGGAGTTAGGAAAAATAACATATACGTCATGAAAATAGATAAAACATATAATGACAAACTTTGCCTAACAACATTAGATGATAGCTCATCTCTTTGGCATAGACGCTTAGGTCACGCTAATATGAGACTTATACAAAACCTATCTTCAAAGAGCTAGTTAGGAATTTACCAAAACTAAAATATGACCAACACTTTTGCGGCGCTTGCAAAATTGGTAAACAAACCATAGTAGTCACAAATCTAAAAATATGGTGTCCACATCTAAGTGTCTAGAATTATTACATATGGACTTGTTTGGACCATCCGCTATAAGAAGCTATGAGGCAACTTATACACTTTGGTCATAGTAGATGATTACTCAAGGTTTACTTGGACGTTGTTTTTGAAAACCAAAAATGAAGCTTTTGATAAATTTGAAATTCTTAGCAAGAAAATTCAAAATCAACTAGGTGTTAAAATTGTGTCGATCCGAGCGGATCATGGTCGTGAATTTGACAACGAAACTCAATTTGGAAACTTTTGTGATACAAATGGTATAACACATAACTTTTCCGCTCCACGAACACCTCAATCAAATGGAGTAGTAGAACGTAAAAATAGAACAATTCAAGAAATGAGTAGAACAATGCTTAATGAACAAAACATTCCTCAAAAGTTTTGGTGTAGCGCCGTTGACACTTCTACATATATTTTGAATAGAGTCTTAATACGTCCTTTCTTAAACAAAACACCATATGAACTTTATAAAGGTAAAAAGCCAACTTTAGGATATTTTAGAGTCTTTGGTTGTAAATGCTTTATTCTTAATACTAAAGATTACCTCACCAAGTTTGACCCAAAGTCTTATGAAGGTGTATTTCTTGGTTATTCTCAAACTAGTAAAGCTTACATTGTCCTAAACAAAGAAACAATGATAGTCGAGGAATCGTTGAACATAACATTCGATGAAAGTCCACCTCCCTCTAAGACATCACCTTTGGTAGATGATGACTTAGTTGAAAGTCAAATGATAGAAGGTCAAGAAATAATTAATAATAACAAGGAAGATGAACCATTAAATAAAGAAATTATAAACATCAAAGAATCTAAAAGTCATCCGTTAGACAAGGTCATAGGACAACTAAATCAAAGAACCTTAAGGTCACAAGCCCAAAATCAAAGTAATTATTTTTGTTTTGTATCCACCATTGAACCAAAACCCATAAATGAAGCAATAAAAGATGAATCATGGGTAATTGCCATGCAAGAAGAATTAAACCAATTCGTTAGAAATGATGTTTGGAAATTAGTTCCAAAACCTAAAGATCAAACTATAATTGGAACAAAATGGGTTTTACGAAATAAAATGGATGAAAATGGGATAGTATCTAGAAACAAAGCTAGGCTTGTAGCGCAAGGTTATAATCAACAAGAGGGTATTGATTATGATGAAACTTATGCACCGGTAGCTAGGCTTGAGTCTATTAGAATATTGCTTGCTTATGCATATGCCTATGATTTTAAATTATTTCAAATGGATGTTAAAAGTGCTTTTCTTAATGGGTTTATTAACGAAGAAGTGTATGTTGCTCAACCTCCCGGTTTCACCGACTTTGAGAAACCACATCATGTCTTCAAACTCAAGAAAGCATTGTATGGTCTTAAGCAAGCACCAAAAGCTTGGTACGACCGACTTAAGACTTTTCTTGTTGATAACAAATATACTATGGGATTAGTAGATAATACTCTTTTTACCAAGAAAAAGGAATCACATATTATCATTGTTCAAATATACGTTGATGACATTATATTCGGATCAACTTGTCAAGAATTATGTGATGATTTCTCTAAAATCATGCATGACGAGTTTGAAATGAGTATGATGGATGAGTTAAATTTCTTTCTAGGACTTCAAATTAAACAACTAGAAGATAGCATATTTTTTAACCAATCTAAATATATAAAAGACATGCTTAAGAAATTTGGTCTTGAAGATTCCAAACCAACTAAGACACCCATGTCCTCGGACACTAAACTAACCAAGGATGAGGAAGGTGAATCCGTAGATAACACTAAATATAGAGGAATGATTGGTAGCCTACTCTATCTTACGGCTAGTAGACCCGACATTATGTTTAGTGTTTGTCTATGTGCTCGCTTTCAAGAAAACCCAAAGGCATCACACTTAGAAGCCTTAAAAGGATTTTTAGATACATTAAGGGAACAACGTGTTTAGGATTATGGTATCCCAAAGGCACGGGTGTAGAAACCATAGTGTATGCCGACTCGGATCATGCCGGTGACTATGTCGATAGAAAAAGTACAAGTGGTATTTGCACTTTTGTTGGACATTGTCTCACCTCATGGTTTGCAAAGAAGCAAACGGCCTTGGCCATCTCAACTACGAAGCCGAGTAGATCGTCTCCGGTAGGAAAAGCATGTCAACAAGCTCTTTGGATGAAGCAAGCTCTCGTAGATTCTGGAATTCATCTCAACGACATTGTGATACTTTGCGACAACAAAGGAGCCATCGATCTCAGTAAGAATCCCGTTCAACATGCTCGTACAAAGCATATTGAAATCCGTCATCACTTTCTTCGCGACAATGTTCAAAAAGGAAACATTTCAATCGAGAAGGTATCCTCCGAAGACAACATTGCCGACATCTTAACTAAGCCTCTTAAACGAGAACCTTTTAATCTTCTTAGACTTGGTTTAGGGTTAATGGAACCAAACATGTAGGATAAACATAGCCTAAAACATTAGAATAGTCAAAACAAAACAAATTTGTCTTGTATCTGGTACTGTAGCCACGGCACCAAACGACAACAAGGCGGAACCAAATATTTGGTAGTGCCGTCGGTCCGTGGTGTCTACGACAAAACAGTTACCTACAAATCATCCTCTTCCTCAAAACCCACTTTACCAAAACGTGTAAAACTTAAACCAAGCTCATTATTGTCACCTTCCCACTCACTAATCACTGAAGATAACATCATTGTAAGTATCCTAACTACATTTTATCTCTTAATTCTGAGTCTAGGATTCTTATTTGTGCACAAAACTATCACAAATCATTACATGGGGTTTTATGTATGCTTTTATACCAAATATGAATTCAATTGGCAAAATACATAACTAGTCATTGAAATTAGGTACTACATTATCATATTGCATAAACAAATCATGCTTCCCACTAATTGATAGATAATAAATATAAGGCCTTATTCAAACAACCAAACACCCCATGTCAAAAGTTTTGAAAAGCTTCTCACTTGTAGGAAAACAATTTTTCATTGCTAATACAAATAGAAACGTTAAATTTTCATCACTTGCATGCTCTTGAATACTAAAGGTATTGCATAACTAATATGCATTCCTGGGTATATTCAAATGAAGCCACATTGAATTAGGAGCATTTGGGTTATCTCATGGTATTTGCCAAACACCCCTCTAAAACCATTTTGTGCATAAAATGAGTCGAGATAACCGCAACTCCAAATTGTTTTCATATAGGCACACACTAGAACCAAAAACGTTAAAACTTATTCTCATTTTTAACATATTAATTCTTGTCCTTAGGAATAACCATGGTAGCCGCAAGATTCTATGATCACAAAGACACCCTTAACTACATTCCCAAACACCACAAAACCAAAGGACTTACCAAGGAACAAGTAGAAATATTTAGGGGTCTAGAATCAAGGTATTTCCATGAGGGTAGAACCATTCACTCATCCTTCCTTGAAAACACAAATCTCCGTGAAGAACTAGCTGCCATTCAATTCGATTGTCTTCTTGACATCGATGAACCAATTTGTCCTAGGTTTGTGTTAGAATTCTATGCTAGTGTGACCGGCTTTAGTGATGAAGACGATGATGAATTTTGTCTTAGGTTTAGAATCAATCAAAATGACCACACCATCACCTTAGCCAACTTTGCTCAAGTGCTAGGAATTCCCAACCGAGGAACTTGTCTCTACTCGGATAAGTGGTCACTCACCGCTCTTGATGCTATCAATGACCGCTCTCTACCCTACCAAACCCGTTTAGCCGTAAGGATGTCATCCGTGAACACCTATTTAACCCAAGGGGTGATACAACCCGAGTTACCCGTAAGGGAAAGGAGGTAAACCGAGATCCATATGGAATGGAGCTAAATGAACTTAAGCCGAATTTAAGAAATGGGAGGAGCTACTTAGAGCCAACGTCATTAGCACCATAGGAAATAGGGATCACATTAACGCTTGCCTTTGTCATATGCTCTACAACTTGTCCACCCGTCAACCATTCAATTTAGCTTACTACATAGCTAGGAGAATGATTGATATTCCAACTCAAGGATCGGTTGCTCTTCCATACGGGATGCTCCTCACCCGTCTCTATAGAAACTTTGCACCAATTCCACCAAGTCCAAAAGGGATGCACCTTCACTATGAGCTCATCCCTCACATCTTTGTACCTTTGAGTGATGCAGGAGTTGCTAAGACAAAAGGCAAGAGAGCAAAACCTCCAACTCCATCATCATCATCATCAAATAGCTCAGAGGATGGTCTTCCAAGCTCTCGTCTTCCGCCTCATGAGTATTATGCGTCTCTTCCCGAGATAGAGAATGAATCAGCGGAATTCAAGCAAACTAAGGGAATGTTCAAGTGCCTTGGTAGGATGATGAACAAGATTTACAAGAAGTTGGACAAATAAAGGTCCATTAAGGAGTGTTTGGAACAATACATTATCGTTAATGTTTGATACAATTTAGTTGTTTTTATTATGTAGGATGATAATATAACTTGAAACAATGGTGAATGCTAACAATCTTATGCAGGGGATAGCGCAAGTATGCTATCAAATTTTACCCATTTTCACTATAATGTGAAAATCAAAAGCCTTGCTCAAAATACATGCTCCACTATGTTTACATATGTGTTATACGCTTTTCCTAACTAGAAATGTTTAGTATCACATGTTTTGAGAAAAATTTCAGGTTTCGGAAAAGTCCCCGCCACCTAAAAACTAACTCTGTCTACTTTTCTACACTACACGGATCAGACGACGATTTGGTACTGTCCGTTATGTAAATTGGTACCGCCGTACACATGTGCGGACTGACGGCACCCACGGGTTACGTAGGTGTAAATTTTGGTGTCGTGGATCCTCGGTAACTTTCTGAATTTCGACTATTTCGTGATTCCAAATTACCATCCTATGCTTATAAGTCAATCCTAACTTGCTTATACTCTTATTAGAACTAGTATAATTCACTTAGGTATATAAGAAATCCATTTCCAACCAAAATTCAAAAATTTGAAAAATCCACCCAAGGAGCCCTTTTGCATAAAGGAAGGAACCAAATTTTTGGTACCTTCAAATCCGTAGGTGATCTGAATATTAGGAAATTCCACTCATTAGAACACATTTATTGAAAATCTTTTCTTCTTCACTCCATCTCTCTTGAATGGCTTGACTTGGGTGATATGACTAGCATTCAACCCACTTCCAAATCATTAGGAACCTCATCTCTTCAATGGTTCAACATCAAATCAAACACATTTCTCCATAATTTTTCACTTCTATAAATTGAGAGGTTTTACCATGATCATCCTCACACCTTCTTCATTCTTACTATCATCTAGCAAAGAAAAACCAAAGTCAAAATGACAAAATCATCTCCAAAACCTTGCAAGAAGACCGCTAGAATTAGTGTGAGGCCTTGTTGCTTCGTTAACCTTAGCTCCTCATCCGAGTCTTCTCCTCTCACAATCTCATCTCCCATCCGAGATGATACAAGCCTTACCTTGGCTACACCTACTCAATCACACATTGTGATCACCACTCCACCACCAACAAAAACACCAACTTCACCTCCACCGGCACCCATCCAAACATCCAAAACACCTCACCACCTTCACAACCAAGGTCTCCAACTCTCATTCCTATGGAGTTATTTTCCACTCCACCAACTTCCCCAAATCCTTTCTTGGAGGACTTGGATGACTTGCCTCCTAGGCCAAATCATCCACCACCATTGCCATCATTTGGCACAATTGAGCGGATGGCTCATGAGTCACCTCGGTCATCCTTTGACCCAAACGCCCATTAGGGCCTAAACCTCTTCTCTTCCACCCCATTCACAAAGACATTCATGGTCCTTTGTATGGGGATCATTCACTCCCACATCAATGTCCCTTCATCTAGAGGACATTGAGGAGTGCATGTGGGATGCCAATCCCACTAGAGAAGAGATTCAAGCGGAACTCCACAACCTCCACCAATTCAAAGGCATGGTGGATTCTCACTTGAGTGAGACAATGCAAATGCAAAATGCTTTGCTTGCATCCATCATGACCACCCAAAACATTTCCACCAACACCAACACATCTACCATTCCACCACCACAACCTCCCAAACATACTACCCCCTAGGCATGGTTGCTCAACTTGTGAGCAAACGGCCCAAACCGTTGATAGGACACGGGTTATGGTCCTTGACTTTCAAGAAGAAATGAGGTTCATCCTCAATCATATCCTGGAGCGCCTCAACGCTCTTTCTCATCCACCATCAAATTAGGATGGTCATAGTTTAGCATTCTAGTTTTTTTCTCTTCTTAGGATAAATTTTTTTCTTGTACTAAAACACATCATTGTGTTCCCATTTCATGATCTTTATTCATGAAAATTTTAACTAATGAATGGTGTGTTTTATTATAGTGTTGGTGCTTTTACATAGTGTTTGGAAATGCTTGTGAATGATCATTATTACTAACATTTTTTGTAGCTTTATTTTCACAATCCATGTATCTTCCCATTAAGCACCCAATTTAGGGAGAGCTTTGATCAAGGGGGAGATAATGGCTCGGGCTCATTACATTCCATAAGCCTCTACTTTTGTTGAGACAAAAAGGGGAGAAAATATAGAACTTGTTTATATTTGACTTTTCGAAAAAGTCAAGCTGCATACTTGACTTTCTGAAAAAAGTCAACATCATGCATCAACTAGTGAATACTTTGACTTTCATAAAAAGTCAAACATCATAAACTTACATTATCATTTCCTTTTCAAGATCTAAAACTAATATTTTTATAACTCTTGCACAAACTTTGTATCTTTTATAAAAATAAAATTTATATTTTGTCCTCAACAAAAAGGGGGAGATTGTTAATACAAATATCGTCATTAAACGTTATTTATATTTTTGATCTTTACCTAAGTTTTGTTAACGACAGAAGTAAATTTAATTTGTATAAAAGCTTAAAGCTTGTCAAGTTTAATAGATATTAAAACAAGCTTTTTCAAACAATATATTCATCATTCAAGCATTTACATTTATGATTAGTAACATCTTGATATGACTCTAATCATTATGTATGATAGTAGTTTTTAGAATGTGTTAGGTTCTTAAAACCAAACACTACTTAAGTACTTGCATATTTCTAAAAATAGAAATACAACATATGACATCATGTGATGCATCATGGAAATCATTGGAAGATTTCATTAGATATTTTGTGTGGATTTGTACTCTTCATATCTTGCACAATCTCACTTAGATAGAGTTGACTTTAGCAAGATTTGATATCTTGGTTGTCCGGGACCGGCGGTACCAAATTGGTACAGGAGGAACCCTTTTAAGGGGTCCGCGGTCCGTGGATGCTCCTGTCCATTTTGGCTATAAATAGCAATGCCAAGCCAAGTAGTTTTTCATCCCTTTCTAACATACTCTCATACATATCTTCTCTCTAACCTTTCTAACTCGGTTTCATATCATATTAGTGATCTCTTTTGTAGCAAAGAAGATCAAGTCACATTCAAGCTTCAAGCGAGAAGTTGGAAGTCTTGTTTGTTTAGTGTTGTATGATCTAGTGTTGATTCATACTTCATTGTTGTATTAAACCATCATAATCTTGTGAGTGTGAGTGGTTAGTATTTTAGTCCTCAAAATACATTGTGTGTGGGAGTAGTTGTACCCTTGGAAAGAACTCGACATCTAGCTTAGTGTCGGAAATAGTGTAAGCGAAGTGTAAACGTTTTCTCCGCGGGTGAAAGGAGCTTGTTGACTAGTGAAGTTAAACTCTCGAGTGTGAGACTCGAGGAGTGGAGTAGGGCAAGGAAAAAGAGTCCTTGTAGACCAAACCACTATAAACAACTTGTTGTGGTTTGATCATTTCTTTCCTTATTTACTATTTACATATTACTTGCATATTTCATTAACATATCAAAGATCAATATCAATTGATCTTTTCAATAAGTTTCAAAACAAAGTTTTAATTGGTAAACTATTCAACCCCCCTTCTAGTTTTCTACAGAGAGGTTTACATCTACTCCAGGAGAATCCATTGAATCCTACTATGGAAGGTTTTGCACTTTGATGGAGTACGTCCCTAGAAACAAGTTGGCACCCAGAACTATCATGACCAATATCAAATTTCTCAACAATCTTCAAGAAGAATGGGGACGATATGTCACTATTGTCAACCAAACAAAAGACTTACATCAGGTGAACTTTGATCAACTCAACGATTTTCGGAAACAAAACAACAAGCTGAAGTGAATGAAGTCAGGAAAGAAAGATTGGCTAAGAATCATGATCCATTGGCACTAATTGCAAAGACTCAAACTACAATGAATACACAACAACAAGCTTCATCATCTTCCACAACACCAACTTGCACAATACATTCCACAACCACAAAATTTGTTTTCCCTCAACAACAATTCTATCACCGAGGAACAAGTCATTCAACAACAACAATATACAATACTAGGAACAAGGAATCACGATCCTGAACCGAACAAGAACAAGCTTTGTCATGCATTTGCATTCTTGGGTAAAGCATTGAAGTCGCTATTCCACCAACTAACAACAACAAAGGATTTCATCAAACCTTCGCAGGCAAATTGCAGTCGGGTGTGAATATGGGTTATCAAGGAAAAATGGTTGGAGTTATTGGGAATCAGGGGATATTCTCTTGGGTTTCGCATAGGTATCAGTGGTTCCGTATCAGGGTAATCGTTGGGTCAGAATGTTGGAAATCGTTGGGTGAGAATGTTGGGAATAAACGTGGAGTAATCGAGAATGGGAATGTGCAGCTCGGTCGTTGGGAATTATGGAAACAGATCAGGTAATCAGGTTATGTGTTATAACTGTCAAGTAGTCACATGGCAAGGAATTGTCAACTGTAAAAAGAAGGATCTTAATCTTCAGAAAAACTATCATTGATGAGTCAATACAAATACTCATCATTTTGTCTTGTTTAGAATGCCAGAACATCTGAAAACACTTTCGATGCATCAAAATGATAAAAATATCACAAATAAGTGTTTTATGTGTTTTAAATGCAAAATACCAAATCGGATGAAAAATGTATCAAGTTTGCATAATTGGCAGTTTAGTCCCCAGTTTCAAAAGTTGTCAAATTTAGTCCCTGTAAATCAAAATAAAGAAAAATGTTATTTAAAGTCCCTAGGGATTCTTGAGTTGTCAAAATTGGTCCTTGAAATTTAAAATTGCAAAATTACAACTTTGGTCCCTCAACTTTGAAAAGTATCATAAATAGTCCTTGGTGAATTTAAAAAGTGAAAATAATAAAAAAATAAACCTTGTACTATTCATAAATGGCAAAATTGGTCCTTATGGTGAAATTTTGGAAAATTTACATGTTTGGTCCTCAGTTTAAAATTGGCAAAAATACATGGACATTTAAAATTGGAAAATTAACATTTATGGTCCTTTGGTAAAAGAAACTTGGAAGTTTGATCCTTGTATTAAACTTTGGAATATTTGCAGTTTAACCCTAATTTTGAAATTGCAAAATTGGTCCTTGTCTTGATTAATACCAAACGGACCCCCTTTTATTATTGAGCCTTGCCAAATCAAAAGAACCCTTGTCAAAGCCAATAGACCCTTGTCAAATAACATTGTGAACCCCACTTATTATATCCACGGGTCAAACCAGTCAACCAGCCAATAATACCACCACCCTTTATTCATCTCATTTTCCTCACATTATACCAAAACCAGGTGGTTTTCTTCCACCTTATACCCCGGTGTCTAAAACACTCATCACCATCCTTTCCACCTCAC
Source organism: Chrysanthemum makinoi (assembly GCA_910596185.1). NCBI lineage: Eukaryota > Viridiplantae > Streptophyta > Magnoliopsida > Asterales > Asteraceae > Chrysanthemum > Chrysanthemum makinoi. The sequence continues at coordinate 269,093,839 of OU343223.1, forward strand.
ATCTCAGCCCACAACCAATAAATGCTTCCCATACATAAAAAACTTCTCTTTGTACCTTTCCATGACTGTTTTGCTTCATCACCCAATCCATTAAAAACTTCATCTTTTGTGTCCCCTCACCTCCACAATATACCAGTTCTTTAATTGCTCTAAAACTGTCTCAACAGCATTAATGCACTTTGGCGTAAATTTCATTTAAATGGTTGAGATCGTTTGTGAATCAATGGCCAAGATTGTTGATGGGAAATGATCAGAAGCATGTGGAGAGTCCAAAAAGTCTATAAAGAAAGTAGAAGAAGCAGAGGAGAATCTATCTAGAATAATTGTAATTTAGCTTATGTCGTTTTAATTAAATTTAAAATTCCAGTGTATGTTTAAGCTTTTAATTTCTGTATTTCAAGTTACTAGTGTGTAATAAAACTTTTCTTAACATCAATTTTGAGTTTTAAGTTCAATATCAGTTTATGCAATTTTCTAGTTCAAATTCTCAAAATCATCAATGTTATTGTTAGTTGTTATCAAGGACCGATAAGCCCACTTAAAACCTAGTAAAGCATTAAAGCTATTAGAAACCTTTAAAAGTCATTTTAGTATAAAAAAGAAAAATTACCAAAAATACCGAAAATATGGTGAGAAAATAAAAAGCAATGAAAATGGTGATCAAAATTGGGCAGGGTTAATAATGGTTGCCCTTGGGTTTAGAGCTTCTTGGGAAGCTATAGGAAGTGGTTTTGATCTTGGTTCTCAGTTTTATACTTGGATTCATGTTGTAAGCCTTTTTGTCCCTTTTAGCATTTCCTTTGTGTATGTATGCATATGCTTTAATTCTCATGATTTTATGTTTGGTGGTATTATTAAGTGATAATATAGGTTAAATTAGGTTACTTGTTCTTTAATATTGGATAGTGGTTAAAATCTCATTTTAACAGTTATAATAGCATAATCATCATTCTTAAGTTGTATGTTGTTATTGATATTGTTTAGTGTTTTATTTAGTCTTATTAAATGTTAATATAAAGTCTGTAATCAAGTGCATGGTCTAATTCTTTGAAACTCTTTGAAAAACTTCATAGTAGTCCTATAAAGTGGTGATTGGATTTGCTTGATTAACTGTGCTAGAGCTTAATTGTGTTGTTGTTTATTGTTGTTACCTGTCATACTTGGTACTAATAACTCAAAGACACAATAAAATCAGTGCTTGTTAGTATAAAAGTCAAAATTTCCTTTTGATCTCACTTAAGTTGATCAACTGTTGGTTAAGTCTAAAACTCATCATAGGTGTTTATAAGTTGGTCACCTAGCTTAATTTTATCATAACTTAGGTTAATACAACATAATCAATAAGTAGAATGAATCATAAGTTCATAAAGTCAAACGCTTCATAATTTAAAAGTCAAATTTTTTCCTAATGCAGTTTTGAATAAACTTTAAATTTTTAGTGTGTATTTAATATTAAGATTTAGGATAAAAGCTTTTGGGATATTAAAGTTTAGCTGCTTAACTAAATTAGAAAAATATTAGTTCACTTTTAATCAGCTTATAAAGTGCTTATTACTTAGCTTCTTTTTAGTCCCCTGAGAAAATCATGCTTACATTGCACGATTGAGCATACCTTTTTCACAAGCTCATAAAAAGCTTAACAGTAAACCATAGCTTGTGAAACTTGGCTTTTTGGAAAGCCAATCTAGCCATCTTGAAGGTCCAGTGCTTATTTTTCCATTTGTAGCTTATTTGATAAGCCTGCATAGCTTTTGATTGTCCCATTCCATTCAGCAAATGACCAGTCATGGTTTTGATTTCTTCATAAGCTTCCCAGCTTATTGAGTAATCAAACTTTGTACATTAGCTTTTTGGAAAGCTTAACTGGTAAACTTGTTAAATCCAGTATTTGTTTCTATTTCCAAATTTATTTAAGTACTTAAAATTAAGCTAGAAAGTACCTAGTAAAAACAAAAAGTGTCTGTACCTTGATTAGTATCTTATGCTTATTTGCTTATTGATCAGTGCTTACTTTTAAGTTATTTGCATTCTCAGTTGTTGTATAAGCTTATTTACAGTAGCTTAGCTTATTTCTAGTGTACTTGTGCTTATTTTCTAGCTTATAAGTCATTTAGCTTAAATCTTGTGCTTATTTCAATTTTTGCTAACTTTGAGATAAAATAAAGCTCAAAGACTTATATTAGTTGTTTTAAAAGTTGTAGTTTTGAAAATTTGCTATAATTTGAAGCAATCAGTTTTAGTAAAGAAAATAAAATAGTTGCAAAAAGTCATTGCTGGGATTGAACCTGGCCACCCACTCACCACACACACACCATACCAAGCTACTTTGGGTCTTTGGTGGTTATGGTTTGCAATATTTAATATATACCTCTTGTTTTCCAATTTAGCTTATTAAATATAAATTAGCTTATTTTCAGCTTATTTAAACTAGCTTTTTCAACTTTGTATTTTTCTAGCTTTGTATTAGTATAAAGTATTTTATAAAAAAGTTTCAGATTTTTCTTAATAGTTTTAGTATTTTTAATCATTTAATTAGTATAAAATAGTATTTAATTCATAATAAAAAATATAAAAGTCAAAAATATAATTCTTTAAAATTTTCTTTTGTCCTATAGTACGTAAGAAAATTGTTTTTACACTTGTAGGACTTTTATTTCAAAAATTTTACGTTTTTACTTGCTTGCATTTCGTAATTTTTATACATAACGCACATTTTCATTTTAAGTCACGTTTTTAGATAATTTAAGTTTACGTTTTAATTAAAATAGTTTATTTAAGTTATTTTGTTTTATAAACCACAAAAACATCATTTTTAAAATAGTGATAAGTTTATTTAATATATTTTAGTTTTTAATTTTCTTTAATTTGCATTTAAGCCCCTGTAATTTACAAACTTTCTCTTTAGGTGTAATTATCAATCACAATCCTTACTGATCACTATCCTTAGTGATTATTCGACATCTGAAAGTGTTAAACACCATTAATCTTCCGTGGGACTTAACGACCCGGGAATCCACTATATTCCTCTGATCTAAATTGCATTTGCTTTCTGAGTTGTTTTAAGTTTATTACGGTTGACCATTCACAAGTGGTCAGCTTGTGTGATTATTTGTTGGGGACCCAACCAAATTTTCGCCCATTGCGGGGAGCTTTAGCGTGTTTTAAGCCTTTTAGACCCTTCTTGCACATACCACCGTTTGTAAACAGTTTTTTGTAAAGTTAATCATTATCAAAAAGTTCATTAACACTTTTCCTAAAGTGTTAAAAACACCAAACAAAATATAAAACAACAAAAACAATCGTAACGTTTTCTAGCTTGTATTTCCTTTAAGGTGATTCTTAAAGAGATACGATTTGGTTAAACGAGACGATATCAAAAATATTGTCAAAAGTTTTTTTAAAAACCCTTTGCACAAATCATTACCTACGTCTTTTCAGTGGTACTTAATTAATACATAAAAATCAACCACCGCAAATCAAGGCAGTACACCTACCAACTGGGGTGTGACCATTAATAAGTTCCCGAACATGGATTAATACTTGCCTTTGTGTCACTTGTGATTTGGTGTACCTTTTTCATAGAAGCCATTTCATTTGTGATTATTGGTTAAGTTCACTTGTCGTTTTGCCTCGCATTTGTTTTGAAAATTGATTTTTAAACTTAGTGCATGCACCGTTCTTCCGCTCTACAAGTCCACTTTCTGAGCTTGCAAATATTCCTCGTACGTTAGAGGACGTTCGCTCCTTCAGCCGTGACTGAGGAACGTCTAGTACCACCACCCCTTGTCGAAATGGCAGAAGACAAACCGATGAATGAGCTTCTCCAATCACCCATCGAGGGTTACGGAGATGCCATTATTGTCCAGATGCGTGGCTGATACCTTTGAGCTCAAAATCGGGTTGCTTAATCTGGTAACCCAAAGCCAATTCTATGGTTTTGAGCGGAATGATCCTCATGCACATATTCGATGGTTCAACAAGATTTCATCTACCATCAAATACAAGAATGTCCCACATGAAGCAATAAAGCTTCTTCTTTCTCATTCTCTGAGGGACAAGCGGAATTGGCGAAACAACCTCGTTCCATTGAGACATGGGAGGATCTAGTTACCAAGTTTGTTTACGAATTCTATCCTCCATCCCGAACTACAAGTCTTAAGAATGAGATAATGAAATTCTCTCAAAGATTTGATGAATCATTCGGGAGGCATGGGATCGTTACAAAGAGTTGCTCGAAAGTGTCCATCATGGTTTACCGAGTTAATGCAAATGGATACTTTCTACAATGGTTTGAACCATTCTAAAAGACTCTTTAAATGCCTCGCGAGGTAATTTTGAGCAAGACCACTAAAGCCTTGCAAATCATTGAAAACAAGTCCAGGTCCGTCCTTTCGAACTAAGACATATCAGTCTCATCTATCTGGACCTTCTACTTCATCTCAAGTGAGTACATCTAGCACCGATGCTAAGATTGACAAACTCACAGATTTTGTTCAGGCTTTGGTTCTTGCTAACCAAAAGAAAGTCACTTTCACACAGACACCATCAAATGGTGAAGTGAAAAAAGTTGAGGTCTGTGTTACTTGTGGTGGCATATGCATACTACAACTATACTGCCACCGATGGTAGTCCGTTTGAAGCTAATGCTATAGACGGTACTTCAAATCAAGGAGGTAATCAATACCGTCCTCAAAATGAACCAACCTACCGTGTTAACACTTATCAGGGGACCACCCGGTTTTTGAGAATCCTAACATGCAAAACCGGAACCAACCTAGAATGAACCAAGGTTATCAAAACCAAGGTAATTTCTATTCGGGACCAAATCAAGGTTTCCAACATCAAGGAAACCTTAATCAAAACAATTCCAATCGAGGGAATCAATTTCATGGGAATATGAATCCTAATCAAGGAAATTTTCAAAATCAAGGCCCTAATCCAACATTAGAGGCCGGAATTTTCTAATCAAACTCAAGCCATTATTCAACGGACCATCATCGATGATTATTGAAGCAATTCATGAAATCCCAAGATGAAATGAACAGGTTGGTTAGTGATTCTTGATCTTAAGAAGTCTTTAAATGATCAACCCTCGGGCTCAGGAAAACTTACGAGCAACACGATCGCTAACGAGGGCGATGCAAAGGCGATCACAACCAGAAGTGGTGTTTCATACAATGGACCCGCTATTCCTACTACCTCTTCTTCTTCTTCTCTCCCGAAGGTAGTGGAAGGAGAAGTGAACGCAGGCGACAAAGGACAAGGAACTTCCTACTAATAACGTAGGTACCAACGTGTCCATCCTCAGTTGTCGAAACCCAAATCCAATCCAGGAGTTGTTTTTGAACCTCCAGTAGCTCCTTGAAAACCCCAAATCCAAATCTTCTATTCCTTACCCATCACGTTTGAATGAGCAAAACTCGCGAAAAAGCCAGTCATCAAATGGACAAATTTTTCAAATTTTCCAAGAACTACATTTTGACATAAGCTTTGCGGATGCTATCATGCGATGCCCAAATTTGCATCAACTCTCAAACATATGTTAAGCAACAAGGAAAAGTTGTTTGAAATGGCTAAACTCCTCGAGCAGGCTGCTTTGCAGTTATCCTGAAGAAGCTTCCAGAAAAGCTTGGAGATCCTGGAAAATTTCTTTTACCTTGTGTATTTCCAGGAATGGTTGAATGCTTTGCCTTAGCAGATCTTGGTGCAAGCATTAACCTGATGCCTCATTCAGTATGGAAGAAACTTTCTCTTCTGGACCTTATTCCTACATGCATGACTCTCGAGCTTGCAGATCGTACAATATCCGTCCTTGGCATTCCGAGGACGTATTTGTGAAAGTAGGAAAGTTCCATTTTCGGTGACTTTGTGGTTGTTGATTTCAATCTTTGATCCACGGGTTCCTCTCATTGTTGGTCGAGGATTCCTAAGAATGGGTCGTGCTCTCATTGATGTATTTGAGCAAGAAATCACATTACGCGTGGTAATGAAGCATCACCTTTAACCTTGATCAAACGAGTACTCCGCAACTATGATTCGAGTCGGTTAACGAATAGATATCATTGATGTTATACGAGTACTCTCAGAAGTTCTTGGTTATGATCATAATTCTTCGAGTGATAATCTCACTCATTCATCTCAACCCATCATCGCCAATTCTACTCCTTCTCTCACTCCGTTTGAGGAAAGTGACTTCATCTTGGAAGAGATTGAAGCATACTTGTCTAGTGATTCGGTTCCATGGGAAATTGATCACGCTCCAATCGACATCGAGGGGGACATACTTCTCATTGAGAAGTTGCTTAATGATGATCCATCTCCTCCCTCCCGTCGAACTTCATAACAAGGAAGTCAAGTCAGTTGAGGCGAAGAATTTCCTGAAGTAGAACTTAAGGACTTACCACCTCATCTCGAGTATGCATTTCTTGAGGATGATGATAAATTACCCGTCATTATTGCTCGAGATTTGAGTAAAGATGAAAAGTACTCATAAAGGTCTTGAAATCGCACAAGCAAGCAATTGCTTGGAAACTCTCCGACATTAAGGGTATCAACCTTGAGTTTGTACTACAAAATCTTGATGGAGGATGACTTCAAACCAGCAGTTCAACATCAGAGACGAGTAAATCCAAAAATCCATGATGTTATCAAACAAGAGGTTCTCAAACTTCTTGATGCAGGATTAATTTACCGATCTAGATAGTCCTTGGGTTAGCCAATTCATTGTGTTCGAAAAGGGTGGCATAACTGTTGTCACAAATGAAGATAACGAGTTAATTCCAACTCGGCTGGTTACGGGATGGCGTGTTTGTATTGACTATCGTAAGTTGAATGACGCCACCCGTAAAGACCATTTTCCTCTACCCTTCATGGACCAAATGCTTGAGAGATTAGCGAGGAAGCGAATACTATTGTTTCCTAAATGGTTTCTCGAGGTATTTTCAGATCCCCATTGATCCACAGGATCAAGAAAAGACCACATTCACTGCCCATACAGACTTTTGCCTATAGACGTATGCCTTTTGGCCTATGTAATGCTTCTGGCACGTTCCAACGATGTATGATGGCCATGTTCCACGACATGATCGGGGAAACAATGGAGGTGTTTATGGATGACTTCTCGGTCATTGGGGACTCATTTCAAGCATGTCTCTCCCATTTAGAAAAATAAAAACGATGTGAAGACACCAATCTTTGTCTAAATTGGGAGAAGAGCCATTATGGTCAAAGAAGGCATAGTCCTTGGCCATAAGATTTCAAAAACGGGATTGAGGTCGATAGAGCAAAAGTCGATGTTATTGCTAAATTACCTCATCCTACTACCGTCAAAGGTATTAGGAGTTTTTAGGTCATGCCGGTTTTTATCGCAGATTCATACAAGATTTTTCTAAAATCGCCCGGCCTATGACCCATCTTCTTGAAAAGATGCTCCTTTTATCTTCTCACCTGAGTGCATCGAAGCTTTTGAAACATTAAAGAAAAAGCTACAGAAGCACCCATTCTCGTTGCTCAGTGGGATTTACCTTTGAGCTCATGTGCGATGCAAGGGATTTTGCTATCGGTGCACTCTTAGGGCAACGTAGATCCAAGCATTTTCGCATATCCACTACATAAGTAAGACTATGACTGAAGCTCAAACTCATTACACCACCCGAGAAAAGAGCTACTAGCCGTGGTGTATGCATTTGAGAAGTTTCAGCCATACCTAATCTTGACCAAATGCGTGGTGTATACGGATCACTCGGCTCTCAAATATCTCTTTGCAAAACAAGATGCAAAGCCGAGATTGCTCCGTTGGGTTCTCCTCCTCAAGGAATTTGATATCATTATCGTGATAAAAAAAGCTGAGAACACGGCTGCTGATCATCTGTCCGATCTAGAAAACCCTCACCAAATGTTTTGAGAAAAGGAAATAAATGATACATTTCCTCTCGAGACACTCAATGCGGTTTCTTTTCGTGGAAACTCTACCACCCCATGGTTTCTGACCGCAAATTACCATGCGGGTAACTTCATAGTGAAAGGGATGTCGCCCAACAGAAGAACAAATTCTTCAAGGATGTTAAACATCTTACTGGGCGACCCTACTTATTCAAAATCTGTGCGGATCAAGTCATCCGACGATGTGTTTATGGACAAGAAGCTATGGACATTCTCAAAGCTTGCCATGCTGGACCCACCGGGGGACATCATAGTCCAAACTACACCGCCAAAAGGTGTTTGATTCCGTTTTATTGGCCACGATTTATAAGGATGCCCCGATTTTGTCAAAGCCTGTGGCCTTGTCAGCGTCACATGGAAATATCTCACAAAGAAATGAAATGCATAAACGCCATTCAAGTGTGTGAGATATTTGACATCTGGGCATTGACTTTATGGGGCCATTTCCATCATCTCGAGGAAACAAATACATACTCGTGGCTGTTGACTATTTGTCAAAATGGGTTGAAGCGAAAGCTTTACCTACCAATGATGCCGAGTTGTTGTGAAATTTTTAAAATCTCTTTTTGCTAGGTTTGGAACTCCGAGAGCTATAATTAGTGATCGTGGTACACATTTCTGCAATGATCAATTTGATCGTGTCATGCAAAAGTATGGTGTAACCCACCGTCTCTACTGCATACCACCCCCAAACAAGTGGGCAAGTGGAAGTTTCCAACCGTGGTATTAAAGAATTTTAGAATTAGAAAATCGTGCATCTGGTGGATAAACTGGATGGCGCGCACTCGGGCCTTCCGTACAGCTTATAAAACACCAATCGAGTGTACTCCATACAAGCTAGTGTACGGAAAGGCATGTCATCTTCCGATTGAGCTCGAGCACAAAGCATACTGGGCCTTAAAATATGCAAACTTCGATATTCGACACTGGTGATCACAGAAATGTTCAAATGAATGAATTAAATGAACTCCGTGATCAAGCATACGAGAACTCTTTGATCTACAAACAAAAGACAAAGAAGATTCGTGACTCCAAAATCAAGAACCGCGTTTTCAACGTCGGTGATCGAGTCCTTCTTTTCAATTCAAGATTGAAGATTTTCTGGGGAAAGCTTAAGTCCCGTTGGTCGGTCCATTTACTATACTAAGGTTTATCCTTATGGCACCATTGAGTTATCTCAACCCGATGGTCCAAATTTTAAAGTGAATGGTCATCGATTAAAGCATTACTTTGGAGAGGACATTCCGTGATTGTCAAGATCTACAAACTTTCTCCATGAACCAATGAATGCGGGGATCGAGTCAAGCTAGCGACTCGATAATCAAAAACATATAGCACCCATGGGTTTTCACCCATGAGTATCACCCCTAGTGTGGGGTAGTTGCCTGTTGTTGTATATAAACCCTTCTCAAAAAAAAAATGTGTATATATCAAAAATATAAAGGCGTAGTATTTCCCTTTTATGTTCTATGTTTCGGCATATAAGGGGTACTTTGAATATTGAGGGCAATTCATTTCTAGTGTGGGGAAATTCTCGAATTTTATCATGTAATTATACCACCAAATTCCCCATTTTGGCCAAAATATTTTTTTGGAGTAAGTGTTTTGCACTTACTCGACTTATGTTATCGGTCGCATGTCTAATAAACAAAAGGATTGGCTAATCCGAGAACAGCGGCTCTTGGTAAAGATATCTCAAATCCGTTGACGGCTTGGAATTTGCCCAAAATTGTATGGTGTTCAACTCACCATATCTTTAATTAGTGAAAAGTTGGCTAGCCCGCAAGTTTATGGCTTGTGGTAAAGCAGTTGGAAAGCCATAATTGTGTCGGCTCACCAAAGATAATATTGATAATTTATCTAGAGTTGGCTAGTCGAGAAGCAAGCGGTTTTACGGTAAAGACAAATCAAATCCGTTCACATTTGGTGATTTGCTCAAAATCATTTGGTTATCATTGTGCCAAGGTTCTTACTTGAACTAAAACAATTGGCTACTCCAGAAGTAATGGCTTTTGGTAAAGAGTTGAAATCCATTAATTTTTCTCAAATCATTGCTAGGGACTAGCATATCTTAGTGTGAGGTTGATGAGTGTCTAAATACTCATCATTTTTATCTGTTTAGAATGCGGAACATCGAAAACACTCAAAATACATCAAAATGATAAAAATATCACAAATAAGTGTTTTATGTGTTTTAAATGCAAAAATACCAAAATCAGGATGAAAAATGTATCAAAATTTGCATAATTGGCAGTTTTAGTCCCCCAAGTTTCAAAAGTTGTCAAATTTAGTCCATGGTAAATCAAAATAAAGAAAAATGTTATTTAAAGTCCCTAGGGATTCTTGAGTTGTAAAAATTGGTCCTTGAAATTTAAAATTGCAAAATTACAACTTTGGTCCCTCAACTTTGAAAAGTATCATAAATAGTCCTTGGTGAATTTAAAAAGTGAAAATAATAAAAAATAAACCTTGTACTATTCATAAATGGCAAAATTGGTCCTTATGGTGAACTTTTGGAAAATTTACATGTTTGGTCCCTCAAGTTTCAAAATTGGCAAAAATTACCCTTGGACATTTAAAATTGGAAAATTAACATTTATGGTCCTTTGGTAAAAGAAACTTGGCAAGTTTGATCCTTGTATTAAACTTTGGAATATTTGCAGGTTTAACCCTTAATTTTCAGAAATTGCAAAATTGGTCCTTGTGCTTAATTAATACCAAACGGACCCCCCTTTTATTATTGAGCCCCTACCAAAATCAAAAGAACCTTATCAAACCGTGACCCTTGTCAAATATACATTGTGAACCCACAATTATATCCACGGGTCAACGGGACAAACCATAAATACCACCACCACATTCATCTCTTCTTCCTGCTTGTTATACCAAAACGGGTGGTTTTCTCCACCTTATCACCCCCAGCTGCAATACTAATCAAATAGCACTTCCTTTCCACCTACGTATTGCCAATTGGTTTGGTTTCTCCTTTTCTTTAGCATTGTTTTTGCTTCCACTCAAGCCAGGCGTTAATTTCATCATTATTGGTCCATTTCCCTCCTTTTGTTCCGCATTATAAGGTATCATGATAATGCCTGTTTTCCATCTTTTCGTTCTTCTTTGATGGCGTGTAACTAGTACGTGACATGTCATTTTATTGCCTAAAATGTTTGTCATTATAACACGA
>OU343223.1:269105063-269224176 GCA_910596185.1 Chrysanthemum makinoi
TGTGAAAAACTGTTGTTGAAATTTTCAATTCAGCGTTAAGAAAGTTATGTGATAGAAGTTTGATATTTTTAAGGTTTGATGTTTTAGGTATGTTGTACATGATTGATTTGAAGTTTAGTATTGTTTTATTTTTTTCTAAAACTAATGTTTTTGTTTATGTGCCCATGCAACTGATTGTCATTTTGAAACTTTATTAACTCAATATTTTTAATGTTATAAGCAAATACTACGTAAGTTGTTAGAAATGTGTTTCTTGCTTTTATAAAACGTAAATAGCTCATAGCCTTAACTATTGATACACCATGCGATAAAAGCTGGCAAAATATTTTTTTTTTGTTCAGTTAAAAGTTTAAAACATATACATTATAAAACCGAGAACACGTAATATATAACACAACACACTCCCTCGCAGCAACGCGCGGGTTAACCCGCTCGTTTAATTTAAAAACTGTCGTATGTATTAAGGATTAGGTCAAAGTAAAAAACAAACCCACCTCACATAATCTCTGCATATCCCTGCTTCCAAAATCAGATCTAGTTTTTGATCAATTAACCATCATCTTTCATAAACATAAAAATCGCAATAATCTTGATCACGTTCATGGCCGATTAGAAGTTCAATTTTGATAAGGTAATGAAATCGATGTTATCTTGTATCTAATTTGAAGTCCGATTATATTGTTTTTCTCTGTTATTCATCTTTAGTGTCTCAATTTGATAATAGTATGTATTGAATATCTAACAAAAGTAATAGTGCGTTAAAATATTTCATATGAAGATATATGTTATTGGGGACACCATTGGCTCTATTTGATCAACGTTTTCGTATCCACAAAAATTTATAAAGGGGTTATACTAAAAGAATATTATAATATAGATTAACAAGGAAAAATATGAAACCCATCATTCTTGACTTAAATGTCGTATCTGGTTTTAAAATGTCACCGAGTCTATTAGTTTATTGATTTATCTTGGTTTTATTCAATTAAAAAGTGTAAGAATTTTAATTTCATGAAATGTTAATCATATTCTATTAATTTGAGGTTGAATTTTTTGACTAGGACTTTATTAACGTTAACTGTTTTCATATGCCTCTTTTGATTGGCAAGATGTATCGTTATCCTTCGTATGTGTTTATCCATGAAACTGTTCATTTTCTATTTCAAGGGAGTAGCTAAATTTAAAACATCTTGGTAAAACATGAAACTGTTCACATATTGTGTTTGTCATGTTAAGTTTATGATAATCTATTTGGGGATGCATGTCGTGTAGTGCGATTGTGTGTGCAAGCAAAGCAATGGTCGGTTGTTTGGTAATAGCATTCTTGTGATATTGGTCTACTATTGTGCATATGTGTGTTTGATAAATTCATTTATCGGTTGATAAATGAATGCTAAGGTATTTATTTTTTTCTGTCTAGTTGATTGATTTTCATATTAGAATATTTGATTTTAGTTTTTGTTTCGTGACAGGGATCGTGTTTTTGGTGCTTTGATTATGAAGTTTATATGGTCACCGCAAACATATATGTTTTTGGAAGTCATGCATATATGTTCTAATGAATCTGACAAGAAAGCGCAACGTGCATATATGTTCTTGGAAGGGTACTCATATGCTTTAGCGATTTGATCAAGAAAATGAAGCGTGCACGCATGTTCTTCGAATAGTGCACACATGTTCTTCGAATAGTGCACACATGTCTTTGAATTTCTAGTACATTTATATTTAATAGTTTATATTTGTATTTGAATTGTAGTTATGTTTTTTCTTTGTTATAAATGTAGAGATCACATGTATATGTTTATGTTTTTTGTTAGAAATTGTTAGAGGTTATATGTGTATTTTTATGTTTTTGGTCATAAATTTCGATAATAAAATAATGTACACTTGAAACATATATGCAATTTACCATCTTAAGCAAATAAGTTTGACGTCTAAATGCAAGAAACACGTGTAAATTTATTATATTTAAGAAAAAAAACACTTATGCACTTGATTTTTAAAAAAAAAAACATGTTGAAAAAAACATATATGCACTTGAGATTTTTTTAAAACATGCATGCTGTAAAAATCAAAAGCTAAAAAAAAAAAACAAAACTGCAAAAATTATGGGTTAAAAAAACGTTTTTTATCAAAAAAATTCAAAAAGAAAGTAATTATAAAATTTTACTATTATACCCTTTTCAATTAAATAAAAAAATTTAATAATACTAAATTCTTATTGGTCCAAAGTGGTTCTGTAAAGTTCTGTACAAAATAATGATTCTGCATTGAACGTGACCTATATATATATATATATATATATATATATATATATATATATATATATATATATATATATATATATATATATATATATATATATATATATATATATATATATATACACTAGTGTCAAAACCCTCTCAGATGGACGGGTATGACTTGTGGTTTTCATTTTTAGGATTTAGTAGAACAAATATATACTAAAAAGTAATTAAAATTTAAATGAAATGGTTTAGATCTATAATTGATGTTACCGTAATCCATAAAACGGCTAAAAGCAGATAAGTAATTTGATTTGTGATTTACATTTTTAGGATTTAGTTGAACAAATATATACTAAAAAGTTATTTTTAGGTTTTAAAGTGACTTTGCTGTATTCATTGGCGATAGAAGAATTAATATTATTAATGGTTGTATCCGTATTCCAAAATAGCAACTCCAAATAGAGAGCTGCAAGTTTGCGGACTTACTTGTAGGGTATGCATTTCCCTCACCAGAGAGCTCATCGCCCTATTTAATCCATGATTTAGATTGACCTATGCAAATTTTCCAAATAAAAAGTAATTAATGATTAACAACTTAGACATGACATTTCTCTAATTAGTATTATAACTTACCTTAGCAAAACATAGATAGCAAATAGTCCAGTGTCTTTATAGTTATTATTGGAAGCCACAAAATTCAATCCTATTTGATGTAAATAAACATGATCCAAAGTACCTTTGAAGCTAATATTATTTAGCATTTACCTGAGTTGTACTCATGAGGTTAAAGTTGCTTGGACCTTGCTTTCTCCACAAGCTCCTTCCATTTCTCGGATAATTAATGAAGATCCGACTACAACACACTGAATAATAGACTTTGATGGATTTTCTATCCATTTGACATCTTCATTTTTTAGTTAAAAGGTATTCAGTATATATTTGACCCACTTGGCCTATTTGACGATTTGTATTAATAGTCCGGGTAACTATCTACAATTTCACCCAAAAACCACAATCCGTGTTAAAGCTCTAGTTTAAGCTAAAGTTTAACATTGATCTGAGTAACCATTTAGTCGACCCATGTAAAAGGTCAACAGCCTGGTCAACATTTTGATGGTAAGCTCAAATACATAAATCGAATATTTAACAGGTTTGAGGGTTTATGGGTGAATACAATGTTGAAATGTTTTGGAAAATGATGTTTCAAGGTACCAAACATGGCATGTTTCAAACAATTACCGGCCAGTCCATTTTGCTACATTTATTGTGGCTGCTATTTACTCTCCTTTGCGTCAACCATTGATGGTAGGTTAGTTCATCATCATACATGATCATATTATAGTTTCGCAAATGTAATCCGAAATAATATTTTCATACATGTTTTAAAACACAATTTGGGTCATTAGAACCAACACAATTAGTTTGTTGAATTGGTTTGGCAAGGTCTAAGCATATTGTTGAATGAAAATCGAATGTGGTGCTTGAAGGCAAACTCATATTACCGGACCCACCACAAGAGAGCGGCTTCAAATCACGTAGCAACCACGAAGTTTTGCTAGAGCGAGCAAGTGGAGATATAGATCTTACAACATACATGAAAAGATTCTCATCTCATAATTCCACTAAATGAAGACAATACATCAAGCGGCACCATTACCTCGTTTTAATTTTTCGAAATGTAGGGCGGTTACCTAATCTAACAGAAATCATAAAGATCCTTGGGGCTAACTAAAACACTAACCTAGCGTTTATAATCACTGCACCTAGGTTACACACACACACCCTTCTTGGGTGTTTTACATCTTGACACACTTTAACTAACGCTCTCGATGTATCTTTTGTATGCAGGGTTATTGGACAGAGTCCCAATAGAATAGCTGAAGAAAACACATGTACCTCCTCCACACCCTTACGTTTCTAATTAATTAAATCTTCTGATTAGAATATCAGCTCCGATTCCAAATTGGCATTCACTTATTAGTTGGAAGGTAATCATCCAAAGTGCATTTTTAGTGATACAACCACGGTGACCGTTTGAAAAACAAACATCTTATTTATCACATCTACATGTTTTGCATTTGAAATGTACCATCTTCCATTATCTACAACACCTATTCTATTTACATTGCGAGGTTCGGTGATGATGCGACTCTATTATCCTCCAATTTAAGCTAATCTTGGCGGGAACTTGTTAATCACAAATTCCCAAGTCATAAGAAGTCGTTGTACACGAAAACAAATAGAAGTCCATGAGAGATGCATCATGACATAATGCATAAACCACAAATATATTCAAGTAGAACGTATGTATACATATTTTCTACAAACTCATAAATTCATTTACACCACACGATAAAATCACCTGAGCTTCAAGAGCCTTGGTTGGGATGTTTGGGATAAAGTGTTGCAGCTACAACTTTAGCTTCTTTATAAAATACAAATAAGGAAATAACTTATCAATATATGACTGACTCGATTCTATTTCATTGTGTGGTATAGATGCTATATCTAATATGGTATAAGGAGAACTTTTTGCGGGCATAAAGGATCAAAGCTAACAAATGGAAGTTCCAAGGATTAAATAATGTTACTATCTTATACATATCATCATTTGAGATAAAGATCAAGACATGTGGGGTTTGAATGTTCAAATCAGTAACATAACTAAGGGTATTACGGATGTACAACTTTGTGGTGTATTGCAAACGAAAGTTGATGAAGATCTTTGTGTGGCTAAGTTCCCATGTTTCACACTTTTGTTTTCCAATAGTGATTGGTATCCTAACAATTTGCAAATGTTTGCAATGTAAATATGGTTAAATGAATATGTATAAGATATATATATATATTTGTACATGGGAGAACAACCAAACATTATTTCAGCGGCATCAATTTCGCATAAATATTATTTCTATATTATTAGAAGCGGAGAAAACGGAAATAGTCAAAATATAGAACCACATATTGCAAGTGTTTACCTGATAGAAAGATTGTTCTATCAGAGA
The DNA here is from genome assembly GCA_910596185.1 of Chrysanthemum makinoi. NCBI lineage: Eukaryota > Viridiplantae > Streptophyta > Magnoliopsida > Asterales > Asteraceae > Chrysanthemum > Chrysanthemum makinoi. The sequence continues at coordinate 269,110,318 of OU343223.1, forward strand.
GGGTGCAACCACATACCGGCTCTGTTTTTGGCTTATCAGTTCTGCCCAATGAAGCATTCTCTTGTTATTGGCGGGGGTGACATTTTGATATTTCCTTTTCCGTCTTGAGTAGCGAGGGCACTCAAGTTGGTACCTGAAGGCACCTGCAAAATACAATTGGTTAAGCTGAATTTGCGTATGCGTAGTTATAAATTACTTTGTATGTGAAATACTCTTACCTACTTCCGTAGTCATAGTTCAAGCCCGTCAATCTCGGAATGGCGTATATATGTGTTGTTGGAGTTGGAATGGAGTACTGGACATTCAGAATTCACTGCAAAAATTCAAACAAAGATACCCCTTAAGTCACTCTTAAATCTGATTCACGAATCCTTAACACATCACCAAATGGAATGCAAATCCGGTGTGGGGAAATAAAAGGAAGGTGGCGGTGAGTACCTACATGATAAATTGATCCATTCTTGTGGAATCACTGTTAAACGGTAAAGGCGTGTGAAAAGTTTTTCCTAAATGTGCGAAACAAAGGTTTTCTGTGGGCATATAACCTTCTAAAAGATATCGGTTCCTTACGGCGAGAGAGAGGGGTAGAGTCACAACACCATATGCCCACGACTTCCCATACAGGCGGCAAATAAAAGTCGATAGGTAATCAAGCACACTTAAAGCGTGCTCAAAACAATCGCCGTGAAGTGTGCGATTATTACGTCAATAATATACATCTTAACATCATAATTACCAAACCAAGAAACCAAGTGAGAATGGGAGCATAAACTGTTAGGTCTAAGCATAGATCCGGATAACTGGGCAACTTTAAACCTTTGTTTCACATCAAGATAACTTGAAGGTTAATCAAACATATATATTTCGCCATTTGTATAGCGACAACAATGGCAAACCTTTGAAGCTCTCCCGAGATAAGTCTCTAACATTACGATCTATAACCCGATTCAACTCAAGATCGGCACAAAGCCCGCCTTCACATCTCTCTCATCCTTTTGTTCAAGTACTCCAACATTCCTTGAACTACTTTTGGAATATGGTAAACAATATTGTGGTTTGATCGGATCCCGAGTGGTGTCAATTTCTTTGTCTGGAGGGTTGAAGATGTATAACTAAAGCATTAACAACAATAAAAGAAAATAAATTAAAATGATTGAGGATATAAACTATAAGGGATCATCGATTTACGTTAAAGGTCCCAAATTGGGTTTCAATTGTCCACCAAGACTTATAGGCGATCGACTTCCCAATTCCATTTGTTCACTAAGCCAAGAACTTCCCGGGCCTCGAGGACGACGGCAGCATGAAATATGAAAATTCTCAAGTTAGTGCTCAATGTGAGACAATACAAGTGGCATGGGGCTGGTTGCATACAGGTCAAGAATAACTGTATGGGTGAAAAGTTGGGTTGGCTGAAATTGATTTTTATACAAAGTTCTATATTTTTATGAAAAGTTACTGTTCCAAATATGATAAAAAAATATTAACAAAAACTCAACAAAAATTTCAAATAGTTTTAGGCATTGTTGGGCAAGTTTGAACCCATTAAACTAAAATTTATACCGCTTTGATCCAATTTGACATAGATATAACTCAACCAATCCATTCGTATTTAATAGATTCAAGTTGCCACCTCTAGCAAGCGGCAACGCTTAGTATAACAAACGATTTGTTTATTAACTAACTTGCAGCCGAACTTGGTACGTATCACACCTCATTCGGTGAAGACGAAGAACACGTAATGTCTTGTGTGTTGATGGGAGGAGGTAGTATGTACTTGTGTTGTCTATTCTTTCTAAAACAACCTCAACGATGAACCGCACACCCTAGGAAAAGTTTGTAATATTTAGTTTATCGTTATTAATGCTAAGTATTTCGCATTACGGTAATGTTGTGTACCCTTCCATCGGATCGGTCAAGCAAAAAGAGAATAATGTAAACCAATTCATATCTACAAAAGTGAAATTTGTATAGTGACAATGTATCAACAAACCCTCATCTTCAGCCATATCAAGGAAAGCATGAAGCTCCAAAGCTTTACGATAATACATCATTCCTCTAACTGACACCAATTACCGATGATCAGTCCAACTAAAAACATAAGATGTTACAATGCTATTTTTAGATCAAAGTTTGTCTGGTCAAGGTTTGCCCTCTCTATGAAGCCCAAAAGCGGCGGATACTCAAAATCTTTGTTTCTTTCTAGATCATATCTTTTGGGACAACCCATTCTCTCAATAAAGTTGTTAAACTCATCTACATTTACCATAATTAGTTAGTAATCTCTAATACCACGCATTACATACATTGGATTCATGTAAGCACCTAATAGAATATGACAACACTGGTACATCTTTTCTAAATAGAATTGGTTTGTTATTCACCATTTAAGATATTACATCTCGGAAAATGAAGAAGGCGTGCACTGTGGTTTTAACAAACCGTCTTTAGCCATTGCCATGGCGATTAGGTGGCCCCAAAGACAAAATATTTCATGAAGTCCAAAACAAATAAGGAAAACTTATTTAAATAATCGAAGTTGTAATAAATTATCGTTTACGTTCTCACTTGCACCCCTTTCTTTGCTACCACCAACTCTTTCTTTGGTCTTGTTAGGGCGACCCTTTTTGTACACCGTGAATCAATCATTAATATCTTCTTGATCAGCAATACCATTCGCCTTCTTTAGAACCTTCACCATCTTCCTCATGGCAACATGCTTCTTCGGCCTTTGCGGGCCACCTTCTTAGCAGGTCGAGCATTTATCTCTCTGAATTGGGCTTTCATTGCATTAACTTCTTCTTTTGTTATGGGTTTCATGGGCTGCATATGTTTCTTTTCTTCATCAATAAACCATTTAGGTAACCCTTCATCATGATGAAACATGTATTTGTTGTAAGCATCGTCAAGCATGTGTTCTCTTTGTTTTTCTCGGCATTTTCTTTTGCACAAGCCAAGATTTGACTTTTGTTTCCCGTCGTAATCGACTCGTCGGATGATGAGTCATCACTGAGTCTGTATTTATAGCGGGGACAACCTCCAAATCTTCAGTGGCTGACAAATTGAGTGCTGTTTGGGTTTCTTTTGTCTAAGTTTGATTATTCGGTTTCATGGGACCATGATTTTGATTATCAGGTTTTCTATCCACTTGCATGTCATCATCTTCCTCATCTTCACTTATATCCATTTTGTGTTTTCTTGTTCATTGTCATCATCGAAAACATCTTGACTAAACCATTTTGCGGCAATTTCTTGTTATCATCAAGTGATACCATTAAGGGTTTGATTCTTGTTGTTCATCATTGTCGGGAATCTTCATCGGATGAATAGCATCGGCATCCTCATTCTCATCCTCATCGCCCTACATCACATAAAATATAAACATGTCAACCTTTTGCCACACTACATTACAGACTAATCTTGAACACTACAATATACGGAGTATGTAAGTTTAAATCAAATCAACTCGTTCAGTAAAACATAGATATAAAACAATAATAAATTCAGTAATGTAGCCTTCCTAAGCATTTTTTTAAACTTATAATCGTAGAGTTCAAGGAAAGGTAAGACAAAAGTGTTTGTGGGTCAACCAAACCCATTCCAGTTTTGATCCATTTTGAGACCCACCCAATCAGCCCATTTCACCACCTCAACAAACAAAGACATAATTAAACAACAAAGAAAAATCATACAAAGATTATCAAATTTATATGAAGACTCTACACACTTAAAACGTAATCCAGAATTTCTTCATTTAGCAGAAAATCATACAAGAAATACACTCACCTTCGACGCTCTTCATCAGAGTCTATATTCTTGAGTGACTTCGTCTTGTGAGTGCGCTTGTGATCCTTCATTGTCACTATCCGCTTCATTAATTGGACCATCATCTTCAGTGTTATCAACAGCGGCCAAGTCTTTCTTTCCACGAAGGTGATAAAATTGGGTTTAATAAAAATATGAAACTTAATTAAAATGTGAAAACAATATGAGAAGATATGAATATGACCTTCAAAAGGCGACATGGTAAATAAATCATCGATGGTATATCCACCATCCTCCATTACATCACTCTTCATCAGGTTGCTTTCCTTTTTTTATCGGCGAAGTCCTTTCAAAGCAAGTGTAAGATAAAAACACAAAAGCCTATGTAATACGCATAATTATTAAATGAAATATAAAAAAAGAAAAACCTTTTCTTTTGTTTTCCAATAGTCTTCTTTGCTGTTTCCTCTTCATTTGCATAGCATTTGTCAAACTCTTCCATTTCTTTAAGTCCATCATCATCTTCATCTCCATCCTCATCAGCTTTGCTCTCGGGTTCTACATCTTTAGGTATAGGAATTTCTTTTTACGGAGATAATGCTTGACCATGAATACCATGACTTGCAAATGCGAAGAGATAGGGTGTCAGGATCCGTTGCATAATAAGGTACCAAACCAGCGATAATGGTGACACCAACATATATAACATGCAAGCAAAGTAGGTTCTGTCTTGATTTCCATTCAAGAAGCGCACATTAAGCAAACGACTGACTCAGTTTACCATTCAAGTCTTGATCAAAGAAGTAGGTTCTTGTCGATTTCCTAGCGGCACCAATAAGATGTATAATACCAAGCTGTAACCCTAACACTTGGTGTTTATTTAAACATTAAAATTGACATTGAGGTGAAGAAGTAATTGGACGTCAAACAAATTCGACGTAATTATATATTAATGGAACGTTTGGGATTGCTAATTAAAATTGATAATATGGACTTTAAACAACAAATAAGCATTCTATCTGCTTTGCACCACATTTGGTTTTATGAGTTGACCTCACGAGCTTCATACCCTTTCATCTTCAAGCCAAAGCATTCTTTTCCATGGCGAAATGTACCATACACTGAAAAATGATGAACTTTTAGCTTCACTTGTTATAATTATGAAATATATTAACATACGAAATGCAAAACCCAAATAAGATAAATACTTTTAAATATGTTAACAGAGCACAAAAGATGAGCAGTTTTGATTACTTACCCACGGTAGTTGCACTACCTCTGTTTGCGTGTTAAATTCCGTCTCTTTAGTATGTTAACAAAACAAAAACCTAAAACATAATCAAACTAAACACTAATTACGACAATATTACCGCAGTTAATACAAAATTTGAATTGAGGGTAAATAGCGGTAGAATGTTTCATCTTTCCAAGAGCTTTGGGCAGACCATCATCGATTAGCTAATCATACTATAGCATCGACAAATTTGAAGCAACTAATACTCCTTATCACATATAAATATATAATAATCAAGAATCTCGATATCCCTTGGTAAAGGTCGTATTAGATAAGCATCATTAAGGCAAAATTAGCAATTACACTCAAGCATCACCACGCACCTAACCTCAACCTACGGCGTCTTTAGCAAGCATTAGCAAGGCATGATACTCTTGATGCGAAGAAAAATACTTTTAAATATGTTACTAAATAACTCACCCATTTGTTTTAAATATGACATGAGCGTATACGTATTTATGCATGGACTACAAACCTTGGAGTGCGGCGGCATCGGGGTTTCTTTGATGGTGCAACTTTAACCTACTTGATCACAATCATGGTCACAATGCACTTCTTGCAAAATATAAACGGAACTGGAAAATATAAACTGAACTTCTTTTTTGTTTGAGTGTTTTTTTGTTTTGGATTTTTGTTTTAGGGTTTTGCGTGTGTTTTTGCTTGTAGGAAAGAATACCGAATGATTTTCATAGTTTAATGAATAAAACGTCCGATATTAACGAAAAAGATTTTAAACCTATAATTAAGGAATATATAATTATACATATTTACAATACACTATCCTATATAGATTATGGCATGCACAATCTTAACAAAAAAACATTGGTGGTTTGGTGGTTAAGGTGCCTAATAACATGTGTAAGGTTGTGAGTTCGAATCCTGGAATGGCACATGTATTCTATGATGACATGGAAATATGACATGGCATTATGGGATTCCAAGTGGCATTTAATGTGGCATGCCTCCTCTTATATATATATATATATATATATATATATATATATATATATATATATATATATATATATATATATATATATATATATATATATACACACACACTAGCCGTTTAAGCCCACACAAAGTAGCACCGACTTTGATTTATTGTTTGCTTATTTTAGAGTGTAATTTAGTCATTTGGTTTTTTTAATTGTGACATGGTTTTTATTATTGCAGTATTATATCTTAAATAAAGCTATACGTAAACAATTTTTCAGATGTTTGTATTTTATAATCTTTTCATATAGTAGGGTTTTTTGTAAATTAGCGTTTTTTATATTTTAAAAATATGTATTTTTTTTTTTTTTGTAAATTATGTTTGGTTATTAGGCCCAATACTGGTTAGGGTTTTTTTGGGTTTAAATTGAATTTCTTAATTTAATTTTCGTATTATATTTTTGTTTTAAAATAGGTTAGGTTAAAAGACCCAAGCCCGGTTTTTGTTTATAGGGTTTTTGATTTTATTTGTTATAAATATTAACATTTGTTACTTTGTGTCGTATTTTTTTTTATAACTTTTAGGTATGGATGATAAATCTTCATCAAACGAAATTGTTTCCAAAAATAGTGAAAGTAAAGAACCAAATAATGAAGGTATTTTTTTGTGTATGTTTTTTAATATTATCGTTTTGTTTTTAAGTAATTAGTTGTTTTAATGTCATTTCCAGGTGTAAATGATGTTGGAACGCTTGTTGATAGGTTAAAGTCTTATTTTGGCAATCGGCTAATCAACGTTCGTGACATGAAAAAACTTTTATCAAAATTGGCTAAAGTAACAACATTAGTTGGCGGTCATGCGCTTCAGGGCATGATATTGATGATGACTATATGATTGATTTAGATTTTTTTTCGGATGATTAACGTTATGTTTTTTTTAAATAATTATTTTTCTGTTTTGTATTAAAATATTTTAATATCAATTTATAACATTTTTTTTAATGAAGTGTTGTTATTTTTTTGGTTTATAGTATTTTATTGTTTAAGTAATATGGTAGTGTTTTTATATTTAGTTATTATTATATTGTGTACACCTAATTTGTATTAAGATATTATTATACTTGTACTCCTGATAAGTATTATATTTAGTTCTAAACTATTGAACTTCCTAGGATCACGAAGTGCAAAACAACTCCAGAATCCGTTGTTATTTTGCCAATATACAATGTTAGTTTCTTTACCAAGATTGATTTTGATTAGTCTGCATTAGTCTAATTAAAGTTGAAATTTGTTTTTTTATTATGTTTCATTTTTTTTTGGTGTTAAAAACGATCTTTTTAGACTGCATGTTTTGATTTAATATTATGTATGTGTTTCTTGGTATATGTTGTTTGATGTATATGTTTTGTTTGTTATTGCATGGTTGATGCAGGTTTTACTGGACAGGTTTTAATATTTATAAAGTCTCGTTATACCTATGGTCTACCCTAATGCACTAACGGGCAGTGTGCCCGGTCGTGTGTAGTGCAGTATTCGGTAAAACCGAGTTCTTCCCAAGAGCTATGTGTGTTGGATTATTACTAAGTCTAGGTGTCACAATATTTAATAATGGTTTTGATAAGGAATTAATTATTAAACTACTAAAGCAGATAAAAGCAAATAAAGGTAAAGGATAAATCAATAGAGGATAGTGGTGCTAATCTAGTTATTCCCCCTAGCTAGTAATGTCTACATCTACTTACTTCCAATTACTTCAGGTGGGGTCAAAGTCGAGAGGACAGCATTTGGTCAATTCGCCCTAACGTATCAGCAAAGATGCCACCACAGGAGAAGTTTGGTGTCCCCTCATAAGTCTTGTTGTTCACGGTCCCTAAGCCAAGTCATTAAGTACCGCTACATGCTAGATTTATAATAGTGAGGGGCGTTAGCAGCACTTAAACACTCCCCCTAATTCTTAAGTTCATCCAAAGCGTAGGTGATCGGTTGGTCAAATCGCACAAGTAGAAAGGGTTGTCAGTTGGTCATATCTTACCCTTCCTGTCTCAGTCAGCTCACACTGGGGTCGGTTGGTCATATCTCCTAGGCAATTGGCCTCACCGCCATTCAAAACTTTGAAACAAGGGTAGCTACCAATAAACTATGCATGCATACACTTAGAAATAATTATACGGAAGTAATGTAAACGCAAACAAAACAATTAAGGAATCATAACTAGGCCGGCACCAAGAGGTGCTTAGCCGCTCATATTAACCATACAAATCAATTCAATATTTAAAGGTACGAAATACATGAATCGAAAGTAAAGAAAAGATAAAATGCTAATGCTTATAGTAGGGGAGGGATTTCTCCCTTGGAGACGACTCGTATGCTCCTCTAGACACTGCCTTTAGCTTTTTCCCACGTTCTCGGTTGTTGTGTGTGGAATGGGATGATTAGAAATCTTTGGAATTAGTTGGGTATTTATAGGCGGATCAGGGTTGCGTAACTAATATAAGATTTACGCCGTAACCATCAATTCCTTCATATTTTGCACTTGATCTGCTAGTTACGGCGTAACCTTTTAGTGGTTACGCCGTAGTCTTCAATATACTTGGTTACGCCTGTTGGATCGATGTACTCTAACCAAACTAACTTAAATAGCTTGTAAGGGTTTAATAACCTCGGATAAATCCTAAGTTACTAACAATGAAACACTGAACTAACTCTATTAAGTATGCGGAATTTACTTAACAATGCTAAGAAGAATTAACTTTAACTTCAACGATTTTATTAATACTTAGAACCGCTTGTTATCACGATTCTTTAACAACTCTAATACTCTAATATCGAACTCTCTAAAAAACTCTAATAATGCACGTACATCTAATGCCAATCTAGGGGTCATTTTATAGGCTTAAGTATAACCCTAGTCGGTTTACAATTACAAACCTTGTACGTCAAGTAATTCTAAACTAAACTTAGAACATTCTAGAATTACATTATTATCCTTAACGATTTTGCATAGCAGTCCTTTAACCTTGCAGTACTTTGATGACCAAGCACTACTTTGACTTTTTTCATTTAGCAGTACTTTGACTTCAGTATTTTAAATCTTCAGCACTTTAACTTTCTATATCCCAACAATCCTCCCCTAACTTGAATTCTACTTGATTGATTTCAAGTTCCTTTGTAGATTTAACTTTAACATCTTTGTCTTCAAGTAAAGATTGTGTCTTTATCTTTAGATTATATCTTTGTATTCCCTGTGTTTGTAACATCATCATCAAAGTAGTCTTTATATGTAATCCTTTACAACAACAATCAGCAAGCTCCATCTTTTCAGCAACTCAGCAACATATGACAATTTGTACATCAGTTCTTTTAAGTTTCAGTCTATTCTCATCACTTCCCGGTGTGTAAACTCCTGTGAGAGGTGAATCATTGAAAATTTAATGGATTTTGATGTCTCTTTACCAAAGCCATTAACTCTAGAGTAGCCAAATGTTTAGGTGTGTAAGACCATGGTACATTGATAACCATATGATTTTTAGCAAATCATCAGCTATCAACAGATTTGATTTGTCTTTACCAAAAGTTGTACCCTTTTGGACTAGTTAGTTCTTGCAACCATGGTGAACTAATTACCATATAAATGGTTTTTCCATAGCCTTTACCACAAGCCATTTTCTTGTGGGCTAGCCAACTCTTCACATTTGCTGATATGGTGAGTTGATTACCATATAACTTATTAGCAAGTTGTCAACTATATAACGGATTTGAGATATCTTTACCAGAGCCGTTTGCTCATGGATTAGCCAATCCTTTTGTTAAACATGGTGGATTGATAACCTATTGTTATAACCATCTTAAAAACCATTTGTTGCTTTTTAACCTTTGTTTCAAAATAGTTATCACGTAACAAAAGTTGTCTTTCAAAATTATTAACTGGTTTAATGCTGCAAGCAGTACTTTGATTAAAATACTGATTTATCAAAAAAATTTACAATTAAGAATCATACCAGAACTTATGTATCATCATCAAGCATAGTAGTCCATTTGATAAACAATTCGATGACCATTAATGCTGTTTCATTCTCCTCTTCAACTTCCATTCCATGATCTAGCATTCTTCTCATAAGCTCTGATGTGAGTGGATATCTTCTTTATACTAACATATGGATCATGGTTCCATCTTCTAGCTCCAAAACATGTACAGGTCTTCCATTCCATGATCTAGCATCCTTCTGATGGAATGTGTTCAAAATATTCTTGCACTAATTTGTATAAATGCCACAAATCTTCTCTGCTAATGAAGTACAATATGTCCCATAGCAAATTAAACACACCGAAACTCTCATCTTCTCTATGGAACATCAGATAATCTCCATCTGATGATTCTACAACTTCAAAAGTAGTTATCTTTGATTTCTTTTACGCAACATTTTTAGACTTAGAATGCTCAAAGTCTATAACTCTTAAGTAATTTCTTAGCTCATCAACTGTATATGTCCTTAACTCTACCTTCTTTGATGGTTGTTCTTCTTCAGTTGTTCTTTTCTCTTTAAACTTCTTTTTCGGCATCCTCCTTTTGCTCATCATCATCTTTAAAATCTTTAATACTATCAACCTGCTTTTGATAAGCTTTTCTTACCAATTCATACAGCTGTTTCATCTCAACATATTTCCGACGTAACCCGATACCCTTGACCCTTCAAATAAGCCATCATGGCATTTCTTTCCTTAGCAATACTTGGTCTTCTTGGTAAACTCTTCTTGGTACATCGGTTCAGGTTCCTTCACGGTATAGTCACCTCGGCATCATACTCAGCTTGAAACTTCTTAGCAGCCTCTTCATTCTTGGCTACTTCAATTCCTCTAATTTCTGCCAAAGTGAGCTTCTTCTTCTTTGTTTCTAGCGACTTACCTTTTCCTTTATCTTTTTGGATCTAAAGAAGGTTGAGAAGCTTGGGGTTGTGCTTGACAACTCTGGAATGCTAACACCCCTTGGTTTTGATAAGTTGTGCAATATCTCAGCTACAGTCTCATCATCACTTGCAGTATGCACTGGTTTAGGTGTATCAGCTTCCTCTTCTGGTATGACTGTTGAAGGACCATCTTCTTCTGTATGTATGACAGTCGAAGGACCAGCTTCTTCTTCAAAATCTAGTACCCATGGTGTAATTAACTCTTGTCTATATGTTCCTTGAGCAACAGTACCTTGATCAGCAGTACCTTGATCACCAGTACTTTCTACACTAGTACTTTGAACTCCAGTTCTTTCATCCTTAGTACTTTCAATATTTACTTGTGCTTCAGTACGTTGAGGTTGAACATCAGTACCTTGAGGTTCAGTATCTTGATCTGGTTGAGGCTGAGCATCTTCATTCAAATTCGTTTCTTCCAATATCCTCCCCAATTGGAATGAAGACTGCTTTTGACCCTTTTTACCCTTTGAGGCCTTCTTAAGTTTCCTCTGAGATTTGACCCATAATCTGTGATGTTGGACCAATGGCCAGACAAACTTCTTTAATCTTCTGAACTTGATCTTCAACTTTTTGATCTGTACTGCCTGAGCTTCAAAAGATTTCTTCAATCTGTTCAATTCTCTTGATAAAGCATAGTTGTTCAGAACTTCACCCTCAGTTGCCACATCTCCCTCATCTCCTCCAGATGTTTGAAGCCCATCTGTGGAAGTGAAATCATTGGGAGAGGATGGTGGATGTTCCTCCTGTTCTGAAGCACCATAAGCAGAGACTTGTGGAGATGGTGGAGGTGAAACTGCAGTACCTTCTTGAATATCAGTACCTTGTGATGCAGTACTTTCTCGTTCTTCACTTGCTGCAGCCTCATCTCGAATAGCCTGAACAATCTCCATCATTGAAGTAGTCAAGGGAGTGTTCCTTCTAGAAAACCTATCACTCTTCTTATCCATGAAGGTGAAAATCTTTGCAGGCTGTACCACAACAATGTAATAAGCTTGAAGGCTTTGGTACATCATGAAGTTGTTTATTCAAAAACACTTGAATAAATCTTGGATACATTAGCCAGGGTGATCCATGAGAAATATGAGATAGCATACCATCTAATATGAGTCTTGAAAAATTGAAGATACGATTTGTAGCTAATCCCACTAGAGCAGATGCTATGTTAGAACCAAATTGCTCCCATGAAGTACTTTTAGAACTGATACAATGAAGTAAGACATGCACCAAGTACTTCCAATGCGGACTAAAAAAGGGTTTCTTAAATGTTGTTTCAGTTAAAGACCCTTCATACCCAAGTTCTCTGAAAGCATCCCAAATAAGTTGTTTATCAAAACGTATAGCCCCTTCTTCATCATCAAATAGCAAATCTTCTCGAATGGAGGCTTCACTAACTCTAATGATTTTACCAGCAACCTTAGCCTGTATATATGACTCATCATTCTCCATGTGAGTTCTAGCGATTAGCCCAAAATTGTTAAATCCATGGCTCAATAACATCCGTTCCACCAAAAGCGCATAAGCGATTGGAGATCGGTTGAGAAAATCAATGATGTCATGGAATACAACATTAGCTTCAGTTTTATCCAAATTAGCCACCATGTTGTGTTTAGAAACTGTGATTCGATTCGCCATTGATTGTTTGTTTACAAAGAAAGTGGTTTGATGAATAGTAATGATGAAAGAGAGAGAAATATGGAAAAGATTTGTAAGTATAAAGATGAGAGGAAAATTCGGATAGTAGTTATTTATAGGTGAGATTTAAAAAATCACAGCCCATAATAACAAAGTTACCGTTATTTGAATTTTACCCCTCTTTTTGACCGTTGGTACAATACGTTGATAAGACAAGCAGTGCTTTCCGTGTGCGTACTTTCCAAAGCGGTACTTTCGGCGATACTTTCATACGAACAAAAGCGTACTTTTCCATTTTCTTCTCTACAATAGCAAAAACTCCAAATAGGCATTGGATTGCCTTCCCTCAAGCAATGCATAGGACTGTATGACTAACTAATCAGTCCTCCCCTTAAATTTAGCTTAGTAATTAATCATTCCAATACTCACCACCAAGTGATTGAATCTTGAAACATCAAATACTTTGGTGAGTAGATCACCACATTATCATCGTGAACCTTGACAACATTAATGAGCCTATGCTCATAACAATCTCGAATAAAGTGATGCCTAATCTGAATATGTTTGGTCTTGGGTGATAAAGCTGGATTCTTCACAATACAAATTGTACTCTCATTATCAATGTTGATAGGAGTATTCTTGAAGTTGAACCCATAATCCAAAAGTTGATTCTGCATCCATAACACTTGGCCACAACAGCTAGCGGCAAGCATATTCTCGCCGATTGGATGATGTTCTGCAATAGTTTGCTTCTTACATTGCCATGAGACTAATCTTCTTTCAAGATATTGGCATCCTCCAGTGGTTGATCTTCTATCATAGTTATCACCTGTATAATCACTATCTGAAAAAGCTTCCAAGTGAAAAGGTGAATCCTTTGGATACCACAACCCTAACTTAGGTTGTTGTTTCAAATAACTAAAAATTCTATTCACTGCATTCATATGAGAGACTTGATATCTTTCACATAAGCAGAGCGACAAACATGATATCGAGGCCTAGATGCGGTTAAGTACATAAGGCGACCAATCATGGATGCAGTATAGCTTGACTTCAACAGGTTGACCATCTTCATCCTTACCTAATGAGTTGATAGACTTGATAGGTGTAGTGACTGGCTTCATAGCATCAAAATTGAACTTCTTAAGAATGTTAGAAACATACTTATCTTGACTTATGAAAATTCCCTCCTTTGACTATTTAACTTGAAGCCCCAAAAAGAATGTTAATTCACCCATTGAACTCATTTGAAATTCATGTTGCATCAGCTGCTCAAATTCCTTCACCATGGACTGTTTTGTAGCTCCAAATATGATATCATCTACATAAACTTGAACCAGCATGATGTCCTTCGTATCTCTCTTGATAAACAAAGTCTTGTCAATTGCTCCTCTCCTGTAACTATGTTGCAATAAGAAAGTAGAGAGCCTTTCATACCAAGCTCTAGGTGCTTGATGTAGGCCATAAAGAGCCTTAACAACTTTGTAGACTTTGTTTGGATGTGCAGGATCTTCAAACCGGAGGTCATTTAACATAAACCTCTTCTGTAATCTTGCCATAGAGAAAGGCACTTTTAACATCCATTTGATAAACCTGAAATCCCATATATGATGCAAAAGCAAGGAATATTCGAATGGCTTCAATCCTTGCTACAGGAGCAAACACTTCATCATAATCTACTCCTTCTTCTTATCTATATCCTTGTGCAACTAATCTTGCCTTGTTCTTGATGACATTCCCTCTTTCATCTCTCTTGACTCTGAAAACCCATCTTGTACCAATTACTTTCTTTCCATCTGGAAGATCACATAGTACCCAAACTTCTTGAAGTTTGAATTGAAGAAGTTCTTCTTGCATAGCTTCAACCCAACTTTCTTTAGTTAATGCTTGAGCTATGTTCTTGGGTTCTTCTTGAGAGATAAAGCAAGTGAATAAACATGTTTGATGATCCTTATGATTTAGCCTGTTTTGTTTATACACAAAGCTAAGTAAAGCATTATGTGGTGTAGAAAAACCTTTAGCTTTGGTTCTTGTGAGCACTCCATGAGTAGAAGGTCCAATGATTTGACTAGTAGGATGATCTTTATGAATTCTTAATGTAGGAGTCTGTGGAACTTCAGTTATCACCCAAATTTGAGAAATCAATATCTTCATTGGAATCTGAGAAAATACCTTCATCTTCAAACTCATCATCGGTTTCTTCTAAGCCGGGCATGTTAGGATCGTCCAAATCATCCAAAGTGTTGTCAACATGTAATGCGGATACTTTGTTCTAAAATCTTGTCATCAAAATCTTGTGAGAGAACTTCTGCATCTTGTTCTTTTCTTTGCTTCTTCATAAGCTCTTCTTTGATCATCATCATAAGATTGTGCTACTACATCTTGAAAAAGCATCCTATTAAGCTCATTTTGAATAGCTTGATCCTCGTGGAACAATGAGGATTTTGGTTCATCGGTACTTTTCTTTGTTTCAGAGATATAGGTTCTTCATCAGGGGAACAACATCGGTCTAATATGAACTCCATGAACAATGTCTGTAAATCATCTTCTTTGTGGGGACGACTTGATTTTCTTCTCTAACAGCACATAATTCATGGAAGGAGTCAAAACCTCAAGATCAAACATCAATCGGGACCTTTACCCGATTTTCTTGATCTTCTATAAATTCAACATGAAGACAATCTTGAACCTTTTTGGTGACCACTTTGTACACTCTAAATCATTTCTTTGTTGGTGCAATATCCCAATAAATATCCTTCTTGACTTGCCATCAAATTTCCCCAGTTATCAATTGTATTGAGAATAGTTAGAGGGCATCCAAAAGGCTTCATAAATTGAATGTTGGGTTTGTTTCCCATCAGTAACTCATAAGGTGTCTTCATCGCGAGGCTTGGATTACGAGATACTCTATTTAACACATAGCAAGCGGTACTTACGGCTTACCCAAAATTGAATAGGTAATAATTAATCTTCAAGCATTGTTAAAACGCTTCAATCAAAGTTGTTCTTTTCTCTGCAACACCATTCTGCTGTGGAGTTCTAGCAATACTAAACTCCCTCTTGATTCCTTTCTTAGCACAAAACTCATCCATAAGCTTGTTCTTGAATTCGGTCCCATTATCACATCTAATACCTCTTACTTTGAGTCTCAATTGGTTTTCAAGAGCTATTATAAGATCATGAATAGCATCAAAAGTATCATCTTTAAATCCCAAGAATAATACCCAACTAAATCTACTGCAATCATCTGTCACAACCAAGCAGTACTTCTTCTTGTTTAGACTTTGCTTGAAACAAGTCCAAACAAATCCATGTGTAACGACTCCAAAGGTTCTCTAATTGTTCTTTCTTCAAGCTTCTTTCATGAAGCTTTGTGTTGTTACCCTTCGCACACGTAAACATGAGTGATGATTCTTGTAAGTTTTGGAAGGTAAACCTCTAACTAAATTTCCTTTGACCAACTTGTTGATGTTTTTGAAATTCACATGGCCTAGTCTTCTATGCCACAGATGTGCTTCTTCAAGTGATGCCTTTGCTACTAAACATGTAGCTCTTTCAGAAGAGTGAAGACTCTTCATATCCAAAATGTACACATCATTGGTTCTTGGTACTTTTAGTATCACCAAGTTATCATCGGCAAATTGGAATTGGGGGAAAGAATAAGACATTACGTGTGGATGAATAGCACGGGGTGCTTCTTGTCACGAATCGAGAGGCCGACAAAAGATTGAACTTGAGCTCCTTCACATAGCGAAGATTCTCAAAATCTATGCTTTCTGCCTTGATGGTTCCTTTGCCAGTTATTCTTCCTCCACTAGCATCATTCCCAAATGCAACTCTCCCTTTATAATAGGATCTAAAATCTGACAGAATTTCTTTGTCTCCTGTCATGCTTCCAGAGCAACCACTATCCACAATTAGATGATCTTTAAGCTCCTCTTCTGGGTTGCCCTGCACAAAGATAAAAGAGTTAGTTAATTTTAGGAACCCAAGCCCTTACTGACTTGTGTTCTGTTAGGAATTGGAAATTCCATGTTAAAGTGTCGGTCACCCCAATTATGGTCTAGCATAGTTTAGCTCGTAGACTTGTAGTTATTTACGTTGTTTTGTAGTTAATTAGTTATTTAGTAGCGTAGAATAGATTAGTGTAACACCGTGGAGGAAGGACGGGTCTTTACCCACTGTATACCTGATCTACAGGCCGTCAGGAGGTCGTGTATTTGTAACTATAAATACCCCTTCCATCCATGGAGGGGTGGTGCTTTTCTAATCTAACCTTTCACATTTTGTTCATCAAGTCTCTACCAAGAAAACACCCAACTCTCTACTTTCTCTCTCTAATGGCTAACATGTATTTTGATCATCCAAGACCACCCGAATCATCAAACACAATAATATTAAGATCCTACAATTGGTATCAGAGCCAGGTTGTTGTGTCTTGATGATTTTTTGTGGTTTTGATACTTATTTGAAACTGGTTTCAACATTTTTTGATACTTTTGTGGTTTTGATACTTATTTGCTTATTTGAAACTGGTTTTGATACGTTTTTGTGGTCGGAATACGTTCTTTGGGTAAACAGTTCTTTAACTTGTTTTGGTATTCTTCTTTTGGTCTTTGGTCTTAACTGGTTTCAACATGTGTCCAAGTCAGTATTTTTGTCCAAGTTCTGTTTGTGTAAGCTTTGTCCAAAATTTGAATATCTGGTCATTTTTGTGGTCATAATGGGTCAAAAGGTGCACCCTTTGTGCAGTTTTCTGGGTAAGCTTGAAGCTGAACAGAAAATCTTGTCGGAAAACTCGCCGTAATATCTTAGCGACTTGTTTGTCATCGTGTTCTAACTAGCGACTTGTATTTACATGTCATAGCAACTTGGTCTAGCGACATGTGTTATTATTAGCGACTTGTGACAGAAAATGATGTAGCGATTTGTTTTAAATAAGTATAGTGACTTGACATTTTTTAATGTCAAGCGAGTTGTTTACATATTTCTGTAGCGACTTGGTGATGTGTTGATTTTTTTAAAATTCAATGGCGACTTGACACTAGACCTAGCGACTTGTCACATACAGGTAGCAACTTATGTTAGCAACTTGAAACTCTGCTAGCGATTTGTTTTGATAAGGAACAAGACCTAGCAACTTGACTCCATGATACGGTAACGACTTGACTTGTCACGACAGAAAGGATGAAGAAGAAACAACCACACGACCAAGACCACACAATGAATACCATATACCTAAATCAACATGACCTCAGCTCTTATTCACATCATCAGTCCACGAATGAAAAAGAAAAACAGTAACGAATCCAACTTTATCCAATTACAACTAACAATCCTCAAACTCCTTCAATCTCAACATCATTCTAAACCTAGACTCGACTCAATCAAATGATGAACTAGATCTCAGAATCATTCTTTGTGTTTTTCATAATGAAATCAAGCCTCGAAGGGCATACCACACAAGAATTATTTCATCACAAATCTAAAACTTAACAAGTTAAAGCATCTAGATCTTAGTTTCTCTTTTTCGTGGGTTAAGGTGTTCTCAAAAATCTGTCTTTTCAGATCCATTCATACCCAAAAGAGATCATCATTGATCTTATGTTTGATATTATTCGAACATAAAGAGGTGTTTTTAAAAATTATGTTAAAACAAATCTTTGGTTCAATTCATGAATCAAAAACATATTCAAGCTTCGAATCGTAATACTTACTGATCTCTCGACTTAAAGAACATCATGTAAATTTTCGAAACCATGAAATGATATTAACATGAAAGGTTAATTCATTTATCATTCATTCGTTTTTATTTAAGGACATCAGAATCAAATGACTATTCTGTTAGTATTACCTACCTGAAACCTTGGGTGACTCGTGAGACTCAATCTACCATCCATGTGGCGATTCATGGTGTGCGAACCATTAACCAAGCCATCCATGTGGCCTGGATTTTTCTAATCCAACTTATGAGAAGAAAGGGTTTTGAGAGAATATGTTAATGGGGGCGGATCAGTTTTGGTGTGTAAGATTAGGGTTTGAGTGTGAGATATATTAGGGTATCACAAGTTTATATAACCGGTTGATTGGATTATATGGGCTTGTGACGAAAAATTAATTTTGGAGTTCAATGGGCCTCGTATTTGTGGACTTAATCTGGTGGGTATATACGAATTGCACATTGGCCGTCTATTTGATCGTGAAATATGATGGATTTTGTGGTATTTGGATAATTGGATGTGGCTCATGAGGTTAAAATTCTCTGAATGAGACACAGATTTTTCGTGAATATACATTTATGTGTTGATATTCCTCAACTCGATATATTAATTGGTTTGTCTTAGGTCTCATTCATCTCACGTGTGTATGATCCTGATATATCACGAAAGTATTATCTTTGAACTTGAACGTTTGATTGCATGTCATATGATATGGATAATGACCTCAAGTGATGTTATTTCATGGGTATAAATGAATGAGAATTGTCCTATAGTCCATGATACTTTGCACGTGTGAATTGGACCAAACTTTGATGATGATTGGAACGGGTTTATATAATCTGTATGATGACTTGGGCTTTGAATGATGAAAAGATGGGCCTCTCATGGTTATGATCTGATAATGAGATTTGATGATGAGATTTGTTGTGATGATATGATTCATTGTGATAAGATTTGGTATAAGAATGTGAGTTGGTGTGCTGTTTGACTCTTTGTGTTACACATTTTCACGAATGATATTTTTCTCGGCTTGAAATTGACTACCGGATTGTTTAAACGATATTTCTTATTGGAATTTGAAGTGAAGTTTTCCGGGCTCTTTTACTTAGTTCGTCTTCTTTCTTTCTACTCTTCCGCGAAGATGACTTGTTTGGGCATTTATAGAAGGTGATAAAGACTTGGCTATTTAGTTACGCTTGTGATTCTTTCTAACTTAACCTACAACATAGCTATCACTTCGGTGTCTCACTCAGTTGAGAATGTCAAGAGGTTTTGTACATTGGGTACACCGTTTCTCTTTCACGAGGATTAGTACAAGTTTAAGTAACAAATCTGGGGAATTTTACTTCATGATCAAGTTTGGCATATCGGGTTTACTTCACCATATGGTCACCATTATAGCCGACATAATTCGTGAATGGTGTGTCTACCAAAGTGTTTAATGGTTGTTGATGTTGAATAATGAACTGTTGATGAACCGCTGCATACTCCCTTAAAACAGATATTCAACAAAACCAATGCTGTCTGACCACGAACTGACATTGCTTACGGTTTTGTCTTGATTTTGTAAAATCCCGCGAAAGAATCTATTTCTCGGTTTAAATCATAGACTTGTAAAATCCCGTGACAATGGAAACATCCTGGTAATAGTAAAGTGCATTTCCGGATCTATCTTATGGTTTATTCTTGGTTTTGTAAAATCCCGCGAAAGAAACTATTTTTCAGTTTAAACCATAGAATTGTAAAATCCCGTGATGATGGAACCATCCTAGAGAAAGGAAAGTGTATTACGAGATCTTATTTGATGCTGGTGCTACGGTTTCTGTTTCGAAGAAGGGATAAAAGGATGTATTTCATGAATTGGATGTATGTTTGGATATTCGTCATGATAGTTTGGTTATTACATGGTTTTACGGGGTTGCGTGCTTCTAACCATGGTCGGGATGAAACCATTATCATAGATCACTTAAAACGTCAAAGGAGGCTAGATGTGAGCTTTTAACCAAAAGATGTGACAACGGGGTTAATTCACTATTATTTATTTGAGGTTGAAGTGAAATATCACGGGCGAGTGTACTTAGTATCTGAAGGTATCGGGGATGGTTGGATGAAGATTCTTCAAGATCCTTGTTCGAGCTTATTATCAAAACGAAGACTTGGAAATCTAGTTATTGTTGGGTGTCTTTTACCTTTTCTTTTACCACTTGGGGGAATTGGGCTCATACCACCACAAAATAACTATCACTTTAAGGAGTTACGTTGTAGTGCTCAGTGTCACATTCAATTGTGGATTTTCAAGAGGTAATGTATGTCTTATACTTGATGGTTGGTTGGTTGAAGAGTATAGAGTACATAGAGAGTACTTAGAGATGCTAATGGAAATCTGTCACAATTCTCAAATTCCGGTCATTTCTCATACTCCATATTTATCATTTCATAACGATTCGTGCATGGTTTTGCCTTTTTCATTAAACGTTATTTTCTTATTAAATAAACGTTATCGCGTAAACATTATTTTTGAACATTTGATCAGATACTTCCAAAAACTATCCCGATATATTTTTATACTTACATTTAATTTATAAAAACAATATTTTGAGTTTACCGGTGTTTTAAATTTATTTTGGATATAAATTGTTAGATGTATATTATTACTGCGGTTTTCTTAAAAACTACACGATTATTATTATTTCACTTAACTTTTGCAAGAAAAGTATTTTTATAATTTTTATGACCTAAATATATTTTATCTTGACCCGTGAAATTTATTTTTATTTAACGCTACCTTAAATATTCAAATGTGTATACAACTTACTAATCTTATTTAACAATACTACAAGTTACTACTATCCTCAAATAACTTTACTTCTACTTACATTTATACATGTACATAATAATAATAATAATAGATATATATATATGTATTATTACATACATGAATCAACTAGATTTCAAGATCTTTCATTTAACTAGTCTTGCACTCCATCTTTTATGCATTCAACACAATTATTCAAGGTGTAAGTCTTGTCTCCTCTCTTCTTCTTCCCCTCAAACTTTCGGCCACCATAAGAGATCAAGAGAAAATTCATCAAACATTTTCTAATCAAGTTCTACACAATCTAGATACACTCTTTGTTTAGGTTTTGAAATAAAAACCTAGGGTGTTTAGGATAATCCTTGGTTCACTAAACCTCATCAAGCAATTTGTAAGCATAAAACTTCATCTATTACTTTTTCATATATATTTTTCATACATTTCATGAAGTCCATATGATCATATTTGCTCAAGTTGTAGTTTTTATTCATGTTTATCAAATGTTATCACCCATATGTGTCCTATTAATTTTTATAACAAGTATGTACTAGTTAGAAGTTTATAAAAATGATAAGTTTGAAAAATGGATCATCAAAGTCTAGTTGTGATTTTTGGAGGAAATGATTACATAAATTTTATACATGTTTATTTAAGTTTGTATATATATTTTTAGCCTTATAATGAATATTTATTTTGGTTATGATCAAAGGAAGTTGTTTTACTAGTAGGATTGGTGATGAGTAGATTAAGGGATTTATGTGGTGAAGTTGTGGTTGAACAAGTAGAAAAATGGTAATTTTAAAATAAGCGAAGCGCTGTCTGAAATTATAATTTTTTCGAAAAGTTAGTCATTTTTATAAGTTTTATTAAAGTTTTAGAAAATAGATTTTTAGTTATGAACGTGGCCTTTTGAACGGACTAAAGCGGAGTTATAACGAAAAAGATACGTGGTTTTCAAGTTACGATTTAAAACTACCATTTTCCGGAAAGAGTACATGCAGTCCCGATTTTCAACTGACCAAACAGTGTCCTTAAACTTTCTGTGAAATCTCCAAAGTTTAAAAATATATGAGTACACTTAATTACCTTGGCGTGGATATAAAGAACTTGAAAAACGGACTTAAAACGAGTGAGTTATGGTTAACCGAACTTTGAGTCAGAAACGTGCTGAAAACACTATTCACAGCATTAGTATGCTGTCAGGATTTTTAATCAAAGTTTTGAGGGCCTAAGCGGACGTTTCGGGGGAAACGGACCTTAAAAACGAGTTAGTTTTCCTATGTATATATTACTTCAAGTCTAATGTAAACCGATTTTTCAATTACTAAAACCGTTACATAGTTTTAACTACATTTTCACCATTTTCTCAAAAGTATTTATTCTCGACGTGAAACCGTCACACATTCAAGTAACAATATATTTTTTTATATATATAACTAGTTTTCAAGTAGCATATTGGGTGATACGTTTTCAAATCATGCATTCACGACGACATATCATAACTCAAGTCATAACATTCATTTTAGGTCGCGGATAGTTTCGGGCCTCACTTTCGTGCATTTCATTTCGTTAGCATATCAATCACACCAGGTGAGTCTTCATAGCCCCACTTTTCTTGTTTTAATGCTTTCATAAGCTGTTTTGGGGAGATACATGCTCAACTATTTTCATGACATTCATGACTATTTGCAAATTATATGTTTATCCGAACTGAATGTTTAGTCATCTTGAAGTAACATTATTGCCATACTTAGAATTTCTATTTCATATATTCATTGGTCTAACGGTCTTGGTATATTCATTGGTCTACGGTCTTGGTATATTCATTGGTCTAACGGTCTTGGTATATTCATTGGTCTAACGGACTTGGTATATTCATTGGTCTAACGGACTTGGTATATTCATTGGTCTAACGGTCTTGGTATATTCATTGAGCTAACGGTCTTGGTATATTCATGGACTAATGGTCTTGGAACGATTTGAACATACACTATATATATTGGCAAAGTGGGTTGTGAACACACAGGTTGCAAGTTTTGTATGGGCGGGACTTGGGAACTGAAAGTGGATTTACAATGCCTTTGCTTTGCATAACGATTTCGATACATTGAGCCATGCACTATTTTGTGAATTCATTTGACGATTGCTGTTTGAACATAAACTATGCATATTCGGCGGTGGGTTGTGAACACCACAGTTGCAAGTTTTGTATGGGGGACTTGGGCCGAGTGGATTTACAATGCCTTTGCTACATAAACGATTTTGATAGTCTTTACATTTCAACGATTTACAATGCCTTTGCTGCATAAACGATTTTGAAAGGCTTTACATTTCAACACAAACTCTATGAACTCACTCAACCTTTGTGTTGACACTTTTAGCATGTTTTATCTCGGGTATCTAAGGCATCCACTTCATGGCATGCATTTGGACACATCATGGAGTCGTGGTGACGACGCGTCTCACTGGGTTTTACGCACTTTAAAACATCGTTTGAATTGTAACAAACTTATTTCCGCACAAATTGATTTTCATTTGGGACCTACTTTGTAAACTCTGATTATTTTATTAAATCAAGCGATGTATTTTCTAAAACGACACTTTAGGTCGTTCGATATACTCAGCAACTTTGATGCTATGGCGGTCCTCCCCAAGGTATTCCATTCCACAAATCGTAATTTGGGGTGTGATGATTGGTATCAAAGCGTCGGTTATAGAGAACTAGGTGGCATCATTGACCCTAGACTATAACCACATCATCATAGCATCTCATCATATCATTATAAGTGCATATTCTTTATACATGCGAACTTATGACTCAACACCAAACATCATATGAGTCGATTAGTCCAAGCATTGCATAGTTACTCCTAAATTATACATAGCCTGATCACCTATGTCTAATTCTGGAAGAATCATGCAATGAAGGGAGTAGTAGTCTCATATGAGTAAGCAATCCCGTAATCGAGCCAAATTTTCAAAAGATTTTCTTCAAACCACTTGTTTCCAGTTTGATCCGCGCATGATTCTTGTTTGATGAGTTGCAAAGATCGAGCTAGAAACAAGTTGTTACCTAAACCGATTTAGCCTAATCGTATGGCAGTTCTTGTTTGATGAGTTGTGGGATTAAGCAAAAATCGGTTACCTAAAAGTCTTTTGGAAATTTTGCTCGAGAATGGGAAAGCCTGCCTCATCGAGCCTAATCATAAGGGAGCATGTCTTTAGAATGGGATATAGTCACGACATATGCATGAGCATTGGCATAATCATTTAAATCATACATGAGCATAAACTTTTAGAACCCTTGTCGCATTTTGGACCATAGTATCATCGATTGAATCGCGAGGACGCGATTCCTCTATCAGGGGAAGAATGTCACAATTCTCAAATTCCGGTCATTTCTCATACTCCATATTTATCATTTCATAACGATTCGTGCATGGTTTTGCCTTTTTCATTAAACGTTATTTTCTTATTAAATAAACGTTATCGCGTAAACATTATTTTTGAACATTTGATCAGATACTTCCAAAAACTATCCCGATATATTTTTATACTTACATTTAATTTATAAAAACAATATTTTGAGTTTACCCAGTGTTTTAAATTTATTTTGGATATAAATTGTTAGATGTATATTATTACGACGGTTTTCTTAAAAACTACACGATTATTATTATTTCACTTAACTTTTGCAAGAAAAGTATTTTTATAATTTTTATGACCTAAATATATTTTATCTTGACCCGTGAAATTTATTTTTATTTAACGCTACCTTAAATATTCAAATGTGTATACAACTTACTAATCTTATTTAACAATACTACAAGTTACTACTATCCTCAAATAACTTTACTTCTACTTACATTTATACATGTACATAATAATAATAATAATAGATATATATATATGTATTATTACATACATGAATCAACTAGATTTCAAGATCTTTCATTTAACTAGTCTTGCACTCCATCTTTTATGCATTCAACACAATTATTCAAGGTGTAAGTCTTGTCTCCTCTCTTCTTCTTCCCCTCAAACTTTCGGCCACCATAAGAGATCAAGAGAAAATTCATCAAACATTTTCTAATCAAGTTCTACACAATCTAGATACACTCTTTGTTTAGGTTTTGAAATAAAAACCTAGGGTGTTTAGGATAATCCTTGGTTCACTAAACCTCATCAAGCAATTTGTAAGCATAAAACTTCATCTATTACTTTTTCATATATATTTTTCATACATTTCATGAAGTCCATATGATCATATTTGCTCAAGTTGTAGTTTTTATTCATGTTTATCAAATGTTATCACCCATATGTGTCCTATTAATTTTTATAACAAGTATGTACTATTTAGAAGTTTATAAAATGATAAGTTTGAAAAATGGATCATCAAAGTCTAGTTGTGATTTTTGGAGGAAATGATTACATAAATTTTATACATGTTTATTTAAGTTTGTATATATATTTTTAGCCTTATAATGAATATTTATTTTGGTTATGATCAAAGGAAGTTGTTTTACTAGTAGGATTGGTGATGAGTAGATTAAGGGATTTATGTGGTGAAGTTGTGGTTGAACAAGTAGAAAAATGGTAATTTTAAAATAAGCGCGGAAGCGCTGTCGAAATTTATAATTTTTTCCGAAAAGTTAGTCATTTTTATAAGTTTTATTAAAGTTTTAGAAAATAGATTTTTAGTTATGAACGTGGCCTTTTGAACGGACTAAAACGGAGTTATAACGAAAAAGATACGTGGTTTTAAAGTTACGATTTAAAAACTACCATTTTCCGGAAAGAGTACATGCAGTCCCGATTTTCAACTGACCAAACAGTGTCCTTAAACTTTCTGTGAAATCTCCAAAGTTTAAAAATATATTAGTACACTTAATTACCTTCGCGTGGATATAAAGAACTTGAAAACGGACTTAAAACGAGTGAGTTATGGTTAACCGAACTTTGAGTCAAAACGTGCTGAAAACACTATTCACAGCATTAGTATGCTGTCAGGATTTTTAATCAAGGTTTTGAGGGCCTAAACGGACGTTTCGGGGGAAACGGACCTTAAAAGCAGTTAGTTTTCCTATGTATATATTACTTCAAGTCTAATGTAAACCGATTTTTCAATTACTAAAACCGTTACATAGTTTTAACTACATTTTCACCATTTTCTCAAAAGTATTTATTCTCGACGTGAAACCGTCACACATTCAAGTAACAATATATTTTTTTATATATATAACTAGTTTTCAAGTAGCATATTGGGTGATACGTTTTCAAATCATGCATTCACGACGACATATCATAACTCAAGTCATAACATTCATTTTAGGTCGCGGATAGTTTCGGGCCTCACTTTCGTGCATTTCATTTTGTTAGCATATCAATCACACCAGGTGAGTCTTCATAGCCCCACTTTTCTTGTTTTAATGCTTTCATAACTGTTTTGGGGGAGATACATGCTCAACTATTTTCATGACATTCATGACTATTTGCAAATTATATGTTTATCCGAACTGAATGTTTAGTCATGCGAAGTAACATTATTGCCATACTTAGAATTTCTATTTCATATATTCATTGGTCTAACGGTCTTGGTATATTCATTGGTCTAACGGTCTTGGTATATTCATTGGTCTAACGGTCTTGGTATATTCATTGGTCTAACGGACTTGGTATATTCATTGGTCTAACGGACTTGGTATATTCATTGGTCTAACGGTCTTGGTATATTCATTGAGCTAACGGTCTTGGTATATTCATGGACTAATGGTCTTGGAACGATTTGAACATACACTATATATATTCTGGCAGTGGGTTGTGAACACACAGGTTGCAAGTTTTGTATGGGCGGACTTGGGCGAGTGGATTTACAATGCCTTTCTGCATAAAGCGATTTCGATACATTGAGCCATGCACTATTTTGTGAATTCATTTGACGATTTCTGTTTGAACATAAACTATGCATATTCTGGAAGTGGGTTGTGAACACACAGGTTGCAAGTTTTGTATGGGCGGGACTTGGAACTGAGTGGATTTATAATGCCTTTGCTACATAAACGATTTTGAAAGTCTTTACATTTCAACGATTTACAATGCCTTTGCTGCATAAACGATTTTGAAAGGCTTTACATTTCAACTCAAACTCTATGAACTCACTCAACCTTTGTGTTGACACTTTTAGCATGTTTTATCTCAGGTATCTAAGGCATACACTTCATGGCATGCATTTGGACACATCATGGAGTCGTGGTGACGACGCGTCTCACTTGGGTTTTACGCACTTTAAAACATCGTTTGAATTGTAACAAACTTATTTCCGCACAAATTGATTTTCATTTGGGACCTACTTTGTAAACTCTGATTATTTTATTAAATCAAGCGATGTATTTTCTAAACGACACTTTAGGTCGTTCGATATAACTGTAACTTTGATGCTATGACAGTCCTCCCCAAGGTATTCCATTCCGCTGCAAATCAGGTAATTTGGGGGTGTGACAAAATCGGCATCGCTCTTTGTTACCTATATGCAAGTTTAAGTCACGAGTTTGGGGTAGTTTACTTCAGGGTCAAATTCATCATACTGGGTTTTCTCCATCAGCTGTCACGACAAAGAGCCTATTGAATGATAATGGGGTTGATTACATGATTGCCAAGAGTAGATGAAAAGAGAGAGATTATGACGTTTGAACACAACAGTTCAAGCCTCGTATTCTAAAGAAAAGAAAAGATGCGTCTCGGTCGCTTTATCTTCCGAAGAAGAGAAATCTTCTAATGACGTTTGAACACAACAGTTCAAGCCTCGTACTCTAAAGAAAAGAAATGTGTACGCTTCAGTGCGCATTATCTTCGGATGAAGAGAAATCTTCTCACTTATGGCCATTCTCATCAACATGCTTCATGCTTTTTCCATGCGCTTTCAATTATCAAGTGAACCGGGCTACTGTTGATTGTTTTCTTATTCTACTTGCTCAACTATAATGACGATGGCGACATCATGTGATAATTTTACGGGGGAGAAGTGTGAATAGACTACATTTGGATGATTTCACTTATTTAATCAAGAATGGCAACTCCGTATGCAATTCTTGAGGGGGAGAAGAAGTGTGAATTTTTTGCATGGTTGATTGATATTTTAGAATTTATGGTCAAACGGCTCCTAACTCATGTAAGAACCGAGCTTCTTCTTATCGGATCATCTTCACATGTAGTTTCTTCTTAGAGCCGTTGGTTGACATCTTCACAAGCTGATATGAGTTTAACGACAAAGTGCTTCCGGTTAATGCTTCACGTGCACATCAACATGATGATTCCGAACAACCTTTTATTCTTGTTTGATGTTATTGTTTGTTTAGTGTTACCATTTAGTGTGTTCGTTGCGGGCTGATTGTTGATTTCCTTGATGAACATCTTTCTGTTCTTGTTTGATTGGGAGAGACTTTAGTTAAGGGGATTTACAAGAGGTAAGTTAATTGGGATGCTTTTTGGCGAGATGAAGATGTTAACTATCTATTCCCCATTCGGACAATCTTGAAGAAGGTCGAGTCTACAGTCGGTTCTACATTTTATGCTACATGTTAGAAGACAAAAGACGAGTTGCATTTAACGATCTAAAGACTTCTTCTAATTCAAGGCATTTATCAAACAGATTGTCGGTTTAGGGGAGAACACTAATTGAGGGAGTGTGTAAAGTCTGATTTAATCCCCAATTAGAATTGCTCACATTCTTTCGCAGCAAGTTGATTCTCACAAGAGTTCAAGTGTTCTTCTTAACAAATTTCTAGTACACGGGCTTATTATTTGTTCCGATTACGAAGTATCAAAACCGAGAAAGGGGCAAGGAGACAAGCATCTAAACGCGAGTAAACTTGATGAACTTAATTCTTCTAAGTGATTGAAGATATCCCCGGAAGACGAATGTCATAACCGCAGAGAAACTCAATGTTTATCTCATCGTGGCGTTTAGTGCTCTTATTCCAACTACGTGGGGAAGAGATGTAAGAGAAAGTTTTTGAAGATAAAAGAGGTACACAAGTATGACTTATTCAAGGGAGATAAATGTATAACATGAGGGAGAGAGATTGTGTACATTGGGGATGCTCGGTTGTCTCACTTGAGTGCTTAATTAGTGATTGATGATATAATCACTTATTCTGGAGTTGACATCCGCAGAGATTGTCATCCGTAGAGATAATCGGTGATTGGCCTCGCTTCTTCAATGTTATCGGTTATTCTTTCTTTGGGAATGTGTGTACTTCGGGTTCTTGATCTTTATACACGATCATCAGAGAAGAAAAATGTGAACATTGGGTAGGTGTTTTCATTCCCCTCATGATGTGTATTCGGGAGAGCTCTTGGGTATTGGTGTACTTCGGGTTCTTGAGCTTCATACTCGATCATCAGTGAAGAAAAATGTGAACATTGGGGAGGTGTTTTCATTCCCCTCATGATGGGTATTCGGGAGAGTTCTTGAGCATTATACAAAGAGACTGGCTGCATCAATTCAACTACTTGGGGGAATTGTTCTCTTGAAACCTTTTGGAATGGATCGCTTCAGACTTCAATGGAAAAGGAATTTGTAAAGATTATTTATATGTGGGATGATACGTTGTTGTTCTTCTATTGGATGATATAACCTCGAACGAAGAATCACAAAGATTATTCTTAAAAAGAGCAGCAAGATCGATGATAATGGTGTGCTTCTTTGTGCACCTGGCTAAAGGAAGCTTGAAAGAAAGCTTTGAGTCTGCTCAGCTAAAGGATTTTCGGTTTGGGGGAAGCTGCCAAAGTCTCACTTTTAGATGGTTCAATTTCTTCTTTTCAAGAGCCTCGGAAGCTTTGGTGGTGGATGTTTAAGAGATGACGACTTCTATCTTCTACAATTCGATATCTTTATCTCGGTATTCGTATCATCATCTTTCTTAAACTATATCATCTTCTCTATCTTTGTATATATTTATCAGAAAATCAAAATACAAAAATATAAAACCAACAAAAAGAAAATAGAAAAATATAAAATCTTCAAAAACCCATAAAAATCAGAAAATTTGAAAAATACCAAAAATATTGGTTTCTCAAGACATGTCTTACGTATCGATAACATCTGCGGTCTTAGAAATGTCATTCAACAATGGCACGGGACCATAGATGAAGTTCGAGCAGAAGGTGTAAATATTCTTTTCTAAACATGTCTCAAAATATGGCTTGTAGTTGCTTCAGACTGTAACCCGCGCTTAAACCATGGTTTGCTATTATTTCAGATAGCAACCCATTTTTCAAAGAAGGAAAGTGCTACGCTTAAACGATTTTCAAAAAATTTCGTGCACTTATCCTAAAACATATTGAGTAAAGTATGTCGAAGGACTGCTGTTCCTACACAAATTTTTTTCCGTCTAAAATTCTTCAGAAAAATATTTGTTGTATTTCAAAATGGTGGTAAATGAGTCGCTTGTAAATCAATCAGATTCATAGTTTTCATAAAAATTTGGAAACTCAATCAATGACTTCATCGCTTTTAAACTTTTCAAAAATTGAGTCATTAATTGAGGAGGATAATGTTTTCAAATCTATATCATCTAACGGACTTTCTTAAGTATCCTATATGCTTAATTAAAAATGATGTTAACCTACGTTGAAGGACTAGGTGCCTAGGATATGATTGTTAGGTTTAGATGATTAGAGTTTGATGAACACATTATTTCCATGCCTTTACATGATCTGATTGAGATGTTGCATTGACTTTTATTAGTCGATTGTTGTTTGGGTGATGTCGACCACCATATATTTGTATGTGTGTTCACTAACGTATGCGGGTATATTGGTATATAAGAATGTTCCCGATCCGGATCCCACAAATGAAGATGATTGGATGCCGAAAGGAAAGGGTAACTATATCTTGGGTTGACAAATGAAGAAACGGAGCTTAATTTGACTTCTATGGAGAGTTGGCATAAATGCAATGTAAGAGGTCTCACTGCATCAGCAGATGGTTTTCTTCATCATCAAATGAAGAAACGGAGCTTAATTGGACCTCTATGAAGAGTTGGCATGGAAAAATGCAACGAAAGAAGTCTCACTGCATCTGCAGATGGTTTTTCTTCCAAACCCTACAGCAACAACAACAAAAGTAGCTTAACCACCTAACGTATCTTTGTGCAGGGATACCATTTTTCAAATTTTTTTGAATAATATTGTTTTGAAAATGGAAAAATATTGTTTTGCAAATAAATCAGATTCAAAGTTTTGAAATCAACCGGACTTTATTTTGTCAAATCATAAGTGATTTCAAATTAAATATTTTCAAACGATATTTCATCAAAAAGTCCGTTTGTACGTTATAATGTGGTGATCTAAAAGATTTAATGTTATGTCATGGTATGATTTTCTTTAAAACTCAAAGATCTTACAAAATGAAATTTTTTCTGTTCTTGTTTGATTGTGAAATTGTTTTATTTTACTTAAAGATCTCTTAAAAACTATCATACCTGACAATAACAATCTTTAATGTCTAAAATTGATCCGTATCAATCATTTTTCAAAATTAAATCAAGCCACGTCTTTCCCCAAAATCTTTTAAATGATTTAAATCAATTGGGATCACAAATCTCAAAAGGTTTGAAATTTTTTATAGGGGTAGAGATCGTGATTTAAATCTCAAATTTGTTTAAATGGAATTGGTTTTAGTCCTTTAAAGGCACTCCTGCCTCCATGTGCCAAACGATTTCTAATACATAATGCACATGTTGAGGGGGAGCATCTATCTAAAAACAAGATGAGTATTTAAACCTGGCCACATTTTCTCCTATGTTTTTCTAAACCTTATTAAATCACTTGGGATCCAAAATCTCAAAGGATTTGATATTTTTGATCGGGGGAGAATTTGTGATTTAATAATGAAACTTGATTAAAGATGATCATTTTTTTTGGGTTCAAATGTGCATACTGCTCTCCCATATGTGCTAAACGCTTTCAAATCTCGAAGCACATATTGAGGGGGAGCATTTCGAAAGAAAATAAACTATCGAGGTACAAAAGTTTTTATGTTTAAACATAAAGTACCTTGATTGAGTTTTCAAATGGTTTTCTTAATGGTTTTTGTGATCGTGGATGTGCTTCAAAAGAACTCTTTCCTCTATGTGATAAAATGATTTCAAATATCCTATGCACATATTGAGGGGGAGAATTTACCAAGAAAATCAAATGGCTTTTTCTATGAAAATTGTGATCAAAGAAAATATTTCAAAGCCCTCTTGCCTCCATGTGCTAAACAATTTCTAAATCATATGCACATGTTGAGGGGGAGGTTTTCTATATGATCAAAACTATTAAGGCACAAAATGCTTTGCTCTCGTATCACAAGTACCTTGATTGTTTTTCCAAATGATTTTTCAATTGGTTTTGAGAAGGAATGAACTGTACCAAAAGACCGACCATTTTACTTTATGCATGGAGTTATAAGGATGGTGAGGTTAGGTATTAATTCCCATGATCCGCCAGAACCGGAGGGATCTACCCAGGGACAATCCACTAGATAGTGTAGAGTCCTTAGGTATGATGAAAAAAGGAGAAAAGTGAGATATGGGAAGAGTGCGGACTGAGACAGAGCTAGTACTGGAATAAACCCAACAAGGTTCTTGTTATGAAGTCTCGGTAAGCACTGAAGGGGTTGAAGAATGAAAAAGAATTGAATGTAAAAAGGGTGAAAAGAAATAGCCCTCCAATAATTCAACCTTAGGGCAGAAACAGGGTTCAATACATATGCTACTAGTGGTTACTAAGGTAACACTGGTATTGAAGACAAGACGTCATGGACCCAGTGACGCACTGCACCTAACTTCCAAAACTACTCAAGTTCCTCTTAAAAGGGTTTGTTTCATTCTCACGGGGAACCAACATAATCTATCGACTTTCTCTTAGAGATTGTTGATATTGAAGAAGGAGACCCTCTCCCTAGTCTCCGGCATAGGAACCAAATGTGCACAATTGAGTCTAGAGCCAAGAGATCATCCACAATATCTCATTAGGACACTAAATTCATGAAGACTTGCTGTTTCACACAATGTGAAAAGCAAGAATATATTAAGAGTCCTACGCATTATCCTTGTGGTATTGCCAGAACATCTGAGTGATACGTAAAATATTCACAATGAAGATGGAAATCCTTCTAGAGCCAACATCAAACAAGCTCTTGGTGGGTGACATGTGAGATCTTTCCAAAAGATCAAACTTGTGACAACTGGATAGAAACAATGGGGCGATTCGCTTGTGAATCAACCTTGGTCCAGGAAATGAATTGACGAATACTTTTGGAAAAACCGTTTGATGTGCAAATCTTCTTTTCTCTAGCGCATCGAATGTGTATTCATTTTCAAATTCAAAAAGTATCTCTGATTGAAAAAATGCTTTTGGAAAAACCGTTCGATGTGCGAATCTCTTCTTTTCTCTAGCACGTCTAATGTGTACTCTTTTAAATACAAAAAGTATTTTTGATTGAAAATTGATCTTTCTCATAAAACCTTCGTCCTATTGCAAAACTCTTTCTTCTAAGCAATACGCGATTGTTTTCAAATCAATTTTCATCAATCAGTGAATCTCAATTCCCTGGTTCACTCACTCCGTGTTGTCTTCTTTGAGGACGTTCGGTTTGAGAAATTGCGAAACCCTGTCAAGGAGATTCTTGAATTCTACGATCACGCGGCGGTGTACTTGTACGATCAGCGGGGAACCGTGGGCCGTGTACCTCAATTCAATGAAAGTGATCAAAGACACTTTCACACGCTTTATTGCTAAGCCGTATACAACCCGGCGATTGCGGTGATCGAGAATTGAGGAGTCAATCCATAACCGCATGCTCACAAAGATCCACACTTAATTGAAGAAATCATGACTTGTGCAAATCTACAGAACACGGCTCGATATTTTTATACTATGTTTCGCTATGCTGCAAATATCATGAGCCAATAAAGCTTCCGCTACTCTGATGAAAGGATGTCATGATCCAGAAAGTGTGAGCATGTTGGTCCGAAAGTCACAACAACACATGATGGCAACACAATAAAGGGTGATCCAGAGATTTACTGTGGCTGATGATCTCAAAGTAAGCTCAAAGATCATCAATGATGTGGATCAGTTTCAAAGGCCTCCACTAAAAGTACAAATCATTGCGGACTTTGAAGAATCACTACTAAAGCACAAAGATTGCGGAATTGAAGAATTGTAGTCTACGAGCTCAAGAACAAAGACAAAGAAAGAATAGGATGCAAAATGTATTTCATGGGGTGACCTCCCTTAGGGGGAGATTGTTAGGAATTGGAAATTCCATGTTAAAGTGTCGGTCACCCCAATTATGGTCTAGCATAGTTTAGCTCGTAGACTTGTAGTTATTTACGTTGTTTTGTAGTTAATTAGTTATTTAGTAGCGTAGAATAGATTAGTGTAACACCGTGGAGGAAGGGACGGTCTTTACCCAGTATACTGATCCAAGAGCGTGAGGCCGTCGGGAGGTAGGTGTATTTGTAACTATAAATACCCCTTCCATCCATGAAAGGGGTGGTGCTTTTCTAATCTAACCTTTCACATTTTGTTCATCAAGTCTCTACCAAGAAAACACCTAACTCTCTACTTTCTCTCTCTAATGGCTAACATGTATTTTGATCATCCAAGACCACCCGAATCATCAAACACAATAATATTAAGATCCTACAGTTCCCCTTGTGGAGTTACATACTTAAATTCTTTAAGTATGTAATCTTCACAGTTTTTGTAGACAGAATCAAGAATTATCTTTTTTTTCAAAACTTGTGGTGGTTTTTCAGCAAAACTTTCTTTTTCAACAAAAATCTCTTTTTCTTTTTCAACAAAGTCATCTTTAACAAAAATCTCTGTTTCACCAGTACTTGTTGAAAGTACTGTTTGTTCCCCATCAGTACTTTCTTTCTTAACCCATTTGGTTTTAACATCAGGTGTAGAGTCCCTTGATCTAGTTACTACTTTGGAGTTGTAACGCCTTCTAGATTGATAGTAATTGGATCTCCTAGGCTTTCCATTCCAGAAAGTGTTATCAGTACCTTGATTGTTTGAAAATCTAGCAGTACTTTGAGAAGGTACTGCTTGAGTTCTTTGAAAAGTGTTTGAAGGTACTGGAGGTTTTGAAAAAGGTCTTCTCTGGTGAGGGTACCTATAGTCTTTTGAGAAATTACTATGGTTAACCTTATGTGAATGATTCCAAACTGGTCTATTTTCCCTTGGTTTTTGGTTGGCAGGTCTGTTCTTTGGGAATTTACTTAGGTACTCTGAGTGAAAGTCACAGTTCTTAATCAAGTGATCAGGACTATAACAAACAAAACATAATTTTTGACATGTAATCCCAAAATTGCTTCTTCTATGTGTATGACCAAACCTATCATGTCTTTTTGGTGAATGATGAAAACTGTTTTGACCAAAATTATCCCAAAAAGGCTTAGCAGTATTTTGAAATGGTTTTCTTAAAGGTACTGGCGAAGGTGTAGCGATACTTTGAGTTGAAGATACGCTTGACTCTTAACATCATCTTCCTTAGGTTTCTCAGTTGTTTCTTTTGAGGTTTCAGAATTAGATTGACCAATAAGCTTTTTCCTAAACTCTAGATTGTCTACTCCAAAATGAGAAACATCTGCCCTAAGGGGTTGAAAACTACCAGTGGGATGAGGGGGACCGCATGATAACCTTTGTCTTTCTTATATTCAGGAGGTGATTGACTAATTGAGTCCTCATTACTAGATGTATCTACATAGTTAATGAGTTCATCATCACTAGTTGTTATATCCTCAAACTCACATTCATCCTGATCACTAGGTGGGTTTTCTATGCTACTAAAGTCCATACCAAAACCTAGTCCAGTTCTAATGTAAGCTCTTCTCTGTTTTTCAACATAACTAACATGAGACAGACCAGATTCTTTCCAAGCAACAAACTTTTCTATCAATTCATCTCTTTCCTTAGTAAGCTTCTCAATTTCAGAAATCTTACATCCTAACTTCCATTCACTTAATTTTAACTGATAATCCTGTTGTTCATACTTTTCTGCCCAAGCCATTTCATTATTTTCATGTGTTATTATTTTGGCTTCCATAGACTCTAAAGTAATTTGATAACCAGCTACCTCAGACCTAGCCCTTTGATAATTATCTCTTTCAGTTACATAATTATTAAGAACTTTTTGATAAAAATCATGACACTTAGAACATACCTCAGAGATAGGTGGTGAACTTGGTGAAGTAACTACCATAGCAGGCAGAATAGGTTCATCTTCACTCTCCATGCTCCAATCAAAGCTTCCTAGACCATCTCTAGATTCCAAAACAGTAGATCCAGGTTCTTCATCAAAAGCTGTGCTCCAATCAAACTCTTCAACTGCAGCCATACAGTAGGTTACTGGTTCATCATCAAATTGACCTCCAGTCAACTCTCGATAAATTTTTCTTGAGCAACCAAAGCTTTTGTTTAAGTAATAGGGATTTCCTTTAGTTCAAGCTTTGGTTTCTCAGTCATTCTGTTTGCCTGATATTTAGCAAACCTGCATTCCCTTGCAAAGTGTCCAGTCTTTTGACAATTAAAACATTCAATCTTGGACTTGTCAAAAGTGATTCCCTGTTTTGGTTTGAAGTCAATGCCTCTTCTTGTCTTCTTCATGAACTTCTTGATCCTAGCCATGATCATAGCAACTTGCCACCTGATATCAATTTCTTCAAGAGCATCCTCTTCAATCTGTGACAAATCCTCTTCATAAGTAACAGGTAAAGTGGCTTGTTGAGCAAAGAATGAGCAAACAACTTCATCAGAGTGGATGGTGTTTGTTGGTGTGACTTGCTGAGCAAAGGTGGGGTAGAATAGGCACATTACTTTGAGCAACAGTACTTTGAGTAGGAGAAGCGGTACTTTTAGTGGAAGTATGCCTCTCTTTCGAAGACAAAAGGCAATACTGTGAGATTTTAAACTAGTTTGTCCATTCATCTCATGCTCATACACCTTCAAGTGATTGTAGAGATCATCAAAGTCTATAACATCCAAACCAGGTTGTCCTCTGATCATGGTAGCAATCACATGCCATGTCGATGGCGACTTTAAAAACTTGATTTGCATCTTCACAGATACTTCTCGCCTTGTATAACTCCAACATCTTGAGAAGATTTTGGAATCTGTCATAGGCACATCAAGTCCTTCTTTTCACCAACAGTGAATGTTTCAAACTGTTGCTTCAACAGATTTCTGTGCATCTTCTTGGAAGCATCATTACCTCCAAACCTTGTCTTGAGAGCAGCCCATAGTTGTTTAGCATCCTTAGCATCATGAAACTTGAGTAGGTGACCATCAGGTATAGCAATAGGATGTTGAGAGCCTTTTCTTGATTTCTTATTGTTGCTGTGGTAAGCGCCTTAGGTGGTTTTGGTTGTCCAGGAATTTCAATAGGGTCTGCAACAACTTCATTACCATTGACAATTACATTCCACAATGCATGGTCTGTAATAGCAATGTATTGTCTCATCTTCATGCTCCATAGGTCATACTCTCCCTTCTTGATAATAGGTATTCGAGTGAGGTGATGGATGGTGGTGGTGCAGCTTCAGTCGACATCTTTAGGGTTTTGTTAAATCGGTTTTAAGGTTTCTTCTTAATCAGAGTTTCCACACAAGCTCTGATACCACTTGTTGGATCGATGTACTCTAACCAAACTAACTTAAATAGCTTGTAAGGGTTTAATAACCTCGGATAAATCCTAAGTTACTAACAATGAAACACTGAACTAACTCTATTAAGTATGCGGAATTTACTTAACAAAGCTAAGAAGAATTAACTTTAACTTCAACGATTTTATTAATACTTAGAACCTGCTTGTTATACAGATTCTTTAACAACTCTAATACTCTAATATCGAACTCTCTAAAAAACTCTAATAATGCGCGTACATCTAATGCCAATCTAGGGGTCCTTTTATAGGCTTAAGGATAACCCTAGTCGGTTTACAATTACAAACCTTGTACTTCAAGTAATTCTAAACTAAACTTAGAACATTCTAGAATTACATTATTATCCTTAACGATTTTGCATAGCAGTCCTTTAACCTTGCAGTACTTTGATAATCAAGCAGTACTTTGACTTCTTTCATTTAGCAAAGACTTTGACTTCAGTACTTTAAATCTTCAGCACTTTAACTTTCTATATCCCAACAACGCCGTAGTTGATGAAATAGTTACGGCGTAGTTATCAGCAGCGTGGAACCTCATTTGACCTAATATAGTTACGTCGTAGCCTTTGGGGAGAGTTACACCGTAACCTTCTGATGAGTTGGTTTTCTGAGTCACGCTTTAGTTACGCATAATGTGAGAGATGAGTTACGCCATAACTTCTTCAAAGTCGACATACTATGATAAATCTTTTGATATTTCTCCAGTTTCGTGTCTCTTTAGCTCCAATGCTCGTAATTTACCTGAAAGTGGAAAATAATGGAAAACAAGCGTAAATCCATATAAATGATATAAATTGCAAGCATTATCGGGGGAAATTGACACTTAATATTCAGGACTATTTGATGTTATCAAATATCCCCCCACTTGAACTCTACTTGCCCTCAAGTAGACCTTATTAGAAAGATTCCTAAAAAGATATCTCCCATAACCGGAAAATATAAGTTTACAAATCCCTTATGCTAGAATAAAACAAAGCCGAACACCTCACAAAATGGGAACGAAACACTCAAATCTCTAAACTATTCTAAGTGTCAATTTCAGGGTGATCACTCAATCGCACAGTCGTAGCATGTATTCTATCATAAGCTTGGCGGTTACACAAATCTCCACCTCTAGAGTTAAGGGCTAAACAATTCTCGAAGGCAATATGGGTAGACACGACAAAGGTTAAGGGGTGACTCGTCATTACTAACATGTCACGGCGAAGTGGAAAAAATCAATGATACATGACCAAATCCATGGCCAAGACACCAAAGATTGCTCGCATCACCTAGACACGCTTCATGACTAAAGGGTAGGATAAGACATGGGATATATAAATGGAG
Organism: Chrysanthemum makinoi; assembly: GCA_910596185.1. NCBI lineage: Eukaryota > Viridiplantae > Streptophyta > Magnoliopsida > Asterales > Asteraceae > Chrysanthemum > Chrysanthemum makinoi. The sequence goes on from OU343223.1 coordinate 269,149,493, forward strand.
TAAAAATAAAAACAATCAGTAGTCTAAATCTATAACCAAGTCATCACCACTTACCGTCCGCCCAAAGTTCAAGCTTCGAAGTCAAGAAACCGGATCATGAAATACTAGGTAGATGTGTCATTAGAGGACGTCGTGATGGGCACACTACCTTTTCTCCAACTGTTGGCATAATTACCAACTTCAATCTTCAAATGTGACCGAGGTGGCCTCCTCGATACTAAATCTATAAAGCCATAACATAGTGCTTATAACATCACACTTTACAATAACATAACGACTATTTTATTTATTATTTTATTTTATTTTCGAATCACTTTTTAATCATAACTATCATAACTAAACATAATATCCCCCCACTTGAGATGAACAATGGGAATTTGGGGGGTCTTCAATGATCTTCAGGAATACGTTGTCGATGAAAGTGTGATTTTCGAACCTTTCCTCTTTAACCTTGAACTTAGGCAAATGATGACTTCCCAATCACAAATAAAGACTACAGGGTAGGATAAGGTGTATAGGTGTATCGAAACAATATATTGGGTTAACAAAATGAAAGGAATGGCTCAGATGGGTGTATCTAGGGGTATCTTGCACTAAAGGTGAGTGCAACAAAAGGGTTTCACATGGGGGTCGAGAAGTCGAGGTGACTAATCGATAGACACACAATGGTAGGCTATTTGGGTGATAATCCTATAATATTGCCTTCTAAAACTAAAAAGTCCAAATACATCGAGCTAACTCAACATACCTCGTCTATGGTCTCGAAATGATGCAAAGGCCAAGTTCTAAAGTTTACAAGCTACCGGCACACTCATAATTTGGTGGATTTGGGGTAAAATATTGGAAACGGATAAGGCTAATCTCACCATAATATATCAAGGGTTGTATGTGCTCGTCTAAGGTCTAATCTAGTTAGGTTAAGAAAAACATGTCAAAATTTTAAAAATGGCATAATTTTTCAAAATAAACTAGAAAACGCGGGCAAAATAATGTTCAAGAGATAATTCTACTCCCGTCACCTCACTTGAATTGTACAAAGTCCCTTTTGTACTAAGTATTAAATAAAGATGAAGAGAAAAGTAGAATTAGAGCGAGAACTTCCCTGAAATTTGCTCCAAAAAGAAAGAAGGCCTACGAAAAAGAGACGTGCCTTCGTATAAGTGTCATGAACAAACTTTAATCCCTGAAATCACACTAATGACAAGCATAATTGTAAAACCTGAATTTCTAAAATTCACAAAAAGACCAAAATACCCCTATGATCAAAAAGTATGAATAATTAATTTAAAGAATACCAAACAAGCTATGTAAATTCAGAAAATTTTTAAGAAATATCACATATGATCCAAATAAATTTTAAAGACTTTTTAAAGATTATTTTTATAGTTTATAATTTTATAAAATCAGTTTTGTATTTTATATAAATAGCCGAATGTATTAATTTAGTTTTATAAAGAAATAAAATTAATAAAAGCCCAATACAAGTTTATAAAATTAAGATCCCATTTATTTTAAGGCCATTATAATATTAAGCCCACAAGAAAATTAGTAAAACATATAAATGCACATTATACGGTTTATTCTATCCCTAATAACCGATTATACTAAAACCGACTCTAAAACCCTAAATAATTCGACATTCGTTTTTCAAGGCTTAGAGCTATTTTTCTTGGACGAGTTTGAAGGTAAAGAAGGTGTTAAAAATCTGGTTCGAGGTCCTAAGGTGCTGGTTTGGTCGTGGTTATTTTCTTGGTCGATTGGGGTTTCGCCGAGTAGAAGTTTTGGTTTCTTTTGTTCTAACGTTCGATTCTCATCAAGGGTATGTTTCCAATATTATTTTCAGTCCTACAAGTCATATAGAACCTGTAAAAATTAGTCATGCATATTTAACAAGTCGCATGGAATTGTTGTGGATTAAAAACCCTAAAACGTATAAATATGAACGAGCGTATAATAATTTTTAGGACCATGACCTGATTTTTTTGGAAGCTCTTATATGATATACGACCTGAATAAAATACATGTTCATGAATTCGAAGCTTGTGTGATTTGTCTTGGGTTTTATTGTTCAATAGCGTATGAAAAAAAAGGAAAGAAAATAAAGAAGGACGATTAGGGTTTATAAAAATTAGGGCTTGCTTGTTATAATTAAGGGTAATTAATGCAGTAATAATGATGAACTAATGATGGGTTTAACTTAGGTTTAGGGTTTGTACTTGAATTATGCATATTTCGGTTCTAAATAAAAGTTTTGGGTTGGTTTTGTAAATTATGAAACTTAAGGGTTATTTCGTAACAAGATAAAATACATGTACTAAACGTATAAAATAAGTGTGGGGGTTAAACGTGTAATTTTGGATACTTAGAGGGCCATTTGAATTGTTATTAAATTGAAAAGGGTATGTTTTGTAAATTCTAAAACCTTTGGGCTAAAATGGTAAAATCTGATAATATAAGGTTAGATCGTGAAATTAAAGATATCAAAGGTGTAATATGTAATTCCGAGTAATTATGGGTTCGACAAGTGTGAGTTGATTTTGTAGAGGCATGCATGAGTTTTGAGATATCTTCGGTTTGTTTATCATATACGTTCTAGGTCAAAGAGGAAATCATTAAAAGAGGTGACATGTAAATTAAATGCGTATTTAGTAATATTAAAAGTATGGGAAACCCTAGGACGTAAATAGGAAGTCGATTAAGGTTAAAAGCTAAGTGTGCAAATTCGTTATTTCATGTGAGAATGGTAAGTCTTGGTTAATCATGTAAGTTATAAAAGATTTTGTAAAATATTTTGAAAGAGAGTCCTAAAATCCGTCCTTGACATTTATAGACCTTATATTTTGAATGATGATCATATAAGTCCTCAACTAAGATAATTATTATATTAAGTCCTTCAGTTTACCATTTATCATTTGTAACCCATAAGTTTGGATAATTAATGATTAATACTCTAAAATGTTGTAATTACGTCCGTCACTAAAAATGAGAATATTCTGACAACTCTAGGAATATTAATGAGATGAATCTGTTATAACATTAATGATGCTAATAGGTATTAAATAAATTATAATCCGTGTAGATTCGTTGAAGGAGACGCGACGTTACATCTTCGTATTCCTACATTCGTTTGCTTTTCTCTCATTGCTTTAAGGTACAGATATTCTGACCTTTTTAGTAAAGGTTTCTTATAACGGTTTCTTTTCGTTAGCTTTTGTATTAGGATTTCCGATGCCATTGCTATGAACCTTTTCCTGATTGTGTGACCCGTTGCTTATCTGAACTTATGATTTATTGAATCATGCGATACCTGATTTGAACTTTATGATAGGAAGACTTTGATATGCATAATTGTTGAATCTTAGTATAGTTGAGTATGAACCTTATGATATGAGTTATTGATATGTATTTGTTGAACCTTGTGTTTGATTAAGACTTGTGTCATAATTGAAATTCGGTTTGACCTAAGTTAGTTTGACACCCGAGCCAATTATTAACTAGTCATGAGGGTTCCATGTCCGTGTCGATGATGCACCATTGACATGACTCTAGAGCAATAGAGTGAAGTTACGCCACGTCCCTTATTTATTATTTGTTATGAGCTCAATTTATGTTATATTATATTATCAATATATGTTTGTGGGGCGTATAGATGCATCCTAGATCGATCGTTGTCGATATGATTTGTTTAAGTGAATGATGTCGTGTGCAATACGCATCTTCATAAAACTCTGGGAGCTAGCTACTCAGAATTATTTTGAGATTGTTTCTATATGGTTATGATGTTTTAGATATGATATGTTCTGGGCTCGTGGTAGTTAACTAGATCTTTATCATTTATTTCTATGTATAAGTATTCTGATTATGATTCGGTATGTTCAAGTGTTAATAATTATGTGCTGGGTTTATTATATGTTATTATCTATGTGTATGCTTTTGTATGTTTATGTAACTACTGTCTACTATGCTAGGTTATGATTAATATGTTTTAATATGATTCGCATGCTGTTATCTGATGTCATGTTGGTTTATCGTTATGTGAAGTCGTTGATCTGTAAGATGAATGTGCTAGTGTGAAAGTGAGTATTCTATAAGTTTAGTATGCATAATTTGTTCAGTTAATTTTGTGAACCTTGCTTATACGTTAGTGTTTTTATCTGTACATGTGACCTGCCATGTTTTAACTCTGCTGATGTTAGGATTTGATTTGAGAACTGGTTTAGTTTATGATATCTGTTTTGATAATTGCTAATGGTTATGCTATGTTTTGTCCGGTCTATCTAATTATGGGTTGCTTAATATGTTTTCTATTTGCTTGTGAGACTGCCATGATTTGAATGTTGTTTCCGTTGCTGCGATATTGTTTGAGTGTGTTAAGTGAAGGTTAATTAATTTGTTGAATGCCATGTTTATTTCCTAGAAAGTGTTTTTCTGTTAGCCTTAGACTTTTCGTTTGGTTTATATGTAATCTATTTATTCTTGATATGTTAAGTGTTTGGTTGTTCGATGTGTTTGTGTTTGTGTCATTAATGTGCTATGAGATGTTTTAAATTGTTACGTGGTTGTTTGGATTTCCGTATATTTGTGCTTAGCAGAATCCTAAAAGATCCCTCATTATCATTTTATTTTGATTTCGTCATTTGTATATTTGTTTTGTTTAGTTTTTGTTTCGTTATATCTGTTCACTGAGCTTTGTAAGCTCAGCCGCATTTTCTTTTCCTGCGGCATGTATTTTAAGCATTCAAGATGAGCTTATGGGATAGTGATCCGGGTTGAGAGTAGAGATGAGAGCAAGATTCGATTATAGAGATCTTAGATTTATTTTGAAATTTAGTTATTTATGTTTTCTTTTGAGTATTTTTGTAAGGCTTTCGCTATTGTATATTATTTAGAGTTCTGATATGAAACCGTATTGTGATATCTTTACCCTTGTCGGGTTGGGGTGTTACAATTTATGGTATCAGAGACAGGTTTTAGGACCCTTAGAGCTTAGGCTATGACCTGTGAGGATTGGGTAGATTTAGGATTTCCCTTCTGCATACTTTCCTTGCGTCCACCATCGTACTTAGACTTTGCTAATAGTGGGTTATTCTTTTAGATGGTTATTCCTCGTCGCCCTAGTTCATCCGATAGGAGCAAACAAGGACCAGCTAGGCAACCTAGGGAGAAGATGATGTGGGCCGTCGTTATTGCTAAAGGCTGCAAGAGGTTTGGTAGAGTGAAGCGGACCAACAAGAGGATACGAGTTCCAGCCTATATGTGGCCATGCACGATCGAGGAGGAGCTGACCTTGAAGGACGTAGACGGAAAAGTAGTAGAGGAGTACGAAACTAGAGTCGTTGACAACCAAGGTTTCACCACTAAGTATCATGATAGATGTCCAAAGTTCGTTGAAGATGGAGGAGTGGGTTGGACTAGGAGTCGCGATTTGTATGCTTTCGTGGACCGTGTGCCGGAAGAGGAGGAGAGGAATCGGAGAAACGATTTTGCTAGCCGCTTATTACCACAGCGCGAAGGAAATAAGAACGGATGGATAAGTGAGGAAGAAGAGGAAGAAGAAGAAGATGAGGAAGAATACGAGGTGGACTCGGATCTAGAATCTACGGCTTCTAGTAGGTTCAATCCGACACAAGGATAGAAATTGGCGCTCCTGAATAGTTGCCCTCATTATGAGAAATTTCTGACATTGGATTTTGAGTTAGGTCCTTTTGTTTCATTAGATGATTGAATCTTGGATTATTAAGTTTTATTTTGGGAGTTCATCTTATGACGATTTTGCAAATTTTGTTTGATTAATGGAAATGAAACAAAATTTTGAAGTATAGTTCCTGTTCGTTGTTTTCTTCTGATAAATTCGTTGAGTTTCCGTTAGTCCTCATAAGTTTCGTCTGCTATTTATTTTCTTAATGATGTTGTTTTATTACCGCTTGGATAAGTATGACCCTCATGATAGTATACTCATGTGGACCTGGTCTGTTATAGTAGGTTACTCGTTGTCTGTATGTTATCACTATGTGGTATGTTTTGTTATGATATTAGTTATGTGTTTTGTCATGACCGAGACCGAATATAGTGACAATAAGAACTTGTTATGTGATGCAAGTATTATGAGGCCTGATCAACGTGATAATACCGAGATCATATAATTTGAACTTATTGAAATTATATGACGTCTGGAAATGCCGTGGTTGATATGTGAATGGAATTTGCCTTGTATCCGTTATTTGGTACTTTTCATATTGGGTTGAAACTCTGTACTTAATTGTGACATTTTCATCGATATCTGTTACATATAAGTTTTGTACCATTGGGATCCAAAATCGTTATGATCCGTGTAAAACCTATAGATTGTTATGTGCGCCTTAGATTTGTATGTCTCCACGTACTTCTACGATTAGTAAGACCGTTAGGATTCGGTCCGTCTATGCATATGATAGTTTTCATCATTAGATACCTGTATAAGTTAGAGTGTGTTTTTGAATTTTCCTTATCTCATCTTTTACTGCTAATACTTTATAAGTATATGATTAGCATTCGTCATATATTCCTTGAAGTTCCGAAATCCACATTTGTCGCCGTCTTGTCTGTCTTGTTCAATTTCGAGGACGAAATTTCATTTTAGAGGGGAAGAAATTGTAAAACCTGAATTTCTAAAATTCACAAAAAGACCAAAATACCCCTATGATCAAAAAGTATGAATAATTAATTTAAAGAATACCAAACAAGCTATGTAAATTCAGAAAATTTTTAAGAAATATCACATATGATCCAAATAAATTTTAAAGACTTTGTAAAGATTATTTTTATAGTTTATAATTTTATAAAATCAGTTTTGTATTTTATATAAATAGCCGAATGTATTAATTTAGTTTTATAAAGAAATAAAATTAATAAAAGCCCAATACAAGTTTATAAAATTAAGATCCCATTTATTTTAAGGCCATTATAATATTAAGCCCACAAGAAAATTAGTAAAACATATAAATGCACATTATACGGTTTATTCTATCCCTAATAACCGATTATACTAAAACCGACTCTAAAACCCTAAATAATTCGACATTCGTTTTTCAAGGCTTAGAGCTATTTTTCTTGGACGAGTTTGAAGGTAAATAAGGTGTTAAAAATCTGGTTCGAGGTCCTAAGGTGCTGGTTTGGTCGTGGTTATTTTCTTGGTCGATTAGGGTTTCGCCGAGTAGAAGTTTTGGTTTCTTTTGTTCTAACGTTCGATTCTCATCAAGGGTATGTTTCCAATATTATTTTCAGTCCTACAAGTCATATAGAACCTGTAAAAATTAGTCATGCATATTTAACAAGTCGCATGGAATTGTTTTGGATTAAAAACCCTAAAAACGTATAAATAACGAACGAGCGTATAATAATTTTTAGGACCATGACCTGATTTTTCTGGAAGCTCTTATATGATATACGACCTAAATAAAATACATGTTCATGAATTCGAAGCTTGTGTGATTTGTCTTGGGTTTCATTGTTCAATAGCGTATGAAAAAAAAGGAAAGAAAATAAAGAAGGACGATTAGAGTTTATAAAAATTAGGGCTTGCTTGTTATAATTAAGGGTAATTAATGCAGTAATAATGATGAACTAATGATGGGTTTAACTTAGGTTTAGGGTTTGTACTTGAATTATGCATATTTCGGTTCTAAATAAAAGTTTTGGGTTGGTTTTGTAAATTATGAAACTTAAGGGTTATTTCTGTAAACAGTAAAATACATGTACTAAACGTATAAAATAAGTGTGGGGGTTAAACGTGTAATTTTGGATACTTAGAGGGCCATTTGAATTGTTATTAAATTGAAAAGGGTATGTTTTGTAAATTCTAAAACCTTTGGGCTAAAATGGTAAAATCTGATAATATAAGGTTAGATCGTGAAATTAAAGATATCAAAGGTGTAATATGTAATTCTGAGTAATTATGGGTTCGACAAGTGTGAGTTGATTTTGTAGAGGCATGCATGAGTTTTGAGATATCTTCGGTTTGTTTATCATATACGTTCTAGGTCAAGGAGGAAATCATTAAAAGAGGTGACATGTAAATTAAATGCGTATTTAGTAATATTAAAAGTATGGGAAACCCTAGGACGTAAATAGGAAGTCGATTAAGGTTAAAAGCTAAGTGCGCAAATTCGTTATTTCATGTGAGAATGGTAAGTCTTGGTTAATCATGTAAGTTATAAAAGATTTTGTAAAATATTTTGAAAGAGAGTCCTAAAATCCGTCCTTGACATTTATAGACCTTATATTTTGAATGATGATCATATAAGTCCTCAACTAAGATAATTATTATATTAAGTCCTTCAGTTTACCATTTATCATTTGTAACCCATAAGTTTGGATAATTAATGATTAATACTCTAAAATGTTGGAATTCCGTCTGTCACTAAAAATGAGAATATTCTGACAACTCTAGGAATATTAATGAGATGAATCTGTTATAACATTAATGATGCTAATAGGTATTAAATAAATTATAATCCGTGTAGATTCGTTGAAGGAGACGCGACGTTACATCTTCGTATTCCTACATTCGTTTGCTTTTCTCTCATTGCTTTAAGGTACAGATATTCTGACCTTTTTAGTAAAGGTTTCTTATAACGGTTTCTTTTCGTTAGCTTTTGTATTAGGATTTCCGATGCCATTGCTATGAACCTTTTCCTGATTGTGTGACCCGTTGCTTATCTGAACTTATGTTTTATTGAATCATGCGATACGATTTGAACTTTATGATAGGAAGACTTTGATATGCATAATTGTTGAATCTTAGTATAGTTGAGTATGAACCTTATGATATGAGTTATTGATATGTATTTGTTGAACCTTGTGTTTGATTAAGACTTGTGTCATAATTGAAATTGGTTTGACCTAAGTTAGTTTGACACCCGAGCCAATTATTAACTATTCATGGGGGTTCCATGTCCGTGTCAGTGATGCACCATTGACATGACTCTAGAGCAGTAGAGTGAAGTTCTGCCACGTCCCTTATTTATTATTTGTTATGAGCTCAATTTATGTTATATTATATTATCAATATATGTTTGTGGGGCGTATGGATGCATCCTAGATCCGATCTGTTGTCCGATATGATTTGTCTAGGTGAATGATGTCGTGTGCAATACGCATCTTCATAAAACTCTTGGAGCTAGCTACTCGAATTATTTTGAGATTGTTTCTATATGGTTATGATGTTTTAGATATGATATGTTCTGGGCTCGTGGTAGTTAACTAGATCTTTATCTGTTATTTCTATGTATAAGTATTCTGATTATGATTCGGTATGTTCAAGTGTTAATAATTATGTGTTGGGTTTATTATATGTTATTATCTATGTGTATGCTTTTGTATGTTTATGTAACTACTGTCTACTATGCTAGGTTATGATTAATATGTTTTAATATGATTCGCATGCTGTTATCTGATGTCATGTTGGTTTATCGTTATGTGAAGTCGTTGATCTGTAAGATGAATGTGCTAGTGTGAAAGTGAGTATTCTATAAGTTTAGTATGCATAATTTGTTCAGTTAATTTTGTGAACCTTGCTTATACGTTAGTGTTTTTATCTGTACATGTGACCTGCCATGTTTTAACTCTGCTGATGTTAGGATTTGATTTGAGAACTGGTTTAGTTTATGATATCTGTTTTGATAATTGCTAATGGTTATGCTATGTTTTGTCCGGTCTATCTAATTATGGGTTGCTTAATATGTTTTCTATTTGCTTGTGAGACTGCCATGATTTGAATGCTGTTTCCGTTGCTGCGATATTGTTTGAGTGTGTTAAGTGAAGGTTAATTAATTTGTTGAATGCCATGTTTATTTCCTAGAAAGTGTTTTTCTGTTAGCCTTAGACTTTTCGTTTGGTTTATATGTAATCTATTTATTCTTGATATGTTAAGTGTTTGGTTGTTCTGATGTGTTTGTGTTTGTGTCATTAATGTGCTATGAGATGTTTTAAATTGTTACGTGGTTGTTTGGATTTCTGTATATTTGTGCTTCCGCAGAATCCTAAAAGATCCCTCATTATCATTTTATTTTGATTTCGTCATTTGTATATTTGTTTTGTTTAGTTTTTGTTTCGTTATATCTGTTCACTGAGCTTTGTAAGCTCAGCCGCATTCTTTTCTGCGCAGGTATTTTAAGCATTCAAGATGAGCTTATGGGATAGCGATCTGGTTGAGAGTAGAGATGAGAGCAAGATTCGATTATAGAGATCTTAGATTTATTTTGAAATTTAGTTATTTATGTTTTCTTTTGAGTATTTTTGTAAGGCTTTCGCTATTGTATATTATTTAGAGTTCTGATATGAAACCGTATTGTGATATCTTTACCCTTGTCGGGTTGGGGTGTTACAATAATTCTAAAAAAAATATGAAAAATGAAAAACAAACCTAACTGACTTTCGTAGGAATCACGATTGCATTTAGCATATGCAACAAGCCTTTTAAACCACTTGGTGTCCCAAGTGGACGATTGTAGTCTCGTGAGGGTTTACAGGAGACACACCCACAAAGTTCATTTAAAATACTAATACAAGGTTATTGTGTTTTAAAATGAAAGAATTAAAGCAGAGGAAGGTTACGTCGTAACTCTTTTGAGGAAGTTACGCGCGGCAAAACCGACATAAGTCTGCAATGCGAGTGGTTACGGCGTAACCACATAGATGGTATTACGCCGTAATTGGTAATGCGTCTAAGATTCTGCTGCAACAGGTTGGTTATGGCGTAATCACAAAGATAAGTTACGCCGTAACTATGATCAGATCAGCAAACTGCAGCAGTAATTACTTCCTCGTTTCCTGCAAAAACGGTTAGAAAACACAAAACCCTACAGAAATGGAAATAAAACAAAAGAAAGGGATAATTCGGGTTGTCTCCCGAAAGAGCACTTTTCTTTATTTGCGAGTCTTTAAGTTAGACTCAGAGCCGCGGGGCTACCAGTGCTTGTTGGTCATTTCGTGGATATGGCAATCTCCACGTTGGATCCAACTTACCAAATTCTCATCCCGTTTGTAGTCATCCCCTAATTCTAAACAGCCCGAGTAGAAACTCATGATTTTCTCTGTAAGGTGGTCAATACCTTTTCTTTTTCTTCCTCACGATATCGGCATTGGTTGGGCTTGGCTTAACTGCCTCTTGGTCCAATTTTTAAAATTCTTAATCATTCTTGGCATTTTGAAAACAGTCTTATCATCGTTTATCTTCAACCATACTAACCCTTCTTTTTCATTTTTATCTAACCCCGACATTTCCTGAAAAGGTTTTCCTAAAATTACTCCCGTCAGTCCATCTTCCACAAATTCGCTTACGTCGTCTAAAACCATAAAGTCCACCGAAAATGAATGAGTTCCAACGAAGACATGGATGTTAGTTGCAAACCCAAGAAAGTTATTTCCCTTATATTCTAATTCTTTCTTCATAACTTGGTTGTAGCATTCTTTCGACATGATGTTGACTGGGGAAGTAGTGTCAATAAATGGGTGGAAGTCGTTGAACCCGATTTTGCATGAGATCTTTAGATAATAAGGGTTTCTATGATGTATGCGGGTTCCTACCTCATGAAATCTAGGTTGATTGGTTTGCGAAAAAGCCTTTACAGAGTTATCATGCCAATGGGCCATTTCGATGTCACTTGAGAGTTCTTCAGCACTGATTCCTAAATTATCCTCTTCCTCGAAGTTGACGAAAACATCAAAATCTCTCCCCGAATCAACCTCGCTAGGATCCGGGGGGTCGCTAAGAAATTCTTCTAAAGCGTCACCAAAACTGCCTACTAGGTCAATTGCACATACCTTTTGAGGGGTAGACAGGAGTTCATTAGGTCCGAACATTGCAATTTCTCCATTAGCTTCAAGAGTTAACTTTCCAGCAAAGACATCCACCTTAGTATGGGCAGTGGCAAGCATAGGCCTACCTAAAATGACAGGTATTCTGTTGTCTTCCGGAATGTCAAGAATTACAAAATCTACTGGGAAAAGGAATTTCTTAATCTTCACCAACACATTTTCAACGATGCCCAACGGGGATTGCATAGATCGATCGGCCATTTCAATTTTCATCTTGGCCGACTTTAAGTCACCAATCCCCATACGCAAAAACATCGAACAAGGCCTTATGCTAATACTTGTTCCAAGATCAGCTAGGGCATTACACATATTGAGACTCCCGATCAAGCAAGGGAGAGTGAAACATCCCAGATCTTTTTCCTTTTGTGGTAGCTTGTTTCTCAAAACTGCTGAACATCTTTCGTTGAGGTGAATTGTCTCATCATTGCTTAATTCCTGCAGAATATCATCATGATTAGAATTATTGATAGGGGAGTTTACCGGAAAAGCTTGGTCCAGAAGTGATTGTCTTTCCATGCTGATTCGTCGCTTAACTTTTTCCAAAAAGGTCATCGGCTCTTCAAGGATAGTTTCCACCGTGTTGAAAACTTCCTCTTCCCGAGCTGCTAGGTAATTAGTGATGGCTTCCGAACATGAGCTAACACTCCTTTCCAATCTCTTAATCTTATCTTCGTGAATTTTGAGAGAAGAGACTGTGTTATCCATGAATGTCTTCATCATTTTTTCAATTCTATTATCTCGTTCCCTTGATTCATTGATGTGGTCAAGAATCTTCTTTTCAAGATTGCTCCCGGTTTTAGTCCCAAACACACTCTTAACCCTCTCAATCCTGCACGCTTCAGCTTCTCTTTCTATCCTTCGTTTTTCGAAAATTTCCCCATAATTATATTCTTGTTTTGTTATCGTCTTCATTACCTTATGATCGAAATTGTCTCTAGGTCCGTACCCTGTATCCATATGCCATTTGTAGCAATGTTCAGAAATCCGTTGAATACATTCCAAGGCTTGGTCAGGAGTCATGCTAGGAATAGGTCTCGGGGAATCGAGAAGTTCTCGTGTTTGCGCATTAATTCCACGGTAGAAGACATAAACGATCTGATGTTTGTTCAAATCATGGGTGGGGCATCGATAGAGTAGCTCATTAAGTCTTTCCCATGCCTGGTAAAGCGTTTCTTCTCCAACTTGGACGAATTGATAGATTTTACGAAGAAGTTTGGCGATTTTTTAAGGAGGGAAAAATTGCTGGACGAACTCTTTTCTTAGTTTATCCCATGCTTCTTTACATTCGCTAGGGAGTTTGTTATATCATTTCTTCGCGGTTCCAGTAAGAGTCATAGGAAAAATCCTTGCGGTAACCGAATAGCTCGGGGTACCTCTTACGTTGAAAAGAGAGGATAAGTGGAGAACTTCTTCTACGTGATTCTAAACGTCCTCATCTTTATCTCCAGAAAACTTAAGTTTGTGTAACTCTCGAATAGTTTGATCTGGAATAGAGTATTTTTCAGTATCGGAATCATGTGCGAAGCTTCGTTGGCAGTTCACATTTGGTCGATATTATTTTCATCGATGACCTCCGGTTCTGCGTCAGACTGGTCTGATTCATAAAATGAGAAGATGTTGTGAATAGGAACCGGAGAGTAAACTTTCCTTGTTCGAAATTGCTTCTCCGGATCATCGAATGGGGTGGCCAGAAAAGGCCTCGAGCTGCGAGTCTTGTATCCTGACATTTAAGAAAGAAAATTAAAAATAGACTTAATATGAAATCCTAAAATAGCTCCCCAGCAGCGGCACCAAAAACTTGATGCAGGTTTTACTGACCAGGTTTTAATATTTATAAAGTCTCGTTATACCTATGGTCTACCCTAATGCACTAACGGGCAGTGTACCCGGTCGTGTGTAGTGTAGTATTCGATAAAACCGAGGTTGTCGCAAGAGCTATGTGTGTTGGATTATTACTAAGTCTAGGTGTCACAATATTTAATAATGGTTTTGATAAGGAATTAATTATTAAACTACTAAAGCAGATAAAAGCAAATAAAGGTAAAGGATAAATCAATAGAGGATAGTGGTGCTAACCTAGTTATTCCTCCTAGCTAGTAATGTCTACATCTACTTACTTCCAATTACTTCAGGTGGGGTCAAAGTTGAGAGGACAACATTTGGTTAATTCGCCCTAACCTATCAGCAAAGATGCCACCACTGGAGAAGTCAGTGTCCCTCATAAGTCCTGTTGTTCCTGGTCCCCTAAGCCAAGTCATTAAGTACCGCTACATGCTAGATCTATAATAGTGAGTGCCCGGGCGTTAGCAACTTAAACACTCACCCCTAATTCTTAAGTTCATCCAAACGGTAGGTGATCAGTTGGTCAAATCGCACAAGTAGAAAGGGTCGTCAGTTGGTCATATCTTACCTTTCCCATCTCAGTCCGCTCACCTAGGGTTAGTTGGTCATATCTCCTAGGCAATTGGCCTCTACCGCCATTCAAAACTACCAAAACAAGGGTAGCTACCAATAAACTATGCATGCATACACTTAGAAATAATTATACGGAAGTAATATAAACGCAAACAAAACAATTAAGGAATCATAACTAGGCCAGCACCAAGAGGTGCTTAGCCACTCATATTAACCATACAAATCAATTCAATATTCAAAGGTACGAAATACATGAATCAAAAGTAAAGAAAAGATAAAATGCTAATGCTTATCGTAGGGGAGTGAGTTATCCCTTGGAGACAGCTCTGTATGCTCCTCTAGACCTGCCTTTAGCTTTTTTCCACGTTCTCTGGTTGTTGTGTGTGGAATGGGATGATTAGAAATGCTGGAATTCGTGGGGTATTTATACGCCAGATTTGGGTTACGGCGTAACTAATATAAGAGTTACGCCGTAACCATCAATTACTTCGTATTTTGCACTAGATCTGCTAGTTACAGCGTAACCTTATTAGTGGTTACGCCGTAGTGTTCAATATACTTGGTTACGCCGTAGTTGATGAAATAGTTACGGCGTAGTTATCAGCGGCGTGGAACCTCATTTGACCTAATATAGTTACGTCGTAGCCTTTGGGGAGAGTTAAGCCGTAACCTTCTGATGAGTTGGTTTTCTAAGTCACGCTTTAGTTACGGCGTAATGTGAGAGATGAGTTACGCTGTAACTTCTTCAAAGTCAGCATACTATGATAAATCTTTTGATATTTCTCCAGTTCCGCGTCTCTTTAGCTCCAATGCTCGTAATTTACCTGAAAGTGAAAAATAATGGAAAACAAACGTAAATCCATATAAATGATATAAATTACAAGCATTATCGAAGGAAATTGACACTTAATATTCAGGACTATTTGATGTTATCAATGGTTTATAGTTTCTTTACCAAGATTGATTTTGATTAGTCTGTATTAGTTTAATTAAAGCTGAAATTTGTTTTTTATTATGTTTCCTTTTTTTTTGGTGTTAATTATTGCATGGTTTATTGTTGTTAATTTGTAAAACCCTCAATTATTGTGCCTTATTTGTGCTGGATTATTGAAATCAGAGTATTAATGTGAAAGTATTTTATGTGTTTGTAGTTTATATATACTTTTTATTCTGTGTTCCCCTGCGTTTTTGTAGTGTGTTTGATCTATTTATTATGTATTTAATATCAAATTTAAGTTTTAACTAC
Organism: Chrysanthemum makinoi; assembly: GCA_910596185.1. Classification (NCBI taxonomy): domain Eukaryota; kingdom Viridiplantae; phylum Streptophyta; class Magnoliopsida; order Asterales; family Asteraceae; genus Chrysanthemum; species Chrysanthemum makinoi. The sequence goes on from OU343223.1 coordinate 269,165,010, forward strand.
ATTTGTTAAATAGCATATGATGAAGCGCGTGAGTGACGTTTTATTTTTTAGCTTGTGTTATTGTGTGTTTTTTGTTATGTAAGTTTATTTATGTTATTTTTATGAAGTTGTTTTTATTGCGTTTGTGTCTGGTGGTTGTGTTTATGTACATATTATGGTTTTCGGTTGTTTTGTTGATGCTTTTTAAATAGAGTTTGCAGATGTTGTTGTGAATGGTATCAAAGTTATAATGAATTGTGTACTAACTGTAATTGACAGTATTTTTTATATTCGTGTGAATAATTTTATGTTTGTTAAACGTCACATATGTCGTTTTTAGTTATATTTAAAAATGGTGATGAGAATGGAATCAAAGTCCCACTAAAGTTGTTTGAGCTAAGCGAAGTTTGTGAATAACGTTTATGATTTTAAGATTCGTGATGTTGATGGTGATTTGGGCATGATATATGCTGAATAATGTAGTTGAGTTTGGTTTTTGTGTTCATGTAGTATGAATAATAATATGTTTCTTAAACGTTACAGATGTCGTTTTTAGTTACATTTAAAAATGGTGATGAAAATGGTATCAAAGTGCCACTAAAGCTATTTGAGCTAACTGATCGTAGAAGCTGCGAATGGTTGTTTGCAGAGTTTGTGAATAATGTTTATGATTTTAAGATTCGTTATGTGGATGGTCTTTTTGGCATGATATATGGTGATCAATAGGAAAAATATGTTGAAGAAAATAAGCTTAAGCATAGTTGGAGTGTTTTATTCGATGTAAGAAATGCTCAGTATGTTCTATTGAGTCATTTTGACGAGCATGGTAATAATGGTTATGGTTTCCTTAACATATAAGGTGGTCATAAATTGGGTAGTTGTGTTACAAAGAGTACGGAAATGAGTTTGTCCAGACAGGTACATTATGTATTTGGTTTAGTTTTGTTGAATGGTTGTTATATTTTGTTTTTGCAATTCTTGTTAATCTAAATATATAATCTACTGGTTTTATGTTTGCAGTCGGTGCCAAAAAGTTTGTTTAAAGAGTATGTCTTTAAGAATAAGACTTTGTATAGTGTTAGGACGTGTGATGGTTGGATGAGGGTTTTGTTGGAATTTGATGGTGATGAAGCATGTGGTTTTTTTGGGCTTCAATGGGAACAGTTCTGCAAAAACATATGATGATGGCACTCAAACGTTTGTTCTGTATTTTCTTGCTGGTCATAATTTTATTCTTACTATCCATGATGCTAATGGCTTTTGTGAAGATCCCCTATTTGAACGTAAGTTGTTTTCCCGCCTTTTTTTTTTATTATTATTATTATTAGTTTCATTGTTAGTATTATTATTATTATTATTATTATTATTATTATTATTATTATTATTACTGATATTTTTTATGAAATATTTTATTTCCTAGTGTGTACATGTATTTTTTTTTTATTTTGATATATAATTGTGTATTAGATTCTGAGTTTTGGAATAAAGCGCGTGTTAAGGCTGCTAGGAATCAAAGTTCTGCTTTCAATGCCCTTGTTTTTGAGCTGGTTAGTATATTTAGATATTTTTATTTTTTCATATAGTTTATTTGTCATAGTGTTTTTATAATCATTATATTTGCATGCTAAATTATTGTAGGGTCCGATTCGTGAATTGCATGTAAAAGTCGAAGATGATGTTGCATGTGTTTCTGAGAAGTATGTTGAGCATGAGCAGGGTGTTCCATCTTCTAAAAGGACAAGAAAAACTCATGTTGGCAAGAGTTTCTTGAAGGTATTTAAAAGTTTGTTTTTTTCTTTTATATATGTGTTTTGTTATTTCATTTATTTATATATTTTTAGGAGCACGGGAGTTCAAGCAAAGGGAATACATGTTTATCAAACAACTCTGATGATGATGGGTGCTGTTTTTTAAGAAGATTGGTTCAACTGGTTTGAAGAGTTATGTTGTAAGTTTATAGTTGATGTGTATATTGTTTTTATATATCTTTTTGTTTTGTTTAAATTTATAATTGTGTATTGTATACATTTGAACAGACAGTTCCAGCTGGTTTTGTTCGCCGACATAAGCTGTACAACTTTTTCTCAAGTCCGACAATACAACAAAGGCCAGATTGTGTCATCTGAATTCCTCATTTGAGAAGGACGTTGTCTTTCGGAAGTATATTGACAAATTAAGAGTCAAGGAGTTTGATGACCATGTTGTTATGCTTGGAGAATGGAAATCGATCTTGAAGGAACTGGGGGTTGATGAGAACCAGATTCTCAAGTTTACATTAGATGTTGAAGTATTGAAAAACAGAGGGGATATTGTTATGACAGTTGAATGATATTGCCATTGTCTAATGTCTGTTTAACTTAAAACAATTACTTGTGGGTTATTATTGGTTTACATTTGGTATGCTTTTTGTTTATATGACTAACTATTCCATGTAATTATAATGTATCTGAATTAGTATCTTTTGTATATGCTTCTATGGTAGATTACTAAATGATATTTTTAGGTAATATGTTTTCGCATTCTGTTGCCTAATTTGTTGGTTATTTTGTTGTTAATAATCAATTCTGTTATGTTCAAAAAATAATCAATTATGTTTGTTGCATGTCATTACATTGTATATTCAAATGTTATGTTTTTCATGTAAGTAGCTTGGTTGCTGTTTGGGCTATAATTTTTTGAGTGTGATGAATCAGTTTTGTAAATGTCATTTGGGCTGTTTGTAAGATATATAACTATAAAACTTGGCTCAATGGATTATAATATTTAACATGTATTGGGCTTTGTTTAGTTTATGTTTTATTTGTTTGATTATATAATAGTCCAAAATCTATATGGGATTTTTTTTTCACTTTGTAATAACCAACAATAAAAACAAATAAATAATACATAACTTACTCTATACACTTTTTAGTAGCTGACACTACACACATATCAAATAATACATAAGTTACTATACTTAATAGTGGCCAACTTGTCTGTTTATCTGAATCATCAACATTAATTTGAGGCTTGTTTTTTCCGGTCATCTACTTAAAATAGGTAATGCAACTGGTTCTTCATGATTGTTCCATATTCTATAGTTATAGTTCTATGCATTTGTTTCGCAGTTGGTGTTGTTTTGTTTTTTATTATTCTATTGATAAAATGTTATTTTGTTAAGTTTGATTGGACCAAATATTATTGGTCCTTTTTGTGGGCATTTACAGTTTTTCAATTAGGCTAAATAGTATTGGAGTCTTGGTTATCATATTCTGCTTTGAAATTGCCAGGTTTAGTAGAAAGTCAAAACCCTAAGTTTAATTGCACAATGATTTATACTCACTGGTTGTTTCCTATAATTTGTTACTATATTCACCTTTGAAATGTTGTTATTTGGACATATTTGTTTGATTTGACCATTGTTGGTATATATTTATTTTTGCGTATAACTTTTTACATGTTTGTTGCGTTTCTTTTTTTTAATGTTCTTTCTTATTTATAAAATTAGTAGAGTTTTAATATTTTTGTAACTGTTTTATAAGGTAATCATGCCAATTGAGTTTGTGGTGCGACCAAACATATCTGTGTACCCTGGGTTTCTTGAGCTTCTTCAAGTATTTTCTGAACTTGCCTTTAATGGGAATCGGCATTTATATTTAACTGGGGTTCAAAGACAACAGAAAAAAGTAAGGATTGTTGCCCCAGTTGGAGGTCCCATTAGGATTCTTGGTAACAAATGGGTAGAATTTGCTCATGAAAATTTGTATACGGATGTTCACATGTTACACTTTGTTCAAGAAGGTGATGACTCTTTTTACGTTACTAGTTATGATTCCCATGGGTTGGAAGTTGAGGAATATGCTGATGTAGAGAGTCGTCATATAAGGTTTCAGAGTTATAGGCTGCCATACCCTCATATTCCACAGGTGATTTGATTTATATATTTATAAGAATTACATATTTTTGTTTACATTTTTTTTACCAATAAGTGTTATTATTTGTCATAATTGTGAATCATGTTGTTGTCTCAGACATTGCCTGCAAATTTTCTAGTTGGTATTGGGTTGGAATCTACCATTGTTGTTGTTGTTGAAGGAATAGAGTTTAATGTGGATGTAAATTTTGTACATGAAGGAGGTCATGTTGATAATGATGTGTATGTTATGGATGAGCAAATGTGGTTGGCTGCTCTTCAATATTCCAATATTGAGTTTGGGGATGTTATTGTTTTTACTAAATTGGAAAATCACATCTTGAATATAACCGTGTTTGGTGTTGGTGGTAGAGCAAAGATACGTGGGCGGTTTCTGGGTGTTACACAGTTGTTTTTTCCACAACATGATCTTGATGATCAGGATGCAGGTTGTATATCTAGCAGTTTATGTGTTTTTTGTTTGTTATTCAGTAATCTCATAATCTTATTCGATTGATATCATTAATTGTAAGGTATAATATGTTTTAACATATATCTTTAAGATTTACTTTGATATATTTGAAACAGGGGATGAGCGAATGCATCACATTTGCCAATGGTTTGGTCACCTTGATCATTTTGGTGAGACAACTGATGTCTTTTACAAAAGATCTTCTGAAATCCTGGCGTTCTCTCGACTTGTAAGTATTTTATTTTTTTATTTTTTTTCCTATGCATTTATAATAGAATTGATATATATATATATATATATATATATATATATATATATATATATATATATATATATATATATATATATATATATATATATATAGTGAAACTTTATTTTCAGAATCCACTTTAAATGCGAGAACTACGAGAACCAATCTAGATCATTGATTTTTTTTAATCAAGGGCTATAACAAGTTGTGCCATTAATGTAACTATTTAAAAGATTTAGTCATATTTGTAAAGTTGAAAGGGTATTATAGGAATTTACTCTTTTAGTATCTAAAAACCGTCCCTTTTTTTTTTTTTTACTGAATTAAAGAATAAATTGTATTTGATAACTCCTTTCTCTCTCACATAATCACCCTCAAACCCTATCCTCCACCCACATTCCTCTCTTTCTTCATCTTATTATTTCTCCAGATCTGTCTTCTTCAACGTTTCACCACCAACAGTCTAACTTAAGGCACAATTGTTTGCGACTTCTTTCATGGAAAGTTTATGGTTCGTTATTTTTTTTTGTCCAATTCGTTTTTCATGTTTGTTCTTCAAATCGTTATTTTTTTCATCTCCAATTCGGTTGTTTACACTAAAATGTTTTTTTCAGATCAGAGAGTTATGGTTCGTGGTTTGAACATGAATCGGTCATGAGGTGAAACCCACTAATTAATGTGAAGGTTTTACAATTTAAGGTATGTTTCTTATTTGATTGTTTGCAATTCATGCCCTCTTTGTGTTTGGTGAAAATAACATCTGGAGAAATAGGATTGGTGGGTGTCTTGTATTGTTTTTTTCTCCACTAATACTGTACAAAAAATGAATCAATGAGAAAGGATGTTTTAAGGATGTGAATGAAAAAAAAAAGTTAGAGATTGGTAATATCAATTAAACATATATGCTACTTGGTTAGATTTGGAAAAAAAGATCCACGGTATTATACCTATAATTATTTGAGTAGTAGCTTTCTTCGTCAAGTTAAAGAATTAATGCCCATTAATTAGTTGTAGTCATACATTTAAATCTATGACCAATCACATATCAGTTTAGTGGTATACACTTTTCTTAAAAATTAAAGAAATTTATGTGTAAGATTTTTTTTTTATTATAAAATGATATGTGTGGTTTGATTTTAGATAAAACACCAATTATAAATTCTTCTGAACGCTCCATAAGTTTATTCGAACACATGTACTTAAGCATATTTTCTTTTAGTTTGTGTTCTTACATGAACTATTACTTGAGCAAACATTGATTATTTCAACCTATATTATGAATTGATTTCACTGGTTGTAACTATTGTTTATGTATAAAACATATATGTTTTGTGTTTGAATTATAAAACATATATGTTTTGAAAAGGTACATATATGTTTACGTATAAAACATATATGTTTTGTGTTTTGAATTATAAAACATATATGTTTTGTGTTTATGATTAAAAAACATGTTTACATCATTAGTTTAATATACACAAGATTGTGCATATGCGTTATGCTAGTTGTTGTGATTAATTTTCGTTTCTTATTTGTTTGTGGTTTAATTGTTTCCGTGCATCCTTGTTTCAGATTGATTGATGAAGATGATGATATCATTTAAGACCGGGAAGTGGATGAACACGATTATACATGAAGATAATTTGCGACTTTTTGAGATATATGATTATTGCACGAGTTTTTGTACTTGTAATCAAGTGAAATGTAACATTTAAGTATATCAATCTTGTTTTTCTTTTTATAATGATTTATGTTCTTTAATTTGTGTTTCAAACTTTCAAAATCATGTAAAAATATTGATAGGTAACTTGACTATTTGAGAAAAATAACATGTATGCTCTTTGGCTAATTGTAAACATGTATGCATCTTGACTATTTGAGAAAAATAACATGTATGCACCTTTGCCTATTTGGAAAAAAAACAAAAAACATGCATGCTTAGACTGCAATAAAATAATGATTGGGAATAAAAAAACATGTATGCACCATGACTATCTAAAAACATGTTAGCATAAAAAAATCCGGATTTTAAGATTTATAAAAAACGAGAATTATAAAAAAAATAATATGAAAATGTTTTTATTATTATACCCTTTTGAATTAAATAAAATAACAAAATGCTATGGAGCATTAAATGATGTACATTGTGTATTATTAGTTGTAAAAAGTGGTTCTCAGTTCTCGCACTTAAAGTGGGTTCGAAAATAAAGTGCCTTATATATATATATATATATATATATATATATATATATATATATATATATATATATATATATATAAATATATATATATATACTCTGAACTATTCCAGCTGATTTTCTTGTTAATCATCCTTTGCATTTTTTTCAAGCTGCACTGTTTAGGAATGATGCAGTAGAGTACATGATGCGAATTAAGGTTGATTATCATAGAGAAAATCCATACCGAGTTAATCACGTGAATGTATTAGGTGACTGGAGCCATTTTTTTGAAGATTGTTTGTTTGAGTATGGAAAGATGATAATATTTAAGTTCATGTGTATAAATTTTGAAGATGATTTAGAGTATCCTGTTTTCCATGTTTGTTAGGAAAAAGGATACGTTTCGTGAATGACATTTTAATGTTGTTTTTTTTTTGTTAGATGCTTATATTTGTTGACATGATGAAACTTTTAGTAGTTGGTGTGTATATGCTTATAAATGGTGACAATTTAAGGTTGTTTTTGATATTATGCGACTTAAATATGTTTTGGTTAATCTTATGTCAACATTTGATATAGCAGGATTGTAAATACAACTGAATAGAATGCTTTGAAATTGTGAATTTCATATAGCAGGATTGTAAATACAACTGCCAATATTGTTGGAGTGACACAACAACACCATCAATACCAACAATCAATATATATGAAATAAACTTTTAACACATGTTTTCAACGTAAATCCAGAAACAAACAAGATCCAATATTTGAAAATAATCCATAAGAAAATCGTTTAAACAATATTCAAAACATGTTTTGGTGAAGATAATTAAATACACTACTCCAAAATGTTTGGTACAATTCTTTTTGCTAAATTATTTTCTTCATTCTCATCTTCTATTCTACTTTCTAATGGATCTATTGCCGAGTGAGGTCTTTTCTTGACAGGAGTTGCATTATGATTTTTCCCATCCTGTAAAAATATTAGTCAACAGATTCACATATTTAGATTTAAACTCATGGTAATTCTTTGTGTCATAGTTTTTTTTTTTTTTTTTTAAACATAATGTATCATACCTCATTTTCATTCGAAAACGTTGTTGTAAATTCATCTTCTGTATCTTTTGACGCAAACTCGTGTGTATCCACGTCACCTTGAAAATCATATAAACAATCTAATGCTTCTTCGTTGTTGTAATCCACATTTTTATTAGCAATTTCATCTTCATCTATTACATCTTCTTCACATGCGGACTTTTCTTCACTAATATGTGCGTCTTCTGTTGCATCTTCATTTTCTGATTCTAAATCTTCTAATTCACTTTCAGCTCCTTGCAACTCATCGTCAGAATCCTGTTTTGTAAAATATAATAGAATGTTATTTTTTTAAATAATATTCCAAAAGTGACAATTATATTGTAATTATAACCATTTCATTTAGTTTATTTTACAAAGAATATGTTAAACCTCATCAATTAAGAAACCATATTTGAAGTGATTGATTATTTCTGCATCTTCCGTGACTTTCTCACTTCGATATATATGCATGTTATTGCTGTGGTTAAATTCGATGTATTTGATTTTGAACAAATACGGTTCCCCTATTATTGCATTGAGCTCATTTGAAAAATATTCATCTGTATCCATGCCTTGTTTATCCATTATCTCCCACGCTGAAAACCCAATCATCCTATGGACATTCTTGTCAAATATAATCACTTGTGCGGATCCACTTTCATCGAATATTCGAACAATGATTTTGAACCTGCACATATATTAATGATTAAGCTGTTTTGTTTTTAAAATACGATAATTGAAAACATCTTACAGCGTCAACAATATATTTCAACACACTGTATTCCGTACATGGGTGCAACTGCGTATGTTTCTCTGTGGGTTCTGCAATGCCATAACTGATTCTTATTCTTTGAACTGGAGTTTCCTTTTCCTGTTATTGGTGTTACTTTTGTATTGCATACTTTGCAACCAATGTAAGTCCAACCACTCTCATACTGTATGTTGTGAACTGTCGCGTAAACAACGCAACATGTATCCTGTTTTTGTTATTAATGTTAGGTAAAATTTGATGATGTTTAAACAATGACACGTTTCAGTCGGAAATACCTAAATCAATAATCAGAGTAAAATTTAAAAAGTTACCGGTTCATTACTGTGAATCATGCCTACCAATCTTTTCACACATCCTTGCATGAATTCAGCCGGTGTAACTACATGGCTGACCTGGTCATATGATTCAATCTTGAATTCCCTATGGTCATATCCCTCTTGCGATTCGTAGCTGTATTATGTATGAATTTTATTAACTTTTAACAAAGTACGTACTTATTTATATAAACTTGTATTATTCACATTACCTTTTCCGGAATAAAACCAACGGCGGCGATCCTGTTAATGAAAATCTTTGTGCCAAATAAAGCGTTATGTATAGATGGCGTATCGTGTTATGTAAGTTTAATTAAATCATAACATACTTATTTTAATGGCGGGTATGGTGCTAAATTTATAAAACAATTAAAAAACTTACTATCCCAATATTTGACTTTCCCCAACACCAATAGAAAGTCTATATGTCCAAGTTGATCAAGTTTCTCTTCGTAATCATTCCACAATAATGCCCATTTATCCCAAAATGTACAATCAATCATGAGAGACCTGTGTGGATTGAAATAGATATGTGTTTATTTAAATTATAACAGCACCATTAATATAATATTTTGTGTAAATAAATATGAATAACACATACTGAACATCTTCAATCACAACACTCCTGCAGATCTTCAAGCCACCATGGCTATTGACTGATACAATTTTCCCAATAGCTACTACTGTTCCCGTAACATCTGCCAACAATAACGAAAAATACAGAAGATTAAAACATCACCTTTTGAATATAAAATTATAAATTTTTATAGCAAAAAACACATACCTACACAATCATGTTCATGATACTCGTTATATGTATTCAAGATATCAGTGAATGTCTCATTAATAAAACCAACGTAATTATCGTCTATTTGCTCAACTCTTGTCACTTCAGTCCCTTTGTAGAAACAAATTTTGTACCTGTGTGGTAACAACGGTAATCTACCACCATTTTCGGCCACTCCAAATCTTGAGATGATATAACATTGGCCTTCTTGTAAAAGTGGTTCAAATTTAAACATCAGCTCTTTTTTGATGTAGACTTGGATTCGATTGGACTGTTTATACGGTTACAAATGTTAGATTCTATGATCAATACTTTCCAATATGAATAAATTATGCGCGTATAAATTCAAATTACCCTCGCATCTTGCAAAACAAAATCCAAACTATATGGATCATGTTCTTCATTCAACTTGTGAGAATGCCAAATAGATATACATCTCCCTTTTATTACCATGTTAGTAATCATGGGATCAACATTCTCTAAAGGAGTTATTTGTTGTTCATGTATGTTTACTCCTGTAAACATTTACACATACATTTGTTGGTAAATATATTTATAAACATTGTTATTATTAATAGTAATAAACAATATATATACCTCGTGAAATGCTTTGAAAATTGGCACTTTTCCTTTGAATGTTTCTTTCACCAAAATGAGATTTCCCTAGATTAGAGTTATTCACTCTAGAACTATTATCTTGATACTTGAAATTAGAATCGTTTATGGTGCTTCTGATTTTCCCAGAACTTGATTTGGAATGTAAAGAAGATGTTTGGTTACCAAAATTCATTTTTGAGTTTCTGTTTCTTCCTGCACCTTATTAGGTAGTGGGAAATTAAATAATAAAAGCTAAACCGTCACCATAACAAACACAATTAAAATGACAATACCTTCCAACTCCTTTATATATTTTAAAGTTTGATTCCCAGGTGTGTCGCTTTCTACAATTGGCATACACAATTGCGTCGATGGAGTGTTTCCCGTTGAACTTGTTGCAGAAGATGAAGAACGTTGTTGTAACGTCTTATTACGGATTAAAGAATCTAGCGTTTATAACCAAACAATACATGATTCTAAATTAATTCAAATGTATCTAAAGTAATATTTAAATAAAAATATAAATTACACAATAATAAAAACATATTACCCTCACATACTGTTGGCACATTCTGCGAACGGCTTTGATAGTTTCTTCCTAATGGATTTCTTTCAAAAGTAGTTTTACCCATACCAATTGATTTCTTACTGCGACTTTTATCAGCTGTTGTTTAAAATATAATGAAAACATTTTGTATTAATTAAAGAAAACAAATCCAATAAAAAATAAATAAATAAATAAATAAATTTACAAAATAATACATGAACCTTGTCTTCCTGGTGTGTCACTTTCCAATATAGGAGTTTTTGCTACATTGTCTTCCTTTTTAGAACAACCTCCTGTAAATATATTCCTCCCAACTAATTTACCAAACAATTACAAAAACAAAACAATTTCTTTAATAATACTGGATTGATTAATAAGCAACAAAATAACTTTTGAAAACCCTTTGTCACTTTTGTTCAGTAACAAACAAAACACAAAACAATTAAATAGTTAAAAAAAATATCATGTGGGTGAATTGGTGAATCTAAAAATCAATTTTTGAAACAACAATTCGTATATAAATTATAGAAATACCATATAAACAATCACACATTACTAATGAAAATATAATGAAAACAGTTTTACCCATACCAAATACAACAGTTGGTAAAATTGATTGACAAAACAACAGCATATACAAAATAATTACAATATCTGTTTGTTACCTTCCTACAATAAAAAACCAAAAACATACAACATATACATAGAATACATGCATGTTGTATGAATATATATATATATTAATGAAAAATAATTGAGGAAACAATAACAGTACAAAATAACTACAATACCTGTTTCTTGATTTCCTGATGTGGCTGATTCCAATACCTCAACATCGTTAGTTTTAGCTTTCTTATTGGTACGTGAATCTGTTTTAAAAAAATTAGATACCTTTAAACGCCAAACAGTAATACAAAAATTACAATAATACAAAAACAATACAAACAATACAAACATAAAACATCACAATAATACCTTTTGTAACAGAAGCACCACTCTTAATATCTTTAGCTCTTGTAAGCCTTTTCGATTGTCTTTGTGGCTGCATCTTTTAATAAACTATCTGTGTATACTACGTTTGTATGTAATGCCGATACAATATATTATATATATACCTTACAGATTAAGATAAAATTTTATAGAATCATGCATATAATCAAATTGTTAACCCACTACTAGAATACTGAGCAACAATGATGGAAATTACCGACCAACTTAGTTTGTCGCAAAAAAATGGTTCACATTGACGGATTAAGTATAGATTAGCTACAAAATTGGCTTTGATAAATTAGTGACAGAATAGTGACAAATCAGTAACCAAATTAGAGACGAATTACGCATTTGTCACATTTCTATTGCTGAATGTAATCATACAGAGACGAAGTTAGCGACGACCTTAAGTTGCAAATGTTAGCGACAGAATTCTGACAACTTAAAATGGATTTTTTTAGCTGTCTCAAATACGTCGCTAAGTTTTTTCACTTAGCTACTGACTAGCGATGGACTTGAGTATAATAATAAAGTGACAATTTTTTTAGGGAACATCAATAGAGTAATAACCAAAAAAATATAAAGATCAATTTAGCCAATTAAATTTAAGAAAAAAAGAAAGTATTACAATAATATTTTGTTGGGTTCAGTAAATACCCAAACCCCTTGAATCTAGGATTTGAATAGAAAATACCTTAAGTGTTTAGACCATTAGACACTAACAGGTCACTGAGTGCATAGTCTCTCAGTGAGCCATCTTCAGGATACTCAGTAAGAGGCGAAGAAGTCTCTCCACTCAGTAAGGCGGAACTTAAGGGGTGAAGACTGAGTTAAGAAGGAGATGGTGGATTCAGGCGACGATGACAATAACTCACTGAATCCCTAAACTCCTCACCAACTACTTACACTGAAGACAAACTGAAGTAGAAGACTGAAGGCAATGAAGACTGAAGAATGAGTGGGATAAGGCGGGACAAGTTTGAATCAGATAAGATGAAGTCCTTATCAGCCAAAGTCAACTTTCCCTGAATGGAAAACAATCAGGCTCAGTGTCATCACTGACTTATGGAAAGCAGTCTTGTCTCTTACTTAAAATAGTCTTTGTAAACAGAGACAAAATACATCAATATTTTTTCTTCTATAAAATGTCAGTTTGTCACTTAGGATAAAGTTAATACTCATACTTGTATAAATAGCATAAGAAATGGAGTGAAAGAAAAGCTTGTGAATTGTAAAACACACACACACACACAAGCCATCTTTCACTCCTCCAAATACAACTCAGTCTCTGAGATAGCTCAGTGGTTCCATAGTAGTTGTGCTCAGACTTAGCCTGAGCTTAGTGAGTAATACCAACCCTTTGTCATTTCAATCCCAAGTACTATTCCGCAAGTACTTGGGTAATGTATTCTTTTTGATTCATTTCTAATAAAGAATATTATGTTGAAAATTTATCATTGTGTTTTTACTTATGTCATTTCAGTCATTGATTCACTATTAGCTTGTTTTTAAATATTTAACTGTTTTAATATGATAGTGAATAGGGAACAACATATTTATATTGGGATGTTTTAATTATCATGTTATATTACGACTTGAGGGGTAAGCTTTATCCATGAGTTTCATAATTTTATCATATTCAAATACTTTAAGCACAACTATATTAGATTTATCAATTATAAAATAAGTAAAATTTTAGATATCTTTGGATATTTAACAACAATATCTTCATTAGCTAAAATCAATTAATGATAACACTTGTAATTTAGCAAGACACGGTTATTTGGACTTAATCATTCCAGTGAAGATATATTGAATTTCGGCAACACATTTATTTAAACTTAAAGACTACGAGTATTTGCTACCGTAATAAAATGCTTTACAAATACCTAAGGATCTTCTTTAGTGTTATATTTTAGAATTGATATTTTCTATCTCTTTACCATATTAAACAACTAATTTGTTAATAAATATAAAAAAAAGGGATAATGATCACAACACATCTCAAGTCAAATCAAACGACACAAAAAACCCACAAATGATGTAGGCGGCGACTTTTACTTCTCGCCAACTAGTGGATATAGGAGGCAACGGTTAACTTCCTTGATTTAGTCAATGAAATAAAATGGTAAACTTGATTTTGTCACTTTTATGGATGATTATGGTTTTTATGGTTATGTGTGTTTGATTAAATATAAACATCAAGTTTTTAGAACGTTTAGACTTATCAACGTGAGGTTGAAAATCAACTTGGTACGACTATCAAAATCTTGTGATATGATCATGGAGGTGTAAACACATTCAAGCTAGACTGATAGCAAAAGGATACACTCAAACTCAATGAGTTGACAATCGTGAAATCTTTTCACCAGTTGTTAGTACTTTAGCTATACAGATACTATTTGCCATTACTGCATACTATGATTATGAGATATGGAAAATGAATGTTAAGACTGCTTTCTAATATGGTCGCATGTATGAAGATATTTATATGGTGCAACCTGAAGGTATTAAAAGTCCAAAGTTTCCTAATAAAGTATGCAAACTTCATAGATCCATTTATGTTTTGAAGCAAGCATTACATAGTTGGAATGTGAGGTTTGATGAAAATATCCAAGAGTTTTGTTTTGTTAAGAATATGAAAGAACCAAGTGTCTATAAGAGAACAGAAGAAAATAAGGCAATTTTATTAATTTTGTATGTGGATAACATAATATTGTTAGGAAATGACATTCATATGCTTAAAGGTGTTAAGGCCTGGCTCGGAATGTGTTTTGCCATAAGGATTTAAGGAACGGGGACCTCAAAGCTTCCTTAAAGGGATTTTGTAGTTCGTCTTCCGAAATTCCTCCATCATTATTATGATTCGATCCTTCGACCCTTCGACTGTCTCTTCGTCAAAGTCCAGGCATACTGGTTTGACCGCACTTCCACTTTGTTCATTACGTTCCTTCACAAGTGCCCGAAGTGACGACATTTGGCATAGGATTTGTTCTTGCAAACTAGGCGAATTTGTAGTGTTATTCCCACTTCCTCCAGCATAGGTCGGAGGGGTTATAGGGATTTCTGAAGTAGGACATGTCATTCAATAGTTTTGGTAGATTGAATAATGGGTCCCATGGATAAAAAGGTGATCTTTCATGCTCTTGTCATTCGGCACACGTTCATTCGGACCATGTCCTTCGGACACGCGGAGATTCGTTCGGTCCGACATGTACGTCCAGACTAGAGGTGCACGAATGGGCTAAAGGCCAAAAGCAGGGCTCTAGGCCCAAAGCCCGATCTGGCCCAAAAGGCCTGAATGGTCCTTATATTTTTCAGCAAAGCCCGATCCGCCCGGGCCGAGCTAAACCCAAAGCCCGTCAAAAAGCCCAAAAGCTCGGGCCTTTGAAAATCCCAATAGAAAGTCCGAGCTTTTTACAAAAAAAAAGCCTAGTCTTTTCCAAAAGAAGGCCTAAATTATGTGTTATTTTTATATAATAACAAACAACAAAATAGTTATTTAGAAATGAATGATAAAATTACAACAAAAATATAATCACTTATAAATAAGTATGACTTCAATGTTTGTAAGTGATTGTTAGGATAAATTTTATTGTGCAATAAATGTGCTTTTTATAATTTTTAAATTAATTTTGTTATTTTTTAGTAATGTATTTACAAATGTTGATCAAATATTTTTGTATATATTGACTATATTATTATTACATAATATATAAAAAATCTTGAAAAAGCCCAGGCTTGCCAGTTAATCTCGGTTCAATACTGTCCGAACCATTTGGCTGAAATAGGCCTAATATTTGGTTAGGGCGGGCTTAGCTCGGCTGAGCTTTTTTGAATTATAAAAGCCCGAGCATTTTTCGTCCCGGTGCAAGCCTGGTCAAGCCCGAGCTTTGTGCACCTCTAGTCCAGACACATACGGCAGCAACCAACTAACTGATAATAGTTTATAAGATTAAATTAGCGTTAAACATTTCATATGTTTCTTTAAAAGAAAAAACATTTTGTATGTTTACATTTTTTATTTAACTAACAAAACAAATATTATTTTTTATAAATAACGTTTAGCTTTACACTCACAAATAATACTCCAAAATTTTGATTTCCCTCTCTTGTCGCCCAAATTTTAATTGTTTCCCGCCTTTGTTTTTTTCTCAATCCAAATTCCCTCCTTGTAAATCCCTGAAATCAAGGATCCACACAACCACTTGCCCATCATCATTGTTATAATGGATCTCTCTATCTCTCACACATTGTTACAAAAAAACTTCTTCCGCCGACCACCGCTGCACCACCCTTCTTCCCTCTGTCATACCAACTCTGCTAACTGTGAGTCATACCCATCTTATTCTTCTAGATTTTTATTGAAATTTAAGGTTAATTCTAGGCTTAATGGTTGATGTGTTAACGTGCATGTATCTATTTGTTAACTAAAAAACTTGATGTATACATGTGTTTAATTGTAGGCATAATGTTTTTATGTCATATATTAGAAAGGGTTGGTTTAACTGTCTAACCATATAATTATCGGGTACCACTTAGTTTTGTTTTGTAGAATACAAATAGGAAAAGTGCAGTGGACCGTGAAAGTTCATCTTTTGGTTCAAAAGGGTTGGAGGAGTTTAAAGTGCTACTGCTATAATAACCCAATAAATTACTAGCAAATAAGGGTATATATTATATTAATGTGCTTAAATTAGTATCATCAAGTTACTATGATATTTGCACTAATTTGTTAATGAAAATAGGTGCTATCTGTAGTATAAGTGTGGTTTGTTGATCTCGGATTGAGTTCCATGCATATATCATCCAATACCTAGTTGTATTTTATTTTGTCGAGTTTCATACTTTAAAGTTTAAACTATCAAGTTTAAACTGTTGTATGCTAGTCAACTGTTAGTTTTGTGCTTATTACATTGGATCGTATCTCTAATTGACTGATTTTTAGCATCAATCAAACCCCTAATGCAGTTGGCTTTGATCTCGTGGTCCTCTCGCAGTGGTTCTTTTTTGTTTCAATTGTCAAAAAAAAAAATACATTACATAATCTACTTACGTATACATCTCCTTTGAATACATGTTGTGTTAAATAATGATTGATTTCCTAGATGCATTCTTTATTTACCTCTATTTTGGTTGAAGTAGCTTCGTTTTGTAATTTATGAATAGTTATTTACTACCTATATATGTGGTTTTGTGTTTTAGTAGAATGTTTTTGGTCTTAGCTGAGATAACGAGCCCAATCATTAAGCCGTACCTCTCATTATATTCTTCCTCCTATTTCACTTAATGGATTTTTTTATACATAGGACATGTAGCTTAACAATGTTTAATAAAAGTTACTTACATTTGCAACTTTCAAGGTCTAAAGGATGAACTACGAGATGTACCGGTGCTCCATTCTCATGATCCAAAGATGTTCAGGTGTGTTTCTTTCTTTTATATCCAAAGAAGTATCACATGTTTTTATTTTAGTACATATTTTGAAAAACTAATATTTGAATTTGTTGTGCTCATGAACTATCTTGATAGCATTTGTGGAGAGTTGAAGGAAGAATGGAGGGAAGAAATGAAAGTCGAGCTCAAGGAATAAATGAAGAATGGGCTCAAGGAAGAAACTTGCGAAGAACTAAAAGAAGAAATGCGTGAAGAGCTCAAGGAAGAAATGCATGCTTAAATTCAAGATATGCGTGTTGAGTATGGTATCAAGAAGCATGTTACCGCCAACCAAAAACAAAACAAGGTAATGCAATTGGCCGTACATCTTGAAAATCAACCATTACACTTTTGAAAGCTTTAAATCTGTTTAGGTCCTCTTAACTCTCATGTAAGAAATAAATGATTGGTTTAGAGTTCCTTTTATGTTGTTGAAGATCAAATGTCAGATTTCTTTCGAATATGCTTGTTATTTTATAATATGTTTGCTATTAGATTTGGATATGGATTTTGTGACTATTATCACTGAAGTATTTGTTTGTGTGACATCTTGAACAAATGGAAAATAAATTGTGATGTTTGTTGACTAATTAACAACTTATTATATTCTCAAAAGATTTTAAATCGAGACAAATTATATACAAATTTGTTCAAACATGCTATGAAATGGTGTTGATTTAAGCAACAAATTGTTAGTGACAATTTTGAGACAATACTTTTAGTGGCGGAGTAACGACAAATATTTCCATCTCTAGTAGAGATGGAATAACAACAAATTGGCTAGCCAATAATTAGCAATGTATTAGTGACTGCTTTGTCGTTACTATTGGTGACCGAAGGTTTGTCGCTAAGCCGTCACTTGATGGTCGACTCAAATTCAATTTTGTTAACTTTAAAAAGGCTCTAGTGAGGGGCTCAAGACCGACAGTCCGTCACAGAAACTCTAATTTTCTTGTCGCTAAACATGTCGCTAAAATTTTGCGAGGCCCTTTTTTGTGATGGAATCTATCCGTCACAATTCTGTCGTTGAAGGGCTTTAGTGTCAGAATAGCGATGCAAACTTCCGTTGTTGATGCCAGATTTTCTAGTAGTGGGCGTAAATATAGGCCTATAATATATCACAATATATATTTTCCTAATATATCCACATATAATCAAGAAGATAAATACAGAAAAGATAAAAATATTTATACAATTACAAAAACAGTCATGTACATATATCCTGATTTGGAGTATGTAACCAAAAGATTCATTAGCCTAGTTGGTTTGATTACTTGAGGCGTTTGAAAAGTATTATACATATGCAGGTTCGAACCTCACCTGTGTCCATTTTTTAAATTATAATCACATGCATACGTGGCACCCAAACTTAAAATTGCTTATGTGGCATTACGTGGCATTGACTGGGCAAAACGTGGCATTGAGATGGCATTACGTGGCATTTCGGCTGATTAATGACATCATGTGCATCCTGTTATATATATGCTCGGTGTATGTGCCATGAGGTTGCCCAACACTTACTAGCTACAACGAGCTCCATTGGGAGTGCCCTTAAATTGCCCATAAAAAGATACAGAAACTAATATTGCTACCTCTCGATTCAAAAAAAACAAAGCAAGAAACTCCGCCGCAACGTGCATGTTAACTTACTCGTTATCTCCAAACGTTATATACACATACAACTGCCAAGTTTTGGTAAGTGTGTACATGTCCCAATCACTACCCGTTTGCTGCAAAAACAAATAAGAAGATACATTCAACCTATATTCTCAACAAACAAGCAGTTCATTTTAGACAACTTAGCTTTCACCTAATTCATCAAAGCTCTAAGGATATCCTTGAGTCATTGCTTACATTTCCCATTGTGCCAAACAATCCTATGCCACTATTATGTAAATAACTCATTTTCCTCACATAAAGTAACAAGTTGCATTTCACATAAAGGCATCATCATTAGCTTAGGATCACTTAGAGCAAACTCAACCAAGTATTGGCAACATTTCCAAATCAAGCTTTAGTCAGTTTATAGGATCCTTCATCCTTAATCTCATCACCAACACTTTGAGTTCTACCAAACCCCCAAACAAACAACCACTCTAAGGATATCTAAAACAATGACTACATTTCCTTCCTAAGTAAAACTATATATATCACCACTATGCAACTTACTCCCTCACATCAATGGTAGTACATAAGAATACTTAGATAGCCATCATCAGTTGCTTGAGATCACAAAGCCTTTAGCCCCCAACACAAGTCCAAAATGCTTCTGCAAGTTCCATTGTGTCTTCATACTTCTCACCAGAAAAGGAAACTACCTTATGGTAGTTAAATTTCCTTAAAACAAAGTAAAGTTGCCCCTCCATGGCACACAGAAAAGGAAACTACCTTCTGCAAGTTCTTTTGACATTTTGAAATTGTTTGAGATTCCTTTTCTTGCCAGATAAAATAAATTGTAGCAACATTCACTAATTTCTTCACCACTGTCCAAATATTCTTCTTATAGTTGGATTGGGAACATATTTTATAAACGAATATTATAACAACCCGTAAAATTTTAGATTATTATAATAATATTTATCATGTCAGAAAATTCAAATCGGTTATTTTCTGACAGATGTCAATATTTAGATTTAAAAACGAGAGGTCATATCGTTTCTTTAAAAATAAGACACCGCACACACGATACTTTTCCACTAAGTATCTGTATAATAAATGTGAAATTTATTATTGTCCAAGTTAAAATTTAAGCATACATAAGCTTAATCCATTGTTTCGGGAAGTTATTCCGCATACTGTAGCGCAGTAGCATACAAAACTAAAAATAAAAATAAAAATAAATAAATACCGAGATAAGTGAAATATACATTTTTTTTATCATTCATTGATAATCTAAGAAAGAAAATGAGAGTTCATCTCGTGAAATTAGAAATTCACGGCATCGCACGCATACCGACACCAAATTTGTAACGGCAAACAGTAATAATTAAGTTTCTACGTAATAATAATGTTATATTATTACATTTAAGAAAACGTTTCGAAAAATATATTATTTTTATATTTTTCGGGTACCGGGAAGGTATGATTACTCAGAAAATCGATAAAACACGGAGTACATCTAATACAGTATACGAAAAAAAAAAAAAAAAAAAAAAAAAAAATCCACCCTACCCACCCCTATTTACGTGTCATCCCTTTCATACTCTCCTTTTTTTTCTTTTTCTGCTTCCTTCGCAGAACCCAACAAACACCAATATAGGTGTTTCCTTTCTTTTGAATGTCAAAGCCAGAAATCACATTTGTCACCTTCCCTAATCCATCTAAGCTGCATCCTAATCAACCCTAGTGATGCCATGCGTGGCCGAGTAGATGAGACGAGAGCCAGAAAAGGGTATTACCCTAAGCACAAGGTCAAGAAAGCTAGGAGGCTTCCTTTCCATCCTTCATCTATACAAGGGTCAAGAGTCCACAAAGTCTTCATCCACTTTCAGCCGAAATTCGAAAATTAGAGTTCCAAGAAGTAAAGGGGATTTCAAAATTAGCTTGGGGGTTTTGAAATTGGATGCATAAGGAAGCTATTTCAAGTTGTCAATTGCTCTAATTCATCCCGAGTCCCCTCCAATTAAGCTCTTTGGTTTTCGGTGTTCATCTATTCGACCCACGAAATTGATTGTAAGGACATTCAATTTTTATATTTTTTTTCTTGAAGCTGTTAAGTTGTAATTTCCTTTGTCAAAATTCGAATTATGTATTTTTTTTTTGGATACCGAAGGTTATTAATAAATTAGAAGAGATATTGGTTAATATTGGTGATAATTGAATTAATTGATATTGATTTGATTCAGTTAAAATGGTATTACCTAAAGTTGTTGTTGTTGGCTAAGTGTGGTAAGACTTGAACAAAAATCGAAAACCTTATGTTGCCTAAATTTGGTATACGGTTTAATGTTGGTTTCGATTTGTATATCGGCCTAATCGACTCATTTGGTATTCGGCTTATATTCTTAGTTTATTCAACTTATTTTGATTTTTGGCTTATATTTAAGCTCATTCGGCTTATGACCTAAATCATTTCTTTAGATTTCCTTGACTCACTTGTTTGTGTCACTCGGCTTAATAGTTGTCAACTTATTCGACTGAAAGTAAACCCTCTTAAAAAGGATATTTCCTTAATTCTTCTCGGTTTTCTAGCACAACCACAAAGGTTGTTGTTAGTCTCGGTCTAACCACAACCCACTTGGGGTGCGTGTCTATTAACAACCCAACGAGGGTGTTTGTTTGATCCAACAACAATCGCCAAGGGTTGTTTGGATCTGCGTATTTGTTGCACAAAGAGGTGTGTTGAACCTGCTTATATTCTACACAAAGGGTGCAATTATTCTGCTGATTTTCAGCCCCGAATTGGGTGCGTTGTCTGCTGATTTCCAGCCCCAAATAGGGTGCATTGGCTGCTGATTTTCAACCCCGAATTGGGTGCGTTGACTGCTGATTTCCAGCCCCAAATAGGGTGCGTTTGTATCCTAATTTCCAGCCCTGAAGTGGGTGCGTTGTCCGCTGATTTTCAGCTTCAAAAGGGTACGTTGTTTACTGAATTTCTGCACCAATAGGTGCGTTTGGTTATCGCTGAATTTATGCACCAGCAGGCGTGTTTGGTTTTGCTTGTTTTAAACCCACCAAGGGCGTTTAGCTAGAGTGCATTATTAAAACAATAACTTAAAATTTTAAGTAGTAATGTTAACATATATTTCTGCCATTTGACCAAATGATGTATATTGTGTTTGAGGTTTTTGTGTCGACTCATTTCCGTTCTTCCGCAATCTATATATATATTATTTCTCCGTTACAAATTGCAATATATCATTAGTAGTATTAAAAGAAAAAATAATAATGTGTCACTTAAATGAAACGAGTTAATAGAAACTTATACTTTTACATAACCCAACTGAAATATTTTATATTCCTACATGGTAAAAACATAAACTTATAAGCATAATATTAAGCCTAGTAATCAATTTGGTAAAACTTTTTATAAGACTTTTGACATTAGTCACCCTAACCAAATGCGGATATTCATCCGAGACATGCCAAATTTTCTACAAATATAGTACTACTTCCGTCCCATAATAATTGTTCACTTTGACTTTTCAAAGTCTTTTTTATTAAACTTTGACCATAAATATTTTTAGAGTAAATTACACCGTTCGTCCTTGTGGTTTGCGTTGACCGCATGAGTTTAGATCCTTTGACCAAAAAGTTGCTGTGTCCGTCCTTAAGTGGGAACGTTATGCACCGTTAAATCCCTCCATCCATGGCCCACCAATTCCCACTAACGTGGAGTTACGGAGGTTTTTAAAGGGTATTTCGGTCATTTCCCAAGTACATACCATTTATTAAATCCCATCAACCTTGTCAGTCATGACTAATCCCCCAAACTAAAATCTTTTGCACCCAGTAACCCACGATTTAATCATCTTCTTCCCCAAATCAATTGATATTTTCGATCTTTCGGGCAAAAAAAGAACCATTCATTATCAATTGACTTGATCACCGACAACTCTACAACCACCACAATAAAAAAACGACATTAAATTTCAAGATTCTAAATCTTTAACATCATAAAAACATCACACACAAAAATCTCAACTTTCTAAAAATAGAAACAAACATGGTAATCCCATGGTTCTTTTTTACAAACATCAACTTCACTAATACAACTAACTTCTTTATCATGGCCATT
Organism: Chrysanthemum makinoi; assembly: GCA_910596185.1. NCBI lineage: Eukaryota > Viridiplantae > Streptophyta > Magnoliopsida > Asterales > Asteraceae > Chrysanthemum > Chrysanthemum makinoi. Next base: position 269,188,040 of record OU343223.1, read on the forward strand.
AATCTTTAACTGTAAATAATGATTCACAAGCTCTTCATCAGTGGGACGAAATCTATACCCAACTGGTAGTTTTTGCACTGGTACTGCTTGTATAGGTGCCACCTCCATTTTTATAAACTTATACTAAAAATAGAAACCAAAACCCTAAATTTTTCAACTTTTTTTTAATGGTTATTTTGAGAAATTGAACTAGGGCTTTTGAAGATCAGCCAAAAGGGTATCCGAAACTGTAATCAATTTCCAAAATTTCCACTCCAAGATCAAGATAACTGAAATTGAGATCAAAACCCTAAAAACCCTAACTTTTTTTTGAGTGATTTTCAGTGAAATTAATTTGTGGGTTTTGAAGATAAGCCAAAAGGGTATCTGAAATTGTAATCAAGTTTTGAAATTTTTACCTCTAGATCAAGAATCTTGAAGCTGATAACTTTTTTGTGTGAAATTAACTTTTTTGTGGAAATTTATTGTGTTTTTTGTGAAGTTATTTGAGGAAAGTGGTAAGTGAAGTTCAGTGGAAAAAAAAGGCTGGTGTGTATAAACCGTGTGATATTAATTATGTGCTTATTTTAATTACGAAAATACCACACGGTTTTGAAACTATGTGCTTATTTTGTTTGTTGTTGGTAAGGGTAAAATGGGGATAAAAGTTTTAGAAGGCTTAACGAGGAAGATAAGAAGGAGAAGTCAAGGGGGGTTTAGAAATGACGGATATGCCCTCATGGGTTAAGTGACTTAACTGATGTTAGTGGGAATTGGTGGGCCTAGATGGATGGAGGGACTAACTTGCATAACGTTTCCACTTAAGGACGGACGGGGCAACTTTTTTGGTCAAAGGACGAAACCCTGCGGTCAACGCAAACCACAAGGACGAACGGTGTAATTTACTCATATTTTTATTTGTATAATATAATACTTGATAGAAAATATATGAATAGATTGGGTTTTAAATGTATTTTAATTTGGTATAATTTTTATCAAATATTATATAACACAAATAAAAATATTAGTGGTCAAAGTTGAACAAGAAAGACTCAAAAAAGTAAAACTGGACAATTATTATGGGACGGAGGGAGTATATATTTTCAATAATAACAAATATATTATATATTTTCAATAATAATTGGAGTAAATATGTTGACACTTACCTCATTTTTTAAGTACAAGCTTAATCATTTTGCTTAACCATTCTTTTAAAGTGTATACATTTATATGAATGACACAAGAAATGTATTTGGAGATTTACTAATGAATACAAGTTATATTGGATTTAAATCTTTTAGTAGCAACATAAATATAGATATAAATATATATACTTTCTTCACCCATGATATCCAATTAATCCGATAATGTCTCATAACAAATGTACATATCTTCCTTACATCGTCATTCCGTTGTCATTAAACCGAAACCTCGTTTGTCTTTGATATTCCTTTCTGTGGGTACACTTCCATAAGCCAATGCACTCAAACCTTTGGAAATCTATTACCAAACTTAAATAAAGCCACCCAAGCAACAACAACAACATAAACATTTAAAACTTATAAAGTTTTGTCAAACTTTATCGAGTCTTAAACATGAAGACTAAATATGCCGTACTAAATTAGGTTGCTTGTCGGAGCCGTGCACTACTACTAATTGATTTAATTCCATTCGGACTACTAATGGCCAAGGTGAGTTTCATAGCCCCTACTTTAAAACTGTTTTATACTTGTTTTGGGGGAAGATACATGCTCATTACTGAAATTGTGCTTTTCCATGCATACTATGCTTTATGATTGATATGTTTAAAGATACATCACACATAGATGTTTCATGGACCATACCATAATGCTTGACTTAGAATATTACGCAGCTTAGCCTAAGTCCTTAGATCCCATATTGCCCTATTCATGAACCGGCCAATTCCCCGCTGAAGCTAATGTTATAAATAGATCTATTGGGGTGACTTACCGTTGGCCTCGCATAACGAAAGGCTTAAAACATATAGCATGTCAGAACCGAAAGTGTATTGATAAACACCGCCATGGGCTCCCTTATTTGTATGACTACATTTTGCATACAGAAATTGTCGTAGCTTCGGTTGCATGAACTTAGTGCTAGCGTAATAGACATAATATATGACATTATATTCGTTGTAATGTTCATATACTTTACTTATGGTCCACTAATGGAATTATTTTATCTAAGGTAAACATAAATTTTTATGACATTATGCAAGACGTAATGATCATCAAAACCAAATGTTAAATGGTATACTGAGGTGCCATTTAAATAAACCTATGACCACCAACTCGTGTTGACACTTTTTAGCATGTATCTTCAGGTTTTGAGGTGATAGCTTATCTTTGGAGGCGCAAGGCAAAGGCATGGCATAGTCATAGACGATTTTGATTTATTTATTGGGACCACATTTTATAATGGGCCATTTTCCGCACAAATCAATAATGTAAACATTGTTTTAAGAATGAATAAAAGTTTCTTTATGAAAATCAGTTATTCTATGCTTATGTTGTGGTATCAATTTAGTAGCACCCCAATACTTATGTGCTTCCGCTGAGCCATTTTGGGGGTGTTGCATACTTCCTCGAAAAAATAAAGTGTTTCTTAATACTTTGAAAAGTATTCTAGAACCACTCTATTAGTTACTTACTTCCTCTAAAAGTGTTTTTAAGTTAATACCATAAACGTAAATGATCAATGTCCTCCTTGGTAGCTAAGTCACCTTAGGATGTATCCTACACCTCTCGCTTAAAAACCATAGATAACCATGAGGTTCATCAACTATTAAATCCCTAACCTCACCCAACTTAGACAACTAAACTCTACTCGTAGCTATGGGTAAATATTATATCCTCGCTACACATCCTTGCACAATATAGTTCTAAATTTTGAGAATTTCCCTTTAAAAATCCTATAATAATACTTTCCAAATCCCTCATTAAAATGAGACAAAATGATGAAACACTAAAAGTTTCGCAAAACCTTCTTATACACACCATAATTAAGAACCGTTTTAATCTTTGAAAATGTGTCATTTTTACACATTATCGATTTTGAAATCTGGTCTTAGTCAAACTTGAATAAACATTTACATAACGAAATTCTAAAACAAATGTTTCTTCATCCCTTAAGAATCAACCCATATATTTAGAATCATGAAACGCCAGAAATGGGTAACGCTTGATAAGACCATGAGAAGTTAGAAGTGCCCACACTAACAAAATAGTGAAACCTCATAACATCAAAAATTGGAACTTCACCCAATGAACCTACCCCGTAAAATCATGGAACCTCGATAGAGGATGTGCTGCTGGTATAACACCTAGGTACCATACCCAAAGGGGAACCCTAGAGCAACCTAGGAAAACTCAAAAATTGTCTCAATACCATCACCTCGCCCCGACACTCTATCGGTAGCGTGAACTGAGATCCCGGACAGATCTCTTGTAAGGTGGGTAGACTATAACAACCCGTAAAATTTTAGATTATTATAATAATATTTATCACGTCAGAAAATTCAAATTTTCTAACAGATGTCAATATTTAGATTTAAAAACGAGAGGTCATCTCGCTTTTTAAAAATAAGACACATCAAGTATCAACGCATACTTGTCCACTAAGTACCTGATAATAAATGGAATTTATATTGTCCAAGTTAAAATTTAAGCATACATAAGCTTAACCATTGTTGAAGTTATTCCAAGATCGCAAAGGTAGCATACAAAACTAAAAAAAAAAAAAATACCGTGATAAGTGAAATATACCTTTTTTTTATCATGCATTGATAATCTAAGAAAGAAAACGAGAAGTCATCTCGTGAAATTAGAAAATCACGGCACCGCACGCATACCAACACCAAATTTGTAACGGCAAACAGTTATAATTAAATTTCTACTGTATAATAATGTTATATTATTACATTTAAGAAAACGTTTCGAAAAATATAATTTTTATATTTTTCGGGTACCGGGAAGGTGCGGTTACTCAGAAAATCGATAAAACACAGAGTACAGCTAATACAGTATACGAAAATAAAACAAAAAAACAAAAAACAAAAAAAAAACCTACACACCCCTGATCACGTGTAATCCCTTTCATACTCTCCTTTTTTTTCTTTTTCTGCTTCCTTCGCAGAACCCAACAAACACCAATATAGGTGTTTCCTTTCTTTTGAATGTCAAAGCCAGAAATCACATTTGTCACCTTCCCTAATCCATCTAAGTTGCATCCTAATCAACCCTAGTGATGCCATGCGTGGCTGAGTAGATGAGACGAGAGCCAGAAAAGGGTATTACCCTAAGCACAAGGTCAAGAAAGCTAGGAGGCTTCCTTTCCATCCTTCATCTATACAAGGGTCAAGAGTCCACAAAGTCTTCATCCACTTTCAGCCCAAATTCGAAAATTAGAGTTCCAAGAAGTAAAGGGGATTTCAAAATTAGCTTGGGGGTTTTGAAATTGGATGCATAAGGAAGCTATTTCAAGTTTTCAATTGCTCTAATTCGTCCCGAGTCCCCTCAAATTAAGCTCTTTGGTTTTTGGTGTTCATCTATTCGACCCACGAAATTGATTGTAAGGACATTCAATTTTTATATTTTTTTCTTGAAGTTTGTTGTAATTTCCTTTGTCAAAATTCGAATTATGTATTTTGTTTTTGATACCGAAGGTTATTAATAAATTAGAAGAGATATTGGTTAATATTGGTGATAATTGAATTAATTGATAGTGATTTGATTCAGTTAAAATGGTATTACCTAAAGTTGTTGTTGTTGGCTAAGTGTGGTAAGACTTGACCAAAAATCTAAAACCTTCTGTTGCCTAAATTTGGTATACGATTTAATGTTGGTTTCGATTTGTATTTCGGCCTAATCGACTCATTTGGTATTCGGCTTATATTCTTAGTTTATTCAACTTATTTTTGATTTTGGCTTATATTTAAGCTCATTCGGCTTATGACCTAAATCATTTCTTTAGATTTCCTTGACTCACTTGTTTGTGTCACTCGGCTTAATAGTTTTCAACTTATTCGACTGAAAGTAAACCCTCTTAAAAAGATATTTCCTTAATTCTTCTCGGTTTTCTAGCACAACTACAAATGTTGTTGTTAGTCTCGGTCTAACCACAACCCACTTGGGGTGCGTGTCTATTAACAGCCCAACGAGGGTGTTTGTTTGATCCAACAACAATCGCCAAGGGTTGCTTGATCTCGCCAGATTGTTACCAAATTAAAGCTTTCACCCAAGCAACAACAACATAAATATTTAAACTATAAAGTTTTGTCAACTTATCGAAGTCTTAAAACATGAAGACTAATATGCCGCATCAAATTAGGTTGCGTGTCGGAGCCGTGCACTAATGGCCAAGGTGAGTTTCATAGCCCCTACTTTTAAACTGTTTTATACTTGTTTTGGGGGAAGATACATGTTCATTACTGAAATTCTGCATTTCCATTCATACTATGCTTTATGATTGATATGTTTAAAGATACATCACACATAGATGTTTCATGGACCATACCATAATGCTTGACTTAGAATATTACGCAACTTAGCCTAAGTCCTTCATATTGCCCTATTCATGAACCTCAATTCCTCGGCCGGAAGCTGAATGTTATAAATAGATCTATTGGGGGTGACTCTATTCGTTGGCCCCGCATGGGTCAAGGCGAAACATATAGCATCTCAGAACCGAGTATATTGGGATAAACACTGCCATGGGCCTTATTTGTATGACTACATTTTGCATACGTAAACTGCCGTATTTCGTTGCATGAACTTAGTGCTACGTAATAGACATAATATGACATTATATTCTTTGTAATGTTCATATACTTTACTTATGGTCCACTAATGAAATTCTTTTTATCAAGGTAAACATAAATTTTTATGACATATGCAAGACGTAATGATCATCAGTAAAACCAAATGTTAAATGGTATAACAAGTGCCATTTAAATAAACCTATGAACTCACCACAATCTCAAATTTTTTAGCATGTATCTTCTCGGTTTTGAGGTGATAGCTATCTTTTGAGCAAGGCAAAGGCATGGCATGGTCATAGACGATTTTGATTTATATTGTGACCACATTTTATAATGGGCCATTTTCCCGCACAAATCAATAATGCAAAACATTGTTTAAGAATGAATAAAAGTTTCTTTATGAAAATCGGTTGTTCTATGCTTATGTTGTGGTATCAATTTAGTAGCACCCCAATACTTGTGTGCTTCCGCTGAGCCATTTTGGGGGTGTTACATATATCCGGTTTTGAACTCGAGCATATGGGATCGCACACGTTATGTTTGAAGATTCAATTATAATTAATATTAATAAAGTATTATATAACTATTTTCACCTAAAACCCAATTCTATCCCACTTATTAGGTGGGAGAGAGAGGATTGGTTGCAATGATAAACCTATATAATGGAACCCTTTAAGCTTCATTATTCTTATCTCTTGTAAAACATATCAAGCCAATCTTCTTTTCTTCTCCTCCCTTTTCTTGGCCGATCGACTACCCCCAATAAAGGTTAGGGTCTCGATTTGGTTCTTGAAAACTAGTGATTGGTTTGTTACGTGATCGAGAACTAGCATTCTAATTGAATTGCTATAACAACGTGTGTGCGAGATCGTAGAGAAATCCTACTTTAGATTTTTGGTGGTGAAGTATTCAACTAAACCCTTTAGTCGATTTCTATAAACCCTAAATTAGGGTTTATGGGTTTTGATCTTGCGTTTGATTTAATTGGGTATTTTTCTATAAACCTTAATTGCAATGGAAGATAACGAGGCATGTTTTCGTTTAGTTTTAAGTTAATTAATTATACATATCTGATCTGCCTTCCGCCAAGGCTTAGGACATTTGTTATTAATTATATGATTGTCATTGTTGGAATCACTCCTAAACCTTATTCAAGTGTCAGTTACTCATATGTAATAGTTAGCTTATTATGGCCTTTATGTTTGTTATTAGCCTTAAGCTTATGTAGAAGGCCCATGAGCTTAGGCCCAAGCCCATAGGAGAAAGGGAAGGAGTAGGAGTGTTGCCCTAGCTCCTTGCCGATAAATACTATGTAATAACCCTCACTTGAGGGTTGGTTGTTCAATTTATTCTCTTTCACTCACACCTACGCGTAACCGGTCTTAGTATATCGTGTGTGTGTGTTTGGTTTATTGTTCAATCGCCTTTATCTCTTTCTTGTAAGCTTGTGTTGTAAAACTAGTGACCTAAAAGTGGTATCAATCGCCAAATAGTTGGGTGAACACTTTTGTTTTTGAAGTTTTGTTTCATGGTCTTACAGCGTAAACGTGGTAAAACTTTGGTTTGCTTAAAAACGTATTTTTACACTTTTTAATCCAAGATTCTTGTACTTTCAACGTTTTAAGGTGTTAAAATTACTGTTTTTGGCAAAAAGTTTCAAACTTTATGCGTGGATCATTGTTTTTAAGCTAGTTTTTGTTCGAGGGTGAAGTTCTACGCGTAACCCGCTTAGTCATTTGGTTCATCAAGTTTCACACTTTTGTGTTATTTTGGTGATATTGAAGCTATTCCATAACAAAAATCTGGTTTAGAAACAAATTTGGGCAAAATCATTTTTACGAGTAAACTACGCCGTATCAAAACCCTAACTACGCGTAACATTATCCTTGGTTTGATCTTCATTTTTCGTGGTTTACTCCGTGTTTTCTTGCTTGGGTAAGCCTGAAAATACGTCGACTTTGGATATCTTTTGCCTTTGTGAAGTGTAAAAGATCACTTGGGATAAAACCCTAAAATTACGCATAAGCATAAAGCTTACGCGTAGAAATCCTACGTATAAGATTCATCTTACGCCTAAGCCAAGTCTTACGCATAAGGTAATCCTACGCATAATTTTCTACGCCTAACTTTGTGTCTACGCATAACTTTAGTGTCTTTTTCCTACTTACGGCGTAAGCTAAATCTACGCGTAACTCTTGATTGTTACGCGTAACTTTGGTGTTTTACGCATAAGTGCTACTTGGCTATTGTGATTTCTACGCCTAAGGATACTTCATCAACAAAGGTTCATTCGACTACAAAGATCCATTTTTACCAACACAAGTTTATCAACATGTCACAACCACCATACTCTAACTATTTCCCTTACACTTATTCTCAACGTCAACAACAACTAACTCCACAACATCAACAATGGAATCAACAACAAGCAATTTATCAACAACAATTTAATCAACAACATACTCCACAACTTGCTGCCAATCCACAACCTCAAATGGTTCAACCACCACCAAGTCTTCAAGTTCAACCCTACACAAATGAATTCAATCAACATCCATCAAGGAACACTATGAAGGAACCCACTTGGTTTGCAAAGATGTGTGAAGCTTTAAGTAACCAACAATCAATTCATGAGGCTGGATCACTTGATAGACCTCCAATGCTCACTCCCAGAAACTACGATCAATGGGTGATAAGGTTCTTTAGGTTTTGTGATCTCAAGAAGCCACATGGAAAGTTCTTAAAGAAGGTTATCTTAGAAGGTCCATTTAGATGCCTCTTATCATTGTACTAGATCCAAATGCTATTCCACCAAGAGATGAACAAACGAACATTGCTATTGTTGCAGACTTGAATCCTCAAGAACTTCTACACTATGAAGCCGATGAACTTGCAATGCAATACATCCTCTTAGGATTACCTAACCCAATTCTTCGAAGTGTTGATGCTCAAAAGACCGCAAAGGAAATGTGGGATCATATTCATCTTCTTATGGAAGGATCTGTACTCAATGAGGAGGATTTGGAATCCAAAATTTACTTGGCTTATGAACACTTCATGATTGAACCTGGAGAGACACTAGAGTCCTATCATCATCGTTTTTCGGACATCATCAATGATTTGGATAAACACAACATCATCATGCCAAGAATTGCAATGAATACTAAGTTCCTGAGTAGTCTTGGTCCTGAATGGGAGAAGTATGTCATTTTTCTCCGCCAAGCGAAGAATTTGCATCATTCTACATATGGATTGTTGTACGATTACTTGAAGCCTCATGAAAAGGAAGTTGATAGGGAAAGGATTCTCCGTGCTCAAATTGCTCCACCGACACATCCGAAAATCAACAACTTGCCTTATATGCTCAAAACAGTTATTCTCCTCAACCAACAACTCAACCAACTGCTACAATCACACCACATGATCCTTCACAACCTCAATCTCAACAAACTCAATTGGTTCCATACAACAACAACAATGCTCAAGCACTTGTAAGTGAAGCTAATGAGGAATCCGATCCGTTTGAAGCATTGCAACAAGGATTTGCTATGATTGCTAATGCCTTTAGCCGTTATACCAACAAATCCAACAATCGTATTCGCTCCTCATCTAATACAAGGAATCAAGCTGTTGTGAACAATGGACGAGTTGAAGTTCAGAATCGTGGTTATGGTCGTCGGATGGGCGGTGGTCAAGGGTTTAATGCTGTGGGTAGGAATAACAATCGAGCTCAAGTGGTGGAACAGGAAATGCTCGAATGGGTTGAATGGTCTTCGATGCTACAACGCAATGAGAAGGGACACTGCTAATGCATGCCCAAAGCCAAGGACTAGGGGCCGTGCTTATTTCAAAGAGGCTCTTCTTTTGGCTCTTAAGGATGAAGCTGGTGGAACTCTCACAAACAAAGAAGAGAGCTTTATGGCAAATGCGACTCGGATGATGATATGGAGGACTTGCGTGCCAATGCACCTGTTATGTTGATGGCTAATATGCATGAGTTACACATGAGTGACACAGGCCCGGTGTATGACACTGATGGCTTGTCTCAGGTACCCGAACAAACCATATTTATCTCCGATCTCATATCTCCGCCAACATCTGAATCCGGCAAGGCTCGGAATGTTCAAAATGAGTCGTCCACATCTCATTCCGACGATTTTCAACTAGACCCGTAGTTATATTTGACGATCAAGATGACCAAACGGTTTCCTTGATAATCAAATTGACTCCGTGGTTATACTTGAGGATCTCAGTAATGATCATGTTGTGACTCACGTTGAACACGCCTAACTTTTGCCTCATCCGATTTTGCTCGCTTAATACAAGACCATCAGACCATAGTGGAAAAATGTCATGCCATTAATCAGGACTTGAAAATCAAAAATGCATTGTTAACCAAGGATTTTGAATGTTTACAAAAGCAACTCAACTTTTTCAAAACTCAAGAAAAACGTGAAAACGGTTTTGAAGCCGCCTTTGCCAAATCTCATCAAAACGAAAAATATTTAGAAAGACAGATGCGTGATCTAGCCGCTTCGAAGAATGCTTTGTTGTTCGAAATAGAACAACTGAAACATGAACATAAAAAGCAAATTAACGCTCTCACCTTGGAAAATCAAAAGCTAAGGCCGGCCGAGTTGTTAACTTGTCAAAAACAGTTCTCTGCATACAAAAAGCATTCAACGAAACGAATAGATGATCATCTTGAAGAAATCATCGGCTTGCAAAACAAACTTAAAGAGTTTAAAACTGTTGTTTACAAACATGGCGAGTCGGTCACCGCCATTGAAAAGTTTACTTTAAAACCCAATCCAAATGGATATGGACCGAATCTTGCCGATTACAAACCTAAGCTTTCAACCAAAGCATTCAAACCAAATCCTGAAGTTTCCGGTGCAGAATATAAAATTGATAATTCTGTTATGAGTGTTGTTGAATATCATCGTCAAGAGGAATTAGATGCCGAAGACGAGAGTCGATCAAAATTAGAAAAAGTTGTTTACAACAAACCTTTTAACTATTCAAAAGCGGTCACTTTCGTCACACCAACGGATTCTTCTAACACACCTAGGATTATCATCAAAACACCGAGTCTTCTAATGTTAATCCCAAACCAGATTATGCACAAACTTATGGTCCTTTACCTTCCATCAGTGAAGTAAACTCAAAACATGAAAATCGCAAAATTCTTTGATATTTTGACCTTTTCATGGCTGACCTCAAAACTTTACAACATGAGATAGAATATCATTCTTAAATCAAAGTTCAACACTTTCAATCCTCTAGCGAGAACAAAGAGACATTTTTCAGAAAAATCTTTACCAAATGTTAAAAATTTGAAAAGTTGTGCATTGTCTTGGGAAAGGGACTTTCATAAGGAACTTGGATAATGAAGGTCGTTTTGAGAAAACGAAACATCTATTTCTAACACTAAACGTAAAAAGAAATGTTGAGAAAAGATGTTGATCGACTCTTGGAAGATGTCATCTGTGTTGATGTCCATAATGTTGTGTTATTGAATTCTTTGTCATATGCATCTGATTATATCTCTGCGATATCTTGTTGATTCGTGGTAAATGTTGAGAACATTGATAATGTGCTTCAGATCGAGTCCTTAAAAGTTGAAAACAAACGATTGTCAAACGAACTTTCAAATGCAATACGTCGTCTTAATTGGTGTCAAAAGATATTCACGATCAACAACTTGCTTTTCAACACAAAATCGCCCGCCATGCGTGCAAAATCTTCGATCTAAAATTGAGCAAGCTGGATGATCAAAACGTGTCTTTTAAGTGTCAAATCTCAAAATATGAACAAGAACTTGTAAAAGTTAAAAGGAATATGGTGTCATATTTGATTTACTCAAAAAGACTCGTGATGAAGCATCAAATGAACTTGATCATTATCTTGCACACACTAAAGAAGTTATTTATGCATTTTGCTTTGGAAATATTCATTCGAAAATCAAGATCGATTCACACTATCTTCAAGTTAAGAGAAATGTTAGGAAAGTATGAACAACTTCCGCCTACCGTGATTAAGAGAATAGCCCAAGTAACACTTAGTAATCATGAACCTAGAATCACTACTGCCATATCACAAGTTGCTAACGTGCCTCCTTCTCTTGAAACAGAATAGTTGCGTCTTTTCCAAACGTCCGCACTTCACGGCCTAGGAGCACTACATCGAAGAATAGGAAGTTGCGACCTAAGAAAAGATCAATAAGGAATGCTAAAGTAGAAGAACACCCTAGGACTATGAATAAGACTCACGTTGCTTCCACTATAGATATTGCGTCTCGCAAATGTAATAGAAATAGTGATGTAACGAATGCTAAACCGTTAAGTACTTTTGATATTCAGTCCGATGCACCTTGTGTTATTTGTCGTAAAAGTATGAATTCCGATTGTCATGATAAATGTGTTGCTAAAGCTATCATCTCTCGTTTAAGGAATCCTAAGAACCGAATACCTCTAGGCCCACTAATCTTTCTAAGTCTGTGCTTGGTAGACCGCCCTCTTTAGATTCTAAGAAACGCTTTGTTGTCCCTGTAGCTCCATTTTCACCTCCTAGGAATGTAGTACCACCTAGTGCATTCACTAAGACTAAAGCAAATACTAGTTGGAGATGGCAGAAATGGATATATAACACACTAGGATTTAAATGGATACCTAAAGCTATTGATGTGTATATATCTACTATAACCCTATGGAACCCTCTAACATTTCGGGTTCCACATCTACTTCTATTCCATCCGTGTCGCTCAGGTGTAATGCGGTGATACGATCATTCTCGATTGTTGATAGCGGATGTTCCCGACACATGACAGTCAACCTTAAACTGTTATCAAACTTTATTGCAAAGTTCATTGGCACCGCCGATTCGGGAATGATCACTTCGCAGCTATCATGGGCTAAGGAGACTATATCAATGGGAACATCGAAATTAGCAGGGTTTATTATGTGGAAGGCCTTGGTTACAATCTGTTTTCAGATAGGCGGGTTACGTGATGGAGATTTGGAGGTTGCTTTCAGGGAGAAAACTTGTTTCATTCGTGATCTACAAGGAAACGACCTTATGTCCGGCTCGCGTAATTCAAGTCTTTACACTATCTCTATGCAAGACATGGTTGCTTCTTCTCCCATCTGCTTACTTTCAAAGGCAACATCAACAAAAGCCTGGCTATGGCACCGCCGCTCTCACATCTAAACTTTCAAACCATCACCAACCTTGCTCGACACAAACTAGTTGAAGGACTCCCCTGATTTCGGTATTCTAAAGATCACCTTTGCTCTTGTGAACAAGGCAAAAGCACTCGTGCTCATTTTCCTTCAAAGGTGGAACACAACTCTCAACATGTGCTTCATCTTCTTCACATAGATTTGTGTGGCCCGATCGTTGTGCGCAAGCGATCAATGGCAAACGCTACATCTTAGTAATTGTTGATGACTATTCACGCTGGACTTGGGTCTACTTTCTTCAAGCAAAGACCAAGCTCCACAGATGATCATCACCTTTCTCAAGAAAATACAAGTTCACTACGAAACACCGCTCGACAAATCGACAGAGACAAAGGCACTGAATTTGTTAACCAAACTCTTCGTGAATTTTATGAGAAAGTGGGAATTCAGCATCGGACATCTATTGCACGTACACCAGAACAAAACGGAGTTGTTGAAAGACGAAACCGAGCGTTAGTGGAAGCTGCAAGAACAATGTTAATCAATGCTAAACTTTCAGATTACTTATGGGCGTAAGCGTATATCTTGCATGCTATACTCAAAACCGTTCTATGATTACAAAACGCCACAACAAAACACCTTTTGAGCTTGTCCACAAAAGAAAACCGAATCTCAAACACTTTCATGTATTTGGATCTCTTTGCTATCCGAATAATGATCGTGATGACTTTGGAAAGCTCAAAGCCAAAGCCGACATTGGAGTCTTTATTGGATATTGTGATAATTCTAAAGGTTTCCGAATCTGGAATCGCCGAACAAAGGAGGTTATGGAAACGATTCATGCTCATTTTGATGAACTTACGGAAATGGCTTCGAGTATAACGCTTGGAACCCGGACACAACCGCTTAAACTTCCCCAAACCCCATCATCACCGAACAAAGCCCCCACTTACTCGTCAACAAATGGAAAGGTTATTTGCTCCACTGCTGATGATATTGATGAAGCGTGCTCGGTGTATCCGTTGTTTCCGTGCTCAACCCGATAATACTCTTATACCCGATACACCTGCTACAACAACTACGGTTGAAGAAGCACCACCGGTTGACTCCAACACAACAGTTGAACAAACCGCTTCCAACAATGATGAACCGGCTGATGATGTTCTCAATGAAGTACCCCCACCTGCAGATTTTGATCCAAATGCGTTCTTTAACCCGTTTGCTAATGAGACTGCTACACCGGATGTCGCGGAATCTTCAACAAACCATTTGAATCCTCAGAATCGCACAATGTATACCAACATCAACCCTCCACACATAGATGGACAAAAGACCATCCTCTCGAAAATATTATTGGCAACCCGAATCAACCGCCGTTACAAGACAAGCGTCTTCACTCGGATGGTGAACATTGCATTTATGCACTCACCGCTGCCAATCAACCTAAAACATCAAAGACGCAATGACAAAAGACGATTGAATCCATGCAAGAAGAACTCAACCAATTCAAAGCCTTGAAGTATGGGAACGGTTGAAAGACCAACAGGGTCTACGCCATTGGTCTCAAATGGATTTGGGAAAACAAATTGGATGCTGAAGGAAATGTTATCCGAAATAAGTCACGTCTAGTGGCTAAGGGTTATCGTCAGGAAGAGGGAATAGACTTTGAAGAATATTTTGCTCCGGTTGCCGTCTTGAGGTGTTGGATATTTCTCGCGTTCGCGGCTCATATGAATATGACGGTCTATCAGATGGATGTCAAAGCTGCGTTTCTCAATGGACAACTCAAAGAAACGGTTTATGTCACCAACCAAGATGGATTCGTTGATCCCGAGTTTCAATCACGTCTACAAACCTAACAAAGCTCAGATGGTCTCAAACAAGCTCCTCGGGCATGGTACGATAAGCTATCATCTTTCCTCATTGCTAATAATTTCACCAAAGGTTCGGTTGACCCAACACTTTTTATACAATATCACGGGGCACATATCTTAATTGTTCAAATTTACGTGGATGACATCATTTTGGGTCTACACATAAAAAGTTTTCAATCGCTTTTGCAAAACTAATGAAGAAAATTTTGAAATGTCCATGATGGGTGAACTCACGTTCTTTCTCGGACGCAAGTTCATCAATCACCCCGTGGTATTTTCTTGAGTCAGTCCAAATATGCCCTTGAATTGTTAAACAAGTTTGGAATGAAAACACGTGACACTATGCCACACCAATGGCTCATACCAAGAAGCTAGACGCTGATTTACATGGGAAATTGGTGGACCCTACAAAATACCGTAGTATTATTAGGTTTCTCATGTATCTAACACTAGCGACTGATATTGTCTTTGCCGTATATCTTTGCTCTCGTTATCGGCCGCGACCAAGCTGAAACCCACCTCTCGAGGCTAAAAGAATCCTCCGATACATAAAGGGAACCATTAACTTGGGGATCCGGTATCCGAAGGATTCTGGTTTTGAACTAATCGCTTTTGAGGCCGACCACGCAGGATGCTTAGACTCACGGAAAAGTACTTCAGGAGCTTTACAATTTCTTGGTGATAAACCGGTGTCATGGCAATCGAAGAAGCAGGATTGTACATCGCTGTCCTCAACAGAAGCGTAATATGTAGCCATGTCGGCGTGTTGTGCTCAAGTCATTTGGATGAGAACACAACTCAAAGACTTGGTTACGTATTTGACGTAATCCCGATGTATCTGCGACAATCGGAGTGCCATTGCGATCTCGTGCAACTCGTTCAGACTCGAAATCAAAGCACATCGATCTTCGATATCATTTCATCAAGGATCACGTGGAGCGAGTCTTGTTGAATTATATTTTGTGGGTACAGAATACCAATTGGCGATCTTCTCACCAAAGCCTTGCCTCCCGCTAGGTTTAATGAGTTGGTCCACCGGATTGGTATGAGGTGTTTGACTCAAGAGGAATTGGATGACCTTCTAAAGCAGTCTTAAACCTGTCAAACACCAAAATCTCTTTTGTAAATATTTTTCAAAAACAAAATACAAAATTATAAAATCTGATAAAACAACAAAAATATTCTTCTAATCTATTTTTTCTTTCAACATGGCAAGTACATTTCTTCCGTCAACACTATAATCTTTCAAAATTCAGTATTTTTCCGATCAAGTGTTGAGGGGGAGAAAAATTATACTTAACTGCTTCAAAACATGTGTACTTGCATGTTATCTATATCGGTTGTTTCTTTTATCAATGGTGGTAAACTTTTATGGTTAAATGACACTCCTCGGACTAAAATTTATAACCTTTCATCATTTATTAAGTCGAGAGGAAGTGTCGTCAAAGTTTCTTTCTTAAAATCTTCGTTTGGTAACCAAAATGGAAGTTAAATGGCTTTGTATGAAAATGGAAAAGGTGGAGGGACCAAAACTGCCAAAAGCTTAAAGTTATTTTAATAAAACACCTCCCACCTAACTATTTCATCACATTTATTACTTACACCAAAAAGATCCTACGCCTAAGAATCGTTTGACAAATCCGTGTTTCTGATCATCAATTTGTAAGTTGTTTCATGATCTTAACATGTTTACAAACTTAGGTTTTGATTTTTACAGAATCAACGGTCAAATTTTGTCTATGGTTGTTTTAGTGGTCTACGCGTATGCGCATGAACACCCAATCAAGAATGGGTGTTTATGGTTAAATGGAAAGTGTCAAAACATGTATTTAACATCAATGATACTAATTTTATCCTAAATCCACCCGAAACACTAATTGAAGGTTTTTCAAAATTAGGGTTTATGAGTCGAATTGGGTATTTTCAAATGTGAAGGTTTTGGTCAAAAAGATTGTTGTGTGATGTTCATATCATGTTGAATTAATGATTTCCGTGCCCTATAACAACCCGAAACACTAATTGATTAAAATTAAGAATTAGGGTTTAATGTTCTTGAGTTTGGGTATTTTTGATTCACCACGATTTAGATGTTATAACTTCGTTATTAGACTCTCATAACATCCATGACCTACCAGAATTGAATTGGTGCTAATCCTATGGTTAAAAATCTTATGCGTAATTCATAACCCTTAGGGTTTTGACCTACGCGTAAGTGTTTCTTCACATAAATGTTTAACAAGCTTTCATACCATGATTTGATTTTAGAATGAATATATGTGTTAAGATTGATGTTATGATGATTTTATTTCAGGCTCGCTACTCGTAAAACTTCGAGAATCAAGGTTATTTGAATCTCTCATAAGGATCACCTTCGTAGAAGGTTATCGTAAGAGTAATCTTACGCGTAGCCTCTACGCATAAGGTTCTACAATGGGACTACGCGTATCTGTGAAGGATATGCGTAAGCATGACCTCTACGCATAAGGTCTACTCTTACGGTAAGCCTTCCGTAAGGTTTATATCGCCACGCGTAAGCTCTCGCATAAGGTCCCTTTTTCCTACGCGTAACATTTCTTACGCGTAAGTTAGGATCACCATAAGCTTTGTCTACGCGTATGTTAGCACGCTTAACTTTGCCAAAACTACGCCTAAGCCTTGATTGACCTTCATTATGAATTGTTACGTGTACAAACTTGTAAATAAACTAATCATAACGCCACGAATCCAATAATGTCACTAATAAACTTAATCGTTTGATATGTTGTGAACAATAAGTGATAACATAAACTTTAAAACTTAAAGTTAACTAACTCACGAAACATTTCCCGACGTCATTGGACTATTGGACAAACAAACTAACTAGACAATAAGACCTTCGTTGTGACACCTTACATTCAATAACTAGAAAATATTCCAATAAGACCTTCGTTGACTAACATTATGTTTTTGGGTTTAAAATGCAAAGGTTTAAAATGAGATGAAAAAGCGAAAAATCCAGCAAAGTTTGCATAATTGGCAAGGTCCCTCAACTTTCAAATCTTGACAAAACAGCGAATAAAAGTCAACCCAAGTGCAAAAAGTTTGGAAATTACTCTGGCAATTTTGGGTTTACTAATCCTACCCTTTGTATTATTACGTCAAAACAACCGTGAAGGTTTATATGAAACGCCACGCTTCTCGACCATGCTCTATACACCACCCTTATCACTCCACCTCACCTAAAAATCAAGGATCCTACGCTTATAAGCCAAAATTTAAATGGCGATTCTAACAATCCATGATCCCGAGAAAAGTGGTGGGAAATCCAACGGTCCGTAGTTGGTGGAAATGCTCGAAAGACACGGGAGCACTTTTCTTTTTGTGATAAATAGAAGGGAAGAGAAGGAGAGACAAGTAGTAGTTCTTAGATCCTACGATGCTCGCGTACATTTAAGCCAATCAGTTGTAACTTATGATAATTCAAGTTTGATCAATTTTTGTTTTGCATTACATTTATTACATTTTCTCAATTTAAAATTGCATTAAATCAATTTTGCTTCAAATAGACCAGCTTATTCAAGTTGTTATAGCTCAAGTTGTTGATACTCAATAATCTTTTATAAGCAAAACCCAAAACAAAAGAGCACCTTGGTCAATATAAGTCAAACCCAAATTAGTTTGAATGATGCAAGCTGTTACATTGATATTCGGCTTGCATGAGTGGTTGGACCTTTTGTGAACTCTTTCTCTTTTTTCAATCGCTTAATTCGTTTACGTTAGTTTTCTTGTTTTAAATTCACATATTGAGTTCATAGGAATTGGAATTGAGTTATTAATAGAAGTATTATTGGATTTAACTTGCATATTACATTGGTTATAGTAATCTTTAGGCTTTAGTGTTTGTGAGTTTAATATCAGTCTTAGTCTCATTTAGAATAAGTAAAGTTAAATCAGTAAGTCATTTTAGCTAAAGTCAAAAATCATTTTGATTCTTCTCTTGTGCTCTGAGAATAGTCATAATTTAGTAGACTTAATCATATCATTTTCATTCAAAAAGAATTGATTCAAATTTCATGTCAACATCTCAAAAATCACGGATAAAGTGTGAAAAAACCAAAGTTTGTGATTTTCATGGATTGCTTTGATTCAACAACTAACTTCAGTTGGTCTATTTTTAACGATTTTTGTTGAATTTTATAAAGCCTTTATAAACTTAATTAAAAATTTGAGGTAACGCTTATTAACGAAGCTTCATTAAAGCTTGTTTAGAATTTGGTACAAGTGGTCTTTGGTAGGTTGGTTAGAGATCACCATTTTGGACTATAAGCACGTGCTTAAGCCATAAGAGGTGAAATTTGTTTGGATTTTGGGATTTGATTTAGTCATACATTGTAGTTTGCAAATCATAAGTCTAGCTAAGTTGATTTGATATAAGTTTGTTTCCAGTAGTTTTAGCATAAATTAGTTCTTTTGTGGCAAACCGCCATTTGGTGCCTTTTGAGTGTTCATTTGCTTATTATTAAATAAGTCATAGTAATCACTATATTTTCACACATAAGCTAAGGTTTTATATTTTCACAGATTTAGAATATAATTTTAGACTTTTCCTGAATTTTTCATAATTTTTTGGTCACTGTTTGCTATTTTTATTATTTTAAATCAGTTTTTAAGAATTTTTAAATAGCTTTTAATACAAATAAAAGTAGCGAGAAAAGCTTAGGAAAAATAAGATTTTTCAATTTTCAATAAAAAGCCAAAAAATATTTTTCCATAATTTTCCTAGTTTAAATAGTAATTTTTTAGCATCATAGAAATTAGACCAAAGTTAGTTTTGAAAATTCTCTTTAGTTATTTTAGATTGAAAATGTTTTATAATTTTCATCTTTATTTTCATAATTTTTAGTATTTTAATTTAGTTTTAAAGTTTAAAATTAGTTTTTAAATCAAATTTATAAATGAAAAATCAAGAAAATCAATTTATAAAAGAAAAATCAAGAAAATCCAATTTTAAAATAGTGAAGCGAGCTTTTAAGCTTTTTGTTTTCTTTCTCTTAGATGTACGCCGCGTTTAGCTTTTGTTGGGACTTAACGACCTAACGACCGAAACACTATACTCTCTCGGTTAATTGCATTGCGTTCTCAAAATGACTTTATTACGGGTTGGTTCATTCCTGACTTGTGGACATTTGGGACCAATCAATGTCTTCGATATTTGCTAATGTTATTTCGTTATTTGATCACAACATGGCGCATCAAATGAATGTGGATGCACCCGAGGTTCTCACTATTGCCGATATCTTCCCAAATGGCTATCCGAGAAAGATTGGAAAGAACAACCTTAGGGTTGACTTTGACACCCTCACATGCTCAGAATCTTCTTGTCTCATTGCTGTGGATATTCTAAGGAATCATACCTACCAGAACATGCTCTCACACTCGCTACAGCATCGAAATCTACATTCAACATTCTGGGACTCTATGCGAGGATCATGGTCAAAGTGCAGGACGGACACTTAATCACAAACAAGTCACTATCACTCCTCAGACTTACGGGCTGTACTCATCATTCCGCATACATCGCGCCAACCCTGACTTCTTTGCCACACCTACCATGAAGAGACAGCTCGCAATTTCTACTTGATATTGGCTATGATGAAGCATCGTGAATTATTAACAAGCACTCTCACGTGGAGCTTAAGAACATTCCTCAACCGTGGAGAACACTCTACATCATCATCACTAAGTTTGTCTCTCGGTCGACAAGGGCTATGAGCATCCCAAGCTCATGGAACTTCAAGTCTTCTGGTCATTGATCAATAACAAGGACATTGAAATCGGCCGATATGGGATGACATGATGTCATTTCACAAGAAACTTGGCTCAAAGATTCCCTATGTCCGATACACAAAGCTTTTGATCCAGAGAGCACTTGGACTTAATCCTGATATTCCCAAGAGGCTCAATGACCTTGAAAATCACGACGTGTTGTCCGAACCTATCCTTTCTATCGTAATCAAGGAATCGACAACAAAGAAACAAGGTGCCGTGCTGCCTGATCACCTTCCGACAAATGAAATCAAAAAGCTTGAAACATACAAAAGGTATCAAGTAGCAGTACGAGAAGGCAAAGTTGGTCATCTCGATGAAAAGCCTTCGAACTCCTACCGAGAACCGGAATAGGAAGTGCCTTTGGAAGTGCAATAAGCACAGAGAGTCAAAGGAAGGTCCCAAAGAGGAAACCTACTCCAAGGAAGAAAGTTTCCTCCAAGGAAGCTGCTCCTATTCCTACACCTAAACCACAAAGAAAGCTAAACTAAAGCTCAAGATACACAATCGACGAGGAGGTCCTCTACTGAATCGGCAAAGGATGACCTCTCCATCACTAAAACCTCCTAGTCCACCAAAGTCAACATGGCAAAGGAAAGACTCGCATACTTGTGCCATATGATGAAAGCTCAAAGTGATGAAGAGCAACCTGGATAAATCATACAGAAGCAATTCAAATTAAGACGACTTCAACACGCGTTGCACAACAATTTGCTCAAGAACAAATGGGTGGCCCCGTAGGGTCAAGTGGTGCAGCTCAACCTTCACCATCCCCGATGCGCGTTAATCAACCCGATAAGGATCTGTGCCACCACTTTGGTACAACAACGGACACGTGTTGAAGACACTATTGAGTTTGATTTTGAAGAACCGAATCGAGAAGCTAGAGAAGGTAAAAGTTGATGAAGAAGCTGCAGCCAAAGCCAAAGCTGATGAACAAGCTAAGACTGGCAATGAAGAAGATGTTGATTATGATACGTTTCTTCTAGATAGTCCCGCACGATCAAAGGAAGAAACTTCTGAACCACCAAAGGACCCGGAGTCTCCTCACATCTCATCATCATCCGATTCTTCTTCTCACTCTTCACCACCACCATCAAAAAGATCAACCAAATCATCATCCAGATAAGTGAAGAAGCCACCTCGATCTTGGATTTCTCATACTCATGAAAGAATTGTGAAAGCCGTCCAACAAGTCGAAAGAAGGACATGCTCTACGTAAAACTGAATTGGTTTGCCGACCAAATGCGATTCACATGATGAGAATGACAAGATGCGAATGAAAGGAATACATAGAAGCTCATGCAGGATGATCTACAAGGGAAAATGGACAGAATGATCGAAGGCTATACTCACAAGTACCTTTCGATATCGCTCCTAAAGTCACAAAGGAGATGTTTACCACACAACTATATCCGAATCTTATGCAGATAGCCAAGCAAACTATAAGATCAACACCCTTAACCTTAACAATCAATCCATCTCGATCCGTAGTTTTCGATAATGAATTGGTGGCCAAGCTTGTCACACAAATGTCTAAACGATCTGGGACATTTACTTCTGATGAAGGAAAGTTGTTTCAAGCATTGTTGTACTACCAACTCCAAGAAGCATGCGCGATTCGGGTCGAAGGTCTAAACGCCCTAGAGACGATGAAGATAAGGATCAGGATAAGAATGATGAAGCTAAACGACAAAAGAAGTCTTGTGAATCATCTTCCATGCCACCACCTCCCCAACGCCTCCTCCTGCCAACAAAGGTCTCCTCCTCGTCTTCTACCGATAAACCTCATGATTGAGAGACACCACCCCATAGACTCAAAAACCGTGATTACTTTGAGTATACGGGTGGTGACGATGAAGAACACCATGAGCCCCTACAACAACCCACCTCTCCCAAACAAGTGAAGAAACCAGAACCCTCATCTAGGCCTAAGAAAGAAAAAAGGCTGCCAAGGCGACGCCCTATCATGGCTAGATGAAGACACCACCGAGGAATTTGAATGGTTTTCTACACTTGTCAATTCCACTCCCTACCCTGAAGAAGGTCAAGATATGGTAGACGGTAATACATTGGAGCATGCTAAGATTATGCAAGAAAAGTTCCATGTGAAGAAGATGACGAAATCCAAGTTGAGGCGAATCAAGAATGAAGCTTTTCAACTGTGGAAAGATAGCTCAGAAAGTGCCATCGAGGTCTAATATCACCTTGAAAACATTGCTCGAGCTATGTCTAACAACATGGATTGGCTCAACCCGAAGCAAACATCGACTTCACCAAACGGGACAACCCTCCATACTACACCGAATGGTCAAAACCTCTACCAACAATTGGCCAATCAGATGAACCAAGGATTCCATTTCGATATTTCTTCAACAAAGACCTAGATTTTCTTCAACATGGTGGCGACGGTTCAAGGAAATACGCTACATCTTCTCGACACTTCCATTCCTAGCTATACCTAATACTCAAACCGTATAGCTATCGAGGAAAGAGCTAATCACTTGTTCTCCAACAAAGTGGAAGCATACGACCGAGATGCATTGTACGGGATTCATCATTGGCCGGAACGCCAAGAATCTACTACGAAGCTTCCAAGTCTCAACATGCGGTATTCAGTTCTAAAAGTATCGTTGCCATCAAACACGTCGATCTTTCTTCTAAGTGGGACTACACCTTCCTAAAGAATATCGTGGTCAAACGACAAGATGAAAGGGATTATGCATTTTCGAAGCGACTTTGAGAATTTGTCTATCAACGACATCGAAGACATGTACCTTGCCAAAGTAAAGGGTCGTATGAGACAATTCTCCACTGCAGTACAACGTGAATTATCAAGTTAGTGCTCATCTTCATCGACGCATAGTTATCCAAGAACGTGTAGAAGATCTCCATGGCAGTTGAATCTTATCGCATCTGTCAACTTCACTCCACCGCATCTTGATCTACCCGACATCAACCAGCTTCCACAATATACGCTCATCGCCAAACCTTTGGCGTTTACCGCGAGTGAACTTCAAAGAAATTGCTTGATGGCGTGCAGAGATCTTCATAAGTTTGGAGATCACACTTTGAAGATGGATAGGGACGGATTGGCTACCGTTGAAGGATATACACCAAAAGATCGGGTCTCCTAAGCGATGGAATTCTCAGGATCGAAGGGACGCGAAGAGGATCATCACCATGATTGATGAACGGTTGTATAGAAGGGATCACCGTAAGACCGAAAGCTATGTTGGTGGTCGACCAGAGAAACATCATCGCTTTCAACGCCCGACTCACACTCCGCGACACATCTCTCGACTACCCGGTACCCTTGAACTCGCTTTTCATTATAAATTTGGATGTATGATTTATTATGTCAATGGCTTGTGCACACATTACAATGTACAACCCGTTCTTGTAAATAAAGGACCCTGGTACGCCGTGCCACAATCCTTATAAAAGGAGCGAAAGCTTCTTACTTTTGAGTAAAACCTATCAAACCTTTCACTTTTCAAGGTTTTGCTCAAAAGAACAAGTACTTTCCCTTATGATATTCAAAACCTCAACCGCTTTTATCACTTTCGTTGAGGGGAGTACTTGACTTAAAACTTTGTTCAAAATTGTTCACAAGGGTCATTCTTCCCAACACTCGAAATGGTCATATTTATTCTCAACTTTCAAAAATAACATCATATATGCCATTTTTGAGGGGGAGAAAATAAGTGATAAGAAATATGTTGTGTAAATGCAAATGAATCTTTGTGCTATAGACTTAACCCATGAATTGACGAGATCTTAACCGTTAGTAACTCGAAAAGACTTGTCCGGACGGGTAATAATTTCAAGCTAGTTCGCTAGTGATGTAAACGTGTCTCTCGCAAAGGACTTGTCCGAGTAGAATGTACCATTCGAGAAACTCTTGGTAGACATGAAATCTGACGGGTTTGACAACCTTCGAGGATTGTCTACACCTTCAAGGTAGTTATTAGAGCTAGTTGTCACCTAAAAGCTGACAATGTAACTTTTTAACTATGCCACGCGAACCGTGTCTCAAGGGGAATGTCTATCTTGAGTTGATCAATTCAAAATGTGCGCGCTTTTTCCTCACTTGTGCATTTTAACTCGTTAAAACTCTTAAGCACATGTGGAGGGGGAGTATTTATGCAAAATCTTATCTCAACAGGGGTACTAAAATGTTTTTCATTCACAAACACTTTGAGAGATTTTTCACAACAATGGTTTTTATGGCAACATAGGTTAGTCATGGAGTTATAAGGTGACTAAGGTTAGAATAACCGTCCTATGATCCGCCAGAGTCGGAGGGATCTACCCAAGGACACCACAAATAGTTAGTATTTAGAAGTCCTTAGGTATGATTGTAAAAAGGAGAAAATGAGAATCGGAGAAAGAAGGAGTTGAAGAATTAAAAAGAAATGCAAAGAAAAGGGTGAAAAGAAATAGGCCTCCCGATTATTCAACTTAGGCGCATAACGGTTCAATTCATATGCTACTAGTTGTCACTAGATGACACCGGTATTGAAGATTGAAAGTCGTCATGGACCCAGTGATGCATGCACTAAACCTTCTTAACCACTCAAGTTTCTCTCAACAGAAGCTTGTTTCATTCTCACAGGTAACCCTACATAATCTATCGGCTTTCTTAGAGATTGCTTGGGGATATTGAAGAAGGAGACCCTCTCCCCTAGTCTCTCCGCCAGAAAACCAAAACGCATAATTGAGTCTAGAGCCACGAGATTCATCAAAAGATCTCTTAGGTACACTTGACATTTCATCACTTGAAGTTCAATAATAAGAATTTCAGTGGTACATTATCGAGTCCTTCACGAGATCTTAGCAATCGTCGAGAACATTCATGAGAGGTTCACATTGCGATCCTCAGTGATTGAATGGAAACTCCCAGGTCAACATCAAACCGACAGTTGTGTCGCCGCAAGAACTCCCGCGGATTGGCGCTTAGTGGTCTCAAACGGCTCACAAGTCATAGATGATGCTTCGGCGTACCTCACGACTATCGAATCGTAGGTGTATTTCGGTACATCGTGTTATCTCACTTGTGGGACTTCGACCGTGAACGCCTTTGTAAGAATCGAGTTGTGTTTTCACACTATGTCGTTAACACTCTCAAAGTTCAAACTAGTGCCGAATCCGCTTATTACTAACCGCTTTAATGTTTTCTTTTATGGAAGCTCGAAATGAATGATTGATGAATGTCTAAATACTCATCATTTTTGTATTATTCCATCTGCAAAAACATCTCGAAAACACTGAAATGCATCAAATGATGAAAATATCACAAATCGTGTTTTATATGTTTTAAATGCAAAATATCAAAATCGATGAAAACGCGATCAAGTTTGCATAATTGGCGCTTTTAGTCCCCAAGTTACAAAGTTGTCAAATCTAGTCCCTGGTAATTCAAAAACTTGTAAAATGTCAATTAAGGTCCATGAGATTCAAAAGTTGTCAAAATAAACCCTTCAAAGTTTAAAATTTACAAAATGACAACTTTAGTCCCTAAAGTTTGAAAATTGTCAAATATAGTCCTTGGTTAATTTAAAAGTGAAATTTATCAAAATAAACCTTGTACTATTTATAAATGACAAAATTGGTCCTTATGATAAACTTTTGGAAATTACAAGTTAGGCCCTTAATGTTTCAAAGTTGACAATTTTAGTCCTTGGACTTATAAAAATGGAATTTTATGAAACATTTGTCCTTGTACTAACCATATTTGGCAGGTTTAGTCCTTATAACTTTGAAATACAGATCGGCCCTATACTTTCAAGATTACACAAATGGTCCTTGTGTTCTAGCTAAATCCAAACCTAATTTTGTATTATTATTAGTCCAATCCAATCCTTAACCCACCGCCCGTTTCACCCAAGCCCAATCCCACTTAAATAATTAAAACCGTCAAACAAACCCAATCCCTCACTATTTTTCATCTCCAAACCACCCCGCCACCATACTGTGGTTTTGCCACCTCTTCTCTCCATTCACCACTCACGCTCTCACCAACCTACTCCCTCCACCACCTTCTGCACCCCACCTTTCCATTAAATACAACCCACACTACTTTTTCCTCCAAAATGATCAAACCTCTCTGTTTTCTTCCAAACTCTCCCAACTTGCCAAAATATCTCTCATACTTGTTCCCTAAGCCTCTACTACAATCCTAAATGCATTATTGAAATATATCGTGTCAAGCAACCCACTTTGCCAAAATTTAAACGTGGTAGGATCACTTGACTGCATCAATGGTCAAATTGAGACTTGGGAAAGAGCAAGGAACGTGGGGAGATGCATTTGGGTCATCCATGCTAGAGAGGAAGCAAGATGAGAAACCAAGTAGTGTAGTTTAGTTTAGTTTATGTCGTTTTAATAATTTCAAGTTTTCTAGTGTACTTTAAGCTTTTAAATTTTGTTTAGCATTATTGAGTGTATGTGAACCTTGTTAATAATAAACTTCAAGTTTCCGCTTGATTTCAAGTTTGAGCAATCTAATTCAAAAATTTCACTAAGTACCAATAATTATCTTTTGGTTGTTGTTTCACTTATGCTTATAAAAGCTCATTATATAACCTTTTGAGAGTTATTAAAACCTTTAATAACTCAGTTAGACTCAAAACTTAAAAATTCACAAAAATCAAGAAAAATTAGTTGTAAAATCAAAAATGTATGGAAATGAAGTTCAAGGACCTAAGCGTATCGAAGTTGGATGGAAATGGTTTAGAGGCTTAGTGGTAAGCCTATAGGTGTGGCAATTTCGCTTCTTGTTCTCGGCTTGTGCCTTGGATTCAAGTTGTAAGCTTATCTCTTGATTTTTGCCATTCACTATTTTAGTTCTTAAATTAGTATAAATTTCTTGTTTCATGCTTAGTTGTTATTGGTTAGTGATAATCTAGTGTTAAATCAAATAGGTTGTTAGTTGGAAATCATAGTTAAGTTGTTGTTAATTTTTATTAATATGCTTAGTTGTGATTATCTTAGTAAATGTTGTTTAAACCCTGTTTTTGTGTTTATTTGATCTAATTATCATAATCGTGATTGGAATCAGCCATGTTGTATTTCAGGATTTGTAACACTAATCATAAAAACCGCCTTGCAAGTGTTTGGATTGGGTCATATTCGAAAAGTTCTTGCATGTTATTGTCCGATTCTTGTTACCTGATGTTTATTTAGTTAATAGAGTTCATAATAGTCATAATAAATAGGTCTCATTAGTATAAAAGTCAAAATAAACTCAACTAACTAATCAACTGCTAGTAATAAGTCTCATATTCCACATATTAGCTTAGAATTTAAACTAGCTTAATTTCATCTTAGTATAGCTTAATACAACATATTAATCAGAGGATAGATTCATTCATAGTTCAGCTAAGTCAAACTTTTGGTATAATCAAAAAGTCAATTTTCCATTTAGTCTTTTTGAATAAACTTTTAGATTTTCATTGTGTGTTTATTATTAGGATTTAACCACCATTTGGGATATCAATATTTAGTTGCTTAACAAAATTAGAAAATAATAGCTTACTCTATTCAGCTTATTAATAGCTTTTTCATCAGCTTTTGACCCCTTCTCTCAAATGATGCCCCTGCAGGCGCCCATGCACCACCACGCATGGGCATCATCACCACTTTGGTGGGTCCCACAGGCCACACACAGTGGACCCCACTGTGGTTCTTGGTTCCTACCACCACCACCCAGCTTGACTATCATTTCAGCCAAGCTTTTAAGCTTAAGCTCAGGGACCCCACCCTTAATCTCCACAATATCTCGTCCATTTTCCTAATTGAACTAGTTTAACTTTGCTTTATTCTTGGCTTAAACTGCTTTTCTGTAGTTTAGGATGGTTGGAATAGGTTAGTAATTAGTTAATATAGCATACCCTAGCTTATGTGTTAATTTGGTGGTCATTTATGACTTTTAGCTTATTTTGAAAGTGCTTATTTATAAGCCAACTAATCGCAGTTTTACTATTCCTCCTACACATAAGCATATGTTTTTTATATTTTTTATAAACTTAGAATAATATTTTAGCATTTTCCTGAATTATTCAGATTTTTCCATCGCTAGTATTTTTCTTATTTTAAATAGTTTTTAAGTCTTCTTTTTAAATAATTTTTAATACTAATAAATCAAAGAAAAGCTTAAAAAATATGTTTTCAATTTTTATAGATTAAGATAAATATAAAAGTCATAAAAAGTATTTTCCATAATTTTCTTGGTTTAAATAGTATTTTCTAGCATTTTAATTAGTTTTAAATAGTTTTAAATTAATAATAAATACATAAAAAGTCTAAAAAATATATATTTTTAGTTTTAAAATAAGTTTTATCATATTTTAGATTTTTCTAAGTTATAATTTCATTTTTCTAGGTTAATTTTGTATTTTCTTATATTTTAGTGCATTTTAAATACTTAATAAATAGTTTTAATTAATAATAAATAAATAAATAGTTGTAAAAATAATTTTCTTTTTCTAATAATTTTCTTTATTATTAGGATTAAAAATGTCAATTTTATATTTGTAGGCCTTTTATTCTTAAACTCACATTTTATTTTTGTACGCTTACGTAATTTTATTTAAACGCACGCTAGGTTTTAAACGCATCATTTTAAAAATAGTGATAGCGTTTATTTAATATATTTTATCTTTTATTTCCATTAATTTGCATTTAAGTCGCTGTAATTTATTAATCTTTCTTAGGTAATTTTCCATCAAAATCCTTACTGATCACTATCCTTAGTGATCATTCTATCATCTGATCAAGTGTTTTAACACCAATTCATCCTCTCAGGGACTTAACGACCCGTGAATACACTATATTCCTCCGATTCATTGTTTTGTCTGAGCTGTTTTGAGTTTGTTACGGTTAGCCATTCACAAGTGGTTAGCTTGTAATTAAATCTTGACGTTCAAGACCCATCAGCCCTTTGCCGCCGGAGGTCGTAGCGTGTTTTAAGCATTTCCGCATCCATTCTTGCACATATACCACCTTTTTGTAAACAATTTTTCAAAATCAAAAAGTTCATTAACACTTTTTCCTAAAGTGTTAACTACTCCAAAAATATTTTCATTCTTTTTGTTTTATAACATGTTTTCAAAAATACCAAAAATATCCTCTTTACCCTCTTACCATTCTTCATTTCTTACCCTCTAGAACCATTTGATTCTTTCTATGTCTTATCCTCAACCTCTTGGTTGTCAATGGTGTGGTGGTCCTTATAATGGTGGCAATTGCCCGCTTGTAGCATGGTGGAGTCGTGAAACGGGTCTGCCTATAACCAAGATCCCTATTCCTACCATAACACAACCTGATTTATTCCATCACCACCACACCGCAGACTCAGCCAGCTTTATCGCTGTGAAAATCGTGGTGGTTCACACTCAGCTCTGATTGTCAATCGGAAACACGCTGTCTATGAGCGTTCCTCGATAACAATTATGACTACAACACATATGACTCACATCCACATCGCTTACTGCTGTGAGTATTGTGGAGGTCCTCACTCTAGCTCTGGATTGTCAAACAGGAATCCATTTCCTTGTAACAATTACTGACTCTTCAGTATCAAGACCAACCTCCACGTAATCAAATGATTCAAGCAACTCCTCATGAAACTACTACAGCACCTTCTATCAAGAGTCTTGAGTTATTAAAAGAACTTAAGGAGAAGTCGGCTATGTCACATGAGAAATCCATGGAAGAATTGTTAGCTTGAGGATCTGTTGCTAAATTAGATTCCCAGATTGCCATTGAAAACAATCGTTAGGGAATCAATTAAACTACAAAAGCATTCAAATCTAGCTCTCAATTCCATTTCATTCCGATGACGATGATGAAGATACCCTTGATATTCTACAATTTTATTCATCAAGTTCATCGCTTGAGATTCCATCCGTGGAAATGCAGAAGAAAAGAATATGACTGAATCACTAGCAGAAATAATGGAACTTGTAGAATCCATAATCAAGTAGTCCTTCTCAACTCCCTACTGCCGTTATCACACCCAAGGTTCACACTCACTCTCTGAACATGGGATGAGTATCTTGACCGTTCCTAAAAGGAATCGACGAATTCATAAAGTCTAGTGTTGAGGACTTTGTCCCAATCCCGAGAGAGTCATGTGGAATTTTGATCATGTGTGTGATATCCATCCTCCTCTTGTCTTCCAAAATGATCATATTGAGATGTTCTCTCGATTTTTGATGAGGACTATTCTTATCTTGTGGAGACATAAGTTATGTTGGGGAATTACCTTCTGAGCTTGTCAGCTTAGGAGAAGAGAATGATGAAGAAATAATCCAAGACGAAGCTCTTCGTTTTACATTATTGAATGTTAATCTTCTCATTTCTAGAATCGAGGCTTTTAATGAAAAGCCTACTTCATATCCTATCCCCTTAGAGGATAGTGAACTTTGTTCGATGATATTCCTCGAATTGCAAACGCTCCATTTTGATCATATGGGAGAGAAGATTAGTGGTATTACCACTTCTCATTCTCATAATTCCCCCATATGAATCATTCACCTTTGAGGAGTTCCCCCGAAACTCACTCAAATCAATCCCTAATATGAATCATTCGCCTTGAGGAGTTCTCCTGTGAACTCACTCATATCATATCTCCACCGGAGTATGATAACTTCTACTTTGATCTAGACACACCCGCGATATGTCTAGACCAATTGAGCTTAAAAGATGAAATTCATGCTATCATGAATTCCCTTTATGATGATGATGAGTTAGTCAAGATCTTTATCATGACTTTCTTTCTTCTTCACCTATCCGGTTTCTCCTCGTTCTTCACTCCTTCGAATGAAGACATTATTTTGACCCTGCATTTTCATATTGATCATTTGGAGCCGGTTCTATGTATATCTCGTTTGGGTGTGGAACTTTCATACTTTCAAGTTTATCCAAACATCTTGAATGAAAGTCCGATGGAGATTGTTCCTTCCACTTTGCTTCCCCATGAACCAATTAATTCAGGGTCGAGTCAAGCTAGCTTACTCGGTAATCAAAAATAGTAGTTAAACATTCACCCTGTGTATTAACCTTAGTTTGGGGGAGAAGCCCCACATGTTGTATATAGATTTAAAAAAAAAAATGAATTAAAATTGTATATATTAAAAAATAGAATAATTGTTGTGTTTCTACACTTAGCTAGTAATGTTTTCTTTTTACGTTCTTTGTTTCGGCATAACCGCCGGTACTTTGAATATTGAGGGCAACATTCATTTCTAAGTGTGGGGGGGAATTCTCACGAATTTTATCATATATTATCCACCCAATTCCCCCGTTTTTGGCCAAAATTTTTTTTTGGAATAAGTGTTTTTCACTTATTCATCATATGGTAATCAGTCCGCCATGTCTAATAAACAAAAGGATTGGTTAATCCAGGAGCAAACGGCTTTTGGTAAAGATATCTCAAACCGCTTATATGGTTTTGCAATTTGCCCAAAATTGTATGGTTCTCAACTCACCATGTCCTAAAAGGTGAAGAGTTGGCTAGCCCGCAAGGTTATGGCTTGTGGTGGCTAAAAGGAAAATCCATATTGGTATTCAGCTCACCAAAGATAATCCGATAATTTATCTAAGAGTTGGCTAGTCCGTAGCAAACGTTTCTGGTAAAGACAAATCAAACTGCTGAAAGCTTATGATTTGCTTAAAATCATTTGGTTATCATTGTACCATGGTTCTTACTTGAACTGAAACAATTGGCTACTCCAGAAGTAATGGCTTTTGGTAAAGAGATTAAATCCATTAACTTTTCATAAATCATTGCTAGGGACTAGCAATATCTTAGTGTGGGGATTGATGAGTGTCTAAATACTCATCATTTTGTATTATCTAGACCGCAGAAAACATCCGAAAACACTCGAAATGCATCAAAATGATGAAAATATCACAAATCGTTTTTATATGTTTTAAATGCAAAAAGACCAAAATCTGATGAAAAACGTATCAAGTTTGCATAATTGGCAGTTTTAGTCCCCCAAGTTACAAAAGTTATCAAAACTAGTCCCTGGTAATTCAAAATCTTGTAAAATGTCATTTAAGGTCCATGAGATTCAAAAAGTTGTCAAATAAACCCTTCAAAGTTTAAAATTTACAAAATGACAACTTTAGTCCCTCAAGTTTAGAAAATGTCAAATATACCCTGGTTAATTTTAAAAGTAAAATTTATCAAAAATAAACCTTGTACTATTTATAAATGACAAAATTGGTCCTTATGATAAACTTTTGGAAAATTACAAGTTAGGCCCTTAAAGTTTCAAAGTTGACAATTTAGTCCTCGACTTATAAAAATGGAATTTTATGAAACATTTGTCCTTGTACTAACCATATTTGGTAAGCTTAGTCCTTATTATAAATTTGGAAATGTTACAGGATCAGTCCCTATACTTTCAAGAATTACACAAATGGTCCTTGTGTTCTAGCTAAATCCAAACCGGACCTTTGTATATTATTAGTCCAATCCAATCCTTAACCCACCCGCCCAGCTTTTCACCCAAGCCCAATCCCACTTAAATAATTAAACCTAAAACAAACCCAATCCCCTTCACTATTCATCTTCTCCAAAACCACCCCACACCATACCGTGAGCCCACCTCTTCACTCCATCTCACCACTACAACACCAACCTACTCCCCTCCACCACCTCTCACACCCCACCTTCCATTAAATACAACCCACACTACTTTTTCCTCCAAAGCTGCATCAAACCTCTGTTTTCTTCCAAACTCTCCCAACTTGCAAAATATCTCATACTTTTCCTAGCCTCTACTACAATCCTAAATGCATTAATTGAAATATATGTTGCAAGCAACCTTTTGGACTTTGGCCAAAATCATTTAAACGGGTAGGATCACTTTAGTTGCATCAATGGTCAAATTGAGACTTGGGAAAGAGCAAGGAACGTGGGGAGACCATTTGGGTCATCCATATAAGAGAGGAAGCGTATGAGAAACCAAGTAGTGTAGTTTAGTTTAGTTTATGTGGTTTAATAATTTCAAGTTTTCTAGTGTACTTTTAAGCTTTTAAGTTCTTGTTTAAGCATTATTGAGTGTATGTGAACCTTTGTTAATAATAAACTTCAAGTTTCGGTTTGATTTCAAGTTTGAGCAATTTTCTAATTCAAAAATTTCACTAAATACAGATATTTATCTTTGGTTGTTGTTCGACTTATAAGCTTATAAAAGCTCATTATATAACCTTTGAGAGCTATTAAAACCTAATAACTTCAGTTTAGACTCAAAACTTAAAATTCACAAAATCAAGAAAAATTAGTTGTAAAATCAAAATGTATGGAAATGAAGTTCAAGGGTGGCGGTCAGTTGGATGGAAATGGTTTAGAGGCTTAGTGGTAAGCCTATAGGTGTAATCCTTTCGATTCTTGGTTCTCGGTTGTACCTTGATTCAAGTTGTAAGCTTATCTCTTGATTTTTGCCATTCACTATTTTAGTTCTTAAATTAGTATAAATTTCTTGTTTCATGCTTAGTTGTTATTGGTTAGTGATAATCTAGTGTTCAATGGAATTTGTTAGTTGGAAATCATAGTTGCTAGTTGTTAATATTTTAGTTAATATACTTAGTTGTGATTATCTTAGTAAATGTTGTTTAAACTGTGTTTTGTGTTCATTTGATCTAGTACATCATAATCAAATTGATTGGAATGTTTCATGTTGTAATTTGTGGATTTGTAACATCATAAAAGCTCCTTGCTAAGATTGTGTTTGGATCAAAGCCGCTTATCGGTTCTTGCATGTTATTGTCCTTGATTCTTGTTCTTGCATGTTTATTTAGTTCAATAGAGTTCATAATAGTCATAATAAATAGGTCTCGGTATAAAAGTCAAAATAGAACTCAATCTAGTCTAATCACGTTAGTTAGTGTAATAAGTCTCATATTCCACATATTAACAGAATCATAAACTAGCTTAATTTCATCTTAGTATAGCTTAATACAACATAATTAATCATGGGATAAATTCATAGTTATTAAGTCAAACTTTGGTATTAATCAAAAGTCAATTTCCATTCTTGTTTTGAATAAACTTTAGATTTTCATTGTGTGTTTATTATTAGGATTTAACCATTTAGCTTTTGGGATATCAATATTTAGTTGCTTAACAAAATTAGAAAAATAATACTTCTTTATTCAGCTTATTAATAGCTTTTCATCGCTTCTTTTGACCCTTCTACGAAATGATGCCACAATGCATTCATGCACCACCACAACGATGGGACATCATCACCACTTTGGTGGGTCCCACAGGCCACACCAGTGGACCCCACTGGTGGTTCTTGGTTCCTACTCACCACCCGGTACTATCAATTTCACCAAGCTTTTTGAGCTTAAGCTCTGTGGACCCACCCTTGGTTCGACCACAATTACATTCCATTTTACGAATTGAACTAGTTTAACTTTGCTTAATTCTTGGCTTAAACTGCTTTTTAGAAGTTTAGGATGGTTGGAATAGGTTAGTAATTAGTTAATATAGCATACCCTAGCTTATGTGTTAATTTGGTGGTCATTTATGGCTTTTAGCTTTTTTGAGTGCTTATTTAAGCCAATCCACTATGACTTACTATTTTCCTCCACATAAGCATATGTTTTATATTTTTTATAAACTTAGAATAATATTTTAGCATTTTCCTGAATTTTCCAGATTTTTCCATCACTTGTTTAGTATTTTTTCTTTATTTTAAATAGTTTTAAGTCTTTTTAAATAATTTTAATACAATAAATCGAGAAAAGCTTAAAAATATGTTTTCAATTTTTATAGATTAAGATAAATATAAAAGTCATAAAAATTATTTTTCCATAATTTTCTTGGTTTAAATAGTATTTTCTAGCATTTTAATTAGTTTTAAATAGTTTTAAATTAATAATAAATACATATAAAGTCTAAAAATATATTTTTAGTTTTAAAATAAGTTTTATCATATTTTAGATTTTTCTAAGTTATAATTTCATTTTTCTAGGTTAATTTTGTATTTTCTTATATTTTAGTGCATTTTAAATACTTAATAAATAGTTTTAATTAATAATAAATAAATAAATAGTTGTAAAAATAATTTTCTTTTTATAATAATTTTATTTTATTATTAGGATTGTAAAAATGTCAATTTTATATTTGTAGGCCTTTTATTTCTTAAAACTCACATTTTATTTTGTCGTTCATTAATTTTATTTAAGCGTCGTTTTAGGTTTTAAGCGTTCATCAAATAGTATAAGCGTTTATTTAATATATTTTATCTTTTTAATTTTCTTTAATTTGCATTTAAGTCGCTGTAATTTATAAATCTTTTCTTTAGGTATAATTTTCCATCAAAATCCTACCATCACTATCATAGTGATTATTCTATCATCTGATCAAGTGTTTATACACCAATTCATCCTCCTTGGGACTTAACGACCGGGGAATACCTCATATTCCTCTCATCTTAATTGCATTTGGTGTGAAGCTGACTTTGAGTTTCTTACGGTTGGTCATTCACAAGG
>OU343223.1:269224276-269495477 GCA_910596185.1 Chrysanthemum makinoi
AAAGTTAAAACTCAACCTGTTGTATTTCATATCACTTGCTATACCCATCGTGAATCCTGATTACAAAACAAATCAGACACATGATCTCAGTTGCATCTTGAAGTAAACGGATGCGGGGCTTTTCAGTTTAGGTTACCCGTGCAAGGTGAGTTTTTAACTTAGGTGTACGCGGCCTAACTAAGGTATCCTCGTTACCGTTTTCGCCCCTTTCCCTGACTATTTACGGATGTTTTGGTTTCAAGAGCTAGTAAACACGACGTAGAGTTCTTGATTTTGTGTCATCGTTATTTGGGTTTGTTGAAGGTTCGACTCCAACACTTAATTACATTACCACATATGGATATCATGGTTATGACTGAATAATAATCACTGGAAAACCAAGGACGTTCATGTCTTCTTCCGGCCCGGACGTTCATGTCTTCTTCCAAGCTTTTTAGTACTTTGGGCTTAATTAGTGATCAAGCTCGGACTATACACTACAACAATGACGCAATTGGCGGGGACATGTCCTCACCGAAAACTTTTGGTTGCAAACTTTGTTTTATGGTCTTTGTCGTGTGTTGCAAACTCTGTTATCTTATGCTTGTTAACTTGTATCGTTGGAGTCAGTGAGAAACGTGTCTCAGAAATTCTGCTAAAAATAATGTTCTTTTTTGCTTGTCAAGTTGTTTCGTTTGAGTCTGTATGAAATGTGTCTGAGAACTCTTGCATGTTTTAAATAAAAGGTTTGCCCTCGTATGCTTTTATGTTTGAACGTTTATCGATTTATAATGTACTTCGTATGTATTTTACTTATTTGTTGGTTTAACATCGCGCAACAACAAAGCTTATGAAGTGGATGTGTTCCATCAGTCCTATTGAATGTGCATTGCTTAATTAACTCTAAACAATACTTATGAGGACATGTCCTCGGGAAATATAATGCCACGTCATCCTTAGTTGTAATTACCACTAATGGCAGCGTAACAAAACTTAATGGCAATTTAGAACGCTAATCAAACGGCTAAACAAGGTAAACATTTTGGTCAACTTTTCATGTCCTCGGCAAAACCACTATTTTGCCGGGTTGTGGCGTTGGCGGGTAAAGTAAATAAGTGGCGGGATTATAAAATAGTTTTCCCGATTTAGATGAATGGAAGTTTTGAATTATGCTCGATTTAGACGAATTATGCTCGATTTATACGAATTATGCTCGATTTTGATAGCATAACAAAACTTCAGAAATAACAAGTAGCATGAGTTTATATGGTTTAACACCGTTCATTTTGACGAATAGATTTAAAATGAATTCAGTTTTTTTAAGATCATTAATTTAAGTTGCTATATTTTTATTAGAAATTATTATATATTCTCATTTGTCTTCTGTTTCGTCGTATAAGACAAAAAGTAATCATTTATTTTTTTTTTAACTCATTTTAAAATCATTTGTAATTAGTTTAAATCATTTTTATAAAATTTAAATAATTTTTAATAATTTAAATAATTTTTAACTAATTTAAATAATTTATAAATAACATAAATAATTTTTAATAATCTCACTTTGTCTGCCCCAAAAGATCAAAATATAGTCATAATCTTTTGGTCAAGACAAGTCTTTGTCAAAATTATTGGCGAAAAAAAAAACGCGGGAGCAATTAGCTAGCAAAGGAGAATAAAAATTCTGGTCAAACTTTTGTAAACTTTTGGTGGGGACATGTCTCCGCTAAAAAGTTGCGTTGAATTTTTCTTGTTTGGGTGTGCTAGGTCAGCAGAATTTTCGTCGTTTAGTGACTTTTGGCGAAGACAAATGTGTCTTCGCCGAAAGTTAGTCGTCGCACGTCTCTATTTTGTTATTTTGTTGTAGTGATAATCAGTGATCAAGCTTGGACTAGGCTCGGTCCAAACCGAACCTTGCTGGTTAATATTGGCACCACTCCAAGTCAAGCTTCTTTGAACCAGCTATGGGTCGAACCTAGAAGAATCTTCAACTTTAGTCCATCTGTACAGCTCTACTACTGACCGTAATACAAAAGAAACCTCTTAAGTTGAAAATGAGGTGCAGAAAATGTCAAAAAAATAATATTTACAAGATAAGTAGCATGACCTCTCGAATGTAGCCATGGCTATTTATTGGAGCCAAACTGCGGTTCATTTTGTCACCTTCGAAACCTACCTACAATTCCTGTTTTCTTTCACATGTATCTTTGTTTCATTTGACTTCGATGTCACCTATGTATCCATGAAAACATAAACCACTAATTATTCCACACGCACACTCTATATATGTGCATGTACTTATACATGTATATTTCTAGAAAAAAGATCTATGAAGTTATATATTTTGTGAGAAATATATTTATTCTACTACTTATAATAGCTTGTATTTTATGAGGATAAGTAAGGCTAATATAGCTCTTAAAACCTAAATTTACTTACTTACAATATGACATTATGACATATAAACTCCATGATATGATATAAACTTAATGGAAGAGATTGATATACTTCAAGAGCTTCTTTCGTCTAAAAGAATACAATTTCTTTTATTACATGT
This sequence comes from Chrysanthemum makinoi, assembly GCA_910596185.1. NCBI lineage: Eukaryota > Viridiplantae > Streptophyta > Magnoliopsida > Asterales > Asteraceae > Chrysanthemum > Chrysanthemum makinoi. Next base: position 269,226,810 of record OU343223.1, read on the forward strand.
TATTTAAGAAAAATACAATAACTTTCTAGTTTTGCTTGTTTCCAGTTTTAGCTTGCTTTTATACATCAATTTACAATCATTACTCACAAATTAGCTAAAAAACTTCAGTTTGATATCAATAATTTGAGTCTACATGTTATGTTTTCATTAGAAATAATGATGCGTTTAGGTATTTGAACGAATATATTTCACATTTTTATGTACTGGCATCAAATTATTTCATCTGAACGAACTTTCTATTTTTGCACAAGCAAACAACCTTCTTCGTAAAAGAATATCACGAAAACCATATTTCGTGTTTGTTCATTGATAATTCTAGTACAAAACCGTATGTTCTTAGGAAGTACTCGTAACTACCTAAACATGCTAATTGAACCGAACATTTGATTTGTTTCGATTTTGACAAGTGAACATGTCCCTATATGATCAAGGCCACATGATTTGGTTAGGTTCTTAGAAGTTTTTTTGTTCACTCACTTGCTATGCTACTTTTGTTTATATAGCAATTTTCTACTTGCCCATAAAATGTAATGTTCATTAACAGCATTTCTTTACATTGGTACCTTTTATATCACAATTATAAGGCTCGGATGTATTTATATGTGCAAATTTGATTTGATTTGCACAAGCACATGTGACTTGTTTGTCTTTAAAAAGGCATTTGTTTGAATTGGCTGATTGGTGCCCAAATCACAATATTCCAGCTATCATAAGATCAGATTTCATATCAAAGTGTATGTACATATATTATTCCATGATTGAATCTTGATCCAGGACAAATGGTAACATGTTAAGGACTTGTCATCTCACCAAAACCTGAATCACAAATTAGTCTAGTCTGATTTTTTTTTTTAATTTGCACCCAAAAAAAAAAAAATTGGTCGTAAAGTTGTTGACTGATATTCAATTTAGTCTAACAAATCGTAGTTTTAAGGAATACAATAGTAATCTGTTTTCGCTACAAGAAAATAGACATTTAGTGACAGAGTTTTAACCTTTTAATTATAAAAAATATAGGCAAAAACTTAAAATTTTAAGATTTAATAACACTTTTTATATATATAAAAAAAATGTTTCATAAAAAGCAAAAACATGTACCCACAATTTTTATTTTATTTTATTATTTTTTTGTCAATATAAATATGTATTTTTCTAAAAGCGTGTGACATATCTGCAACAAACACTTATTATGAGACGGGGTAAATTACTATTTATGAAACGACAATGTACATCAGTGTACACTCTCACAATATAATGTTCCAAGGTGATACACTGATATGTCTAACAATGTATGAGACTCGTGCTCAATAGCACAAGACTCATGTTTATGTGGGGAGAGCATGTCACATGAACCTTTCGGACTAATACAAGACACAAATAGAAACTCAATGAAAATTAAGATAGAGTATTACTCTATTTGTCCCAAAAAGAGTGTTCACAAACCACAAAAAAAAAATTATGATATATGTAATTAATGCTTTTTTTTATCGATAAAAAGTTATTTTTACCCTTATACTTAATATAATAATCAGAAATGAGTAATTAATGCAAGTTTTGATTATAAGAGTAAAGTAGGAAAATCATTAATTACTAGTCATAATTAATATTCATACATAAAAACTGAACACTTATTTGAGACGAACACAAATAATAAAGTGGACATTTTTATGAGACGTAGAAAATATCATCTAGCACTGTGTTTTTCCATTTTTGTATTAACTTGTTTTCATCATATTATTATTGTGAGTACATCACATGTTTTTACATTATAACCTTAAAACATTTGGTACTTTAGTGTACCAACCGAGTTCCACAAGTAGTTATATATACACCCTCTCTACATCAATTCAACACCATCACCTCACCCTCTCACTCACACACACAAACATCACACACACTAAAATTTGTGCATGGCAGCTCGTTTATTAGCACATGAGGTATCCGATCTTTGTCTCGGCAAGCCCTCGATCACCTCACTTCCCATCTCCGCGACCATTCACAACGCCTTAAACGAACTCAAATCATCTGAAGACACTCACATAAGTATCTGGACTTGCACCCACAACCATTTAGTATCTGATGATCATCAACTCATTAGTGAGTGCCGATGTGTTGGAAAAATATGCATGGTTGATATCATATGTTATCTTTGCAAAGATGACAACATCTCTGATCCTTCGACAGCACTCAAGTCTCCAGTTTCGGTTTTAATGTCACATGGTCCTCCTGGTGTTATTCAACATGTTGAACCGTCCTTCAGGTATTCATAACATATATTCATTGCAATAAGCATACATACAAATTCTACATAAATTAATTTGTGACAACTAATTTATTCACGGCATATTATTGAATTTTATCCGTGTGAATATTTCAAGAAATGTTTTGATAAATGTATGAAAATTTATAAAATATAAAAAGAAACGTTCACACCTTTAAATAGCAAATTAAATTTGTCTTCGCACTTTTTGTTATGATTACCATAAAGTTTCGGGTTTATAGCTACTTTTTATCTTTGGTTACCAACGTTACTTTCACATCATCATAGATGAATTCGTTACACTTTAAAATAGAAACTTTGTCTGGTATGACAAAAAGAAGTGTGTAAAATTAGCTAATTTGTTATGATTAACTATGGAACATAAAGTTACGGGTTTTCAGCTAGTTTTTTTCATCTTTAGTTACAAACGTTACATTTTTTTTTTGCAGTTTGCTTGAAGCAATTGATCTTATCATCAATGGTGCACAAAACCTCGTGATACCGATAAAAAACAAAACCACAAAAAGAAAACAACTTCGGCAATACCCAACGAATGCTCCTACGACTCACGTTGGTGGTCGTGAGTTTTGTTGGCTAACACAAGAAGATGTCGTTCGGTTTCTATTAAGCTCAATCGGTTTATTCTCCCCAACCGCGGCTTTTTCAATCGAGTCACTTGGTATTATTACCACCGACTTCCTCAGTATCAACTACCATTCGCCCGCATCAAAAGCGGTCCATGCAATCGCATCCTCTCTCGTGGAGCAAACATCTGTCGCGGTTATTGACGATGATGGTGTGTTGATAGGGGAAATATCGCCTTTTACGCTAAATTATTGTGATGAAATGGTTGCGGCTGCTATTACTACGTTGTCTGCTGGGGACTTGATGGCGTATATAGATTGTGGGGGTCCACCGGAAGATATTATGAAGCTGGTGGAAGAGAGATTAAAAGAGAGGAATTTAACTGGAATGCTGGAGGAGTTTTCTGCTTACTCCTCCGGCATTCCATACTGTAGTAATAACGCGTCCTCAGATGAGGAATCGATACCTTCACCAACCACAACTAGGTCCGGAAGGTAATAAAAATTTACATGACTATATCCACTAGTGTAAATTTTGTTGTATATTGATCCGTTATTATTATTATTATCCGTGCTAAATTATCTGTCAATATTGATTTTTAATTTCTTGTTCAACTTTTACCATAATTATTTTTTGTCAATATATAATATTTGATAAAAATATATGAATGTGATGGGTTTTAAAATGTATTTCATGATATAATTTTCATCAAGATTATATATAACACAAATAAATATATTAATTCACAAGTGAAATGGGTATACAAAGAAAATCAAAGTTTTTAATAATAAAATGGAGACGGAGTGAAAGACTTTTTTTTGCTAAATGATCTTGCATATTAATATATTAATATAATGTTAAATTTTAACAGGCATAATCGGTCAAGTAGCTACTCCACGAGGATAATGAGGAGGTCAGAGGCTATTGTGTGCTATCCTGGAAGCTCGTTGGTGGCGGTGATAATTGTGCTATCGCACATCGTGTGAGTTACGTATGGGTGATTGAAGAGGATTGTAGTGTGGTCGGAATAGTGAGGTTTTGCGGCATGTTGGAAGTTTTTCGAGAACATTTAGAGCGTATGATTAACTAGTGTGATTAAGAAAACATATGGTTAATTAGAGTAAGTGAAAGATAAAGGGGGATTTCGTAAATATCAACTATATCGGGTCGTTTGTGACTTTGTGTGATATCATTGAAATGGAACTCGACCTACTAGCTAAACATTTTATTTCGTGTTTTTTTGGGTTTTACTCGTCATTTTCAAATTTTAACATAAGTTTTGCCCATTCTTATGATTAAATGGATTTTGTTTAGAAGTACTCCTAGGTTTGTATGTAAATGAATCGGATATAGAATGGGTCGAATGGGTCGAATAGGTCGACGTATATCCACATCAAATTCCATTTATTTTTTCATCATCTATATCCATATCCATTTAAAGTCGTTTGTCCATCCATATTTATATTTACTGAAAAGTCGGTTTAATGGATGTCTGGATATAAATTAATCGTTAAAGATAAATTAATAATTTAATACATGTTTTGTAAACATCTTTTCCATCAATCCGTATTTTTTAAGACAAATTGCAACATGTTCATTTTGAACATTAGAGGATCCTAATCCTGTGAAGAGAGTAAAATCTGACAAATCAAATCAATATCATTGTACATGCAAACAGTTTAGTAGTAGATGATCATACAAAATTACCTAAAGATAGATTCTAACAAAGAATATAAACATATTATAAATATAAACACATACGATCACTAAACATATCATAATAGTAAATTTACTATAACTATGTCATAATTTTTATATTTTCAGTGTATATATAACATAATTTCAAGTGGTAAATTGATCGTTCATGAATGACAAATCATCATCCATACTTGATCCAATAAAGATCCATATAATATCTGTATCCATTATTCATTCATTTACTTCATTCATATCCGCTAATAATAAATGGATCGGATGTCTACTTAAGCCATAAAACATAGCGTATCCTTTTAGAGACGGACCAAAGGTTAAATTGATATCATATGCATTTTGTTTAGATTACAAAAAAAACTGTAACGCAACGTTTTTGAACATGGCACATTTCACGAATTTTGAGATCTTTGACGCCGTTTTACACTACGGAAAGAAAATTCAAGTGGTTCACGCACACCTGAGTAACTCTCTCATACCGCCTATACATACTTTACATTTTGATCGCATGTAGAGAAAGTTCGATGGTGTACAAATCATTTTTCTTTATTATGAAGCACTTTATATCATATTCCGCTTGTTTAATGAATTAAAAAGAATTGTCAATCCAAATTTAAATTATTGTTATAAGTCACAGTCTCATTCTTGATTCCTGCTCTCTTCAAGAGACATTCTGGCTTCGTTAATTTTGTTGGCATATACAGTACTAAAAAAACAACATAAGTCCAAACGTTGTGTTGCGTTATACGAACATGTATTAATTAACGTGGCATTTCAGTATGTTTAGTAGTACGTGTGTCAATGTGATGAAATACATAAATACGTGGTACATATAGGTGACCTGCCACACATCAAATTAAGAACCTTAATACTTCCAAAATTAATAATATAGTTTAATAAAAAATCCAGTAACTCAATGTTATAAAATTGACTACTATGCTATGGAGACTTGATCTTTGATATCCTATAATAATAACAATGTTAGTAGTTTAGTTAACATTTTATTCTTGATGTTAGGCCATATACGCTTTTGGTTTTTCAGTACTTGAAAGCCACTCATGAAACAATAGGTTGTGCATTAAAGTTTTAGGGTTGGGATTGTCCAACTTGACTCAAGTTGTGAAATCAACTTGAGACAATCTCAGCCCAAAGTTTTAATCGACGTACGTAGTTGAGAACTTGAGACACAATATGGTATTAGAAGCAAACGGATAACATTTTCTTGTTCAGGTTATTTAAGGATGATGAATCATTTATTTAAATGCACCTGGCCACCCTCAAGATGTATATTTAGTGTGATTGGAATCTTAAAAATTTTAGCGAGAATATTATTGTGCTTAATATGGTATTAGAGCATCAGTTGTATTGGTTTTTTGAGATCCATCATACCCACACTCAACACAAAACCCAGTTAAAACTAAAAAATGAAAACTCTCTTCTATGGCGCTAGCCACCAGCTTCACTCACTTGGCTTTGGCTCAAGTCAATTCCTTGCAACATCTAAATTGCGCCGAGCATATGTGACAACACCCGATGCTCTTAAACGTGATTTTGTGACCAACTTTTCTTTCAAAAAATCACACAACTCGTCGTGCATTAAACATATCAATAGATATAAAGTCTTGCACAAAGCATGTCATTAAACCCGACCTGCATAAAAGACTTGTATTTTTATGCAAACTCATCTCGACAAGTTACACAATCTGTCTGACCTGTGCATTTTTGCACAAGGTCGCGCTTTTATGTGTTTGTAACTCAAGAACAAGTTTACTCAACAAATTATGTATATGATGATTATATATTGGCACACAGCGTTCCAGGTTCTAGTTTACATCACTACATTAGTCCTCACAAAGAATCATAACTGCTACACACACAAACAATATTGATTATTTGATTATTACAATATTATCAAACACGAATAAATCCATCAACCATTTATCAACATAGACGAAATGCACCACGTCCACTTGTCTCTTCAACCAATATTTCAGTCGCACTGCGGCAATCTCTTAATTTATCATGACCCAGTTGTCCTCGTTCATTGTCTCCAAATCCAAATATCCGGCCACGATTAGTGAGTACAACCGAGTGATACAAACCTGTGCTCACTTGTGAAATATGATGATCCTTTAGACTGTAAAGTCTGCTAGGCTTCAACACTTTATCGGATACACCTCTATCTGGGAACCCCAAGCTCCCGAACCCCATCCATCCAAATCCATATAAACATCCATTATCGACTAACACAAATGTCTTCCTCTTGCTTGCACACACCTACAAACCATAAGACACCTAAATTATACAGTGCACCAAACAAAGTTGTTTTTTTTTTTGCAAATAATTGTAACATTTTTATTCATTCATCCTGTTTTCAGTTGTTAAAAGATACCTTTGTGTCCCATTTTCTATCTCCAACAACCCTCAAGATACAGGTTTTAAACATCATGATGTTTATATAAAAAAAAGTTAAACCTGAACAGCGAGGTGTGTTTTAAGGCTGGTTAAGAGCTCAGGAGTTGTTTTATCAATCTCATCACCATGACCAAGCGCACCACAATAACCTTTGCCCCATGTGTAAACCTGAAATTTAGTTATAAAATCATTAGAACAAAAATATGGTGATTGGTAGATTGAGCATGGTGGTATGGACTTACATATCCATTAGAATCGAGTGCAACAACATGCTCGTCACCAGCAGACACACGAACCACATGTATGCCTTTTCTCCTAAACCATTGAAGCGGCCGAGGGCTGAGTTCACTGTGCTGCTCGCCATGACCGAGACAGAAATTGGTTCCAGAACCATATGAATAAACTGTTCCATCACTTGTGACAGCAAGCGAATAGCTTGGACCAGCAGCAATCTGTACAACAGGACCAACAGTCACAAGCCCTTCTACAAGTTTCGGTGTTGATCTATCCAAGGCGTCACCATGGCCTAGTTGACCTTGTGTGTTGGTCCCACATGTGTATACTTGGCCTTCGGTTGTGAGAAACATAGTAAAGCTAACACCAGTAGCAACCTGAAATAATGTGTGGTTTATAGTTTACAGTTAAAACGATAACATGCATATCAACAAACATTAAAACCAATAATTGTGGGTGTGTATGTACCTGCTTGCAAGAAACATCCTTTAAGGCTTCAACAAGGCGAGGCTTGAATATTGGACGGTTTGTATCACTATGCCCACAACAGAAGGACGAATTGTCACCACAAGTGAACACCTACATATGTTCAGAGTCAATAATGTTGTATTTCTTGGTCTGGATATTGAATTTGGACGCAACAACGACAAAGTGTTTGACATGTGTTTTGGAACTTCGAGGTGATATGGGATAATCAGAATCATATGTTGTAACAAAACTGGTTGTAGAAGATAGCATTAGGATATGTGTATGTTTCGTGAGGTTGTAATAACCAAATACTCACAGTAATTAGTGAGCGTTTGGCAAATTCTGATTCTTGGGTATTTACATGTAAAATGACCCCTAAATAATCTCATAATCATAATTGATTTTGTTAGCGTTGCTCCTAAACATATTATTTGAAGACCTAAATAATCAAATTACTATAGTTTTCAATATATCCAAGCTCTAAAAACAGATGTTCTACAACTTGAACCCACGATAATGACTTCCAATACACAACGCCAGAAACCCCATGGGTAACAAGTCTAAAGTCTCAAGTTAAAAAGAGAGAGATGAATGCATACCTCTCCTGACTGCGTGACAAAGGCAGCATGATTATGGGAGGCGGAAACGTGTGTAACATTGACATGATATGGGAACTTAATCCGAGTAAATGCAGCACATTGCGTGGTTTCAGGACCATGTCCAAGAACACCACACAAACTTGAACCACAAGAGTAAACCTTTGAATCCTTGATCAGTAATGTATGATACCTTCCACTCCTAATTTGCATCGTCTAGTAACCAAGAAAATCAATAACCAATTAAACACGAAAACAAAAAAGATACTCAAAAATAACATAAATCAAGAGTCATAACACCACATTTCAACAAGAAACTAGCAATACTTCATAAATTTCTTATTAAAGTGCTTATCTGCTGTGAATCTTACTAGATATCAATATGCTTATTTTCAAGTGCTTATTCCATCTAAAATAATCAAATTTTCTCAATAGAGTGTTTGGGATTGTTTACCTTCTCTAAAACAATTGAATAAGCTAACACGCGCTATAAGCATTCCTAAACACGGCCATAAAATTTCTTAGATACTAAGCAATTTGGAATAAACAACTTAAAATGGTTTATACAAAACTACTTATTTCTCATACAAATAATCAAAAGTCAAAACATAAAAGCCAGAAATCATACATTGCCCGAATAAGTTTGCACAACATCCGAAGACTCATTAACCGATTGCAAGAACCTCAAAACCCTCTTCCAACACCCACCACACCTAGCCAAAAGCTCATCCTTAGCTCCATCACTCAAACCAACAAAAACCGAATTCGACCCACAAAGGCGAAAAGCCGCAAACTCACCTAAAGACTTAAAATTTGAAGGAACCAACTCATACCCATCTCTAAAAAGCTTACAACTTAACTCCAAACACACAAGATCCACACCACCCAACCCACATGTCAAGATTTCAAGAATCAAATGTAAAGGCAAGTCATCAATATTTGCTAAATTCTTTTGATCACCCATTTGAGAATCTTGGTTAAATTTTTATAAAAATTGGATTTTGAGACGAAATTTGATGAAATAGTATATAGGGTGTAGGAAATTGGATGAATTTATTGGTGATTTATATGAAGAAATAAACATTAGATGTGTAATCAAATTAATAAGAGTGAATTTGGGATTGTTTTTTTTGGAATTGTGAGGAAATGAAGGTGAATTATTACTGATTTGAATTGGAAAACATGTTTTTATTTTGTTTTTTGAAAAAAAAGGTTGTGATTATTTAAAGGGAAAGGTTAATGGTGGTGACAATTTGATGTTGCTGACTTTTTCTTTTCTTTTTTTTTATTTTTTTTTATTTTAGTAAACATAAGATTTACACAAAAAAATTCACACAAGAGACGTGTCATTTGTTGATTGGTGTAGCAAAAAGAAGTGAGAGAAAATACATTTAAACACACCAATCAACAAATGACACATCTCTTGTGTGGATTTCTTTTTGTAAATCTTGTGGGGATGTAGCACTACTCTTTATTTTTATGTGTTTGTTCCTCTTTCTAGGCTTTGTTTTTTAGACATTTTGAATGAGGGCTCACGTAATGGATTTTATAAACACCAAATTAGTGTGTAACGAGTTTATAACTATGATATAAATTGGTGTGTAATGAGTTTATAATTATGATATAACTATTTCATTTTTAGACACACTAATCAAACACCATTAATCAGTATGTAACCCATAACCACATTCCTATAATACCCATACCAAACGCATCCTATTTTTTAACACCACAATTGATATGTTTAGCAAAATTAACTTCATTTGTAACTTGAGTTTATATTATAAGCTATAAGCTTAAGTTTATAATTTTTATAAAATAGTTAAAGCTAAATTTTACTATTATTGTAGAGTAAGATAAGGCATATCAAATTAAATTCACATATATTTCAAGTTTTTATGTGTCATTTATTATTTTATTTTTTTGTGTATTTACGTAATTGGACTAATTATAAGCTTTATTAATTTTAAAAGCTCATTTCAACTAGCCTGAGCTTATAAAGGCTTATACTTATACAATTTTTCGTAAATTTGCATAACAAACAAAACTCATTTTAAACGTTAGCTTATTTTAAAAGTTAAGCTCTTTTATGCCTCTAGAAACCTCTCTTCAAACATTGCCGATATATCATTCTTACTCATTTTTCTTTTGCTTCATATTACTCATGTAATCACTTACTTGTACTTTACTTTTAAATAATACACACCATGCTCGTATACGCACATAAAGAAAAGTTCCAACCCTCGTGAGACAGGTCACAATCTGAAACATGAGTACGGTCGATCACCAAGTGAAAGGAGAGCCTTTAACCAGATGAGGTTGGATGATGACTCGAAAGATTCTCATGTGTGCGTCTTTTAGTATGCCAAACCTTGAAATTATTTTAACTATTATTAGGCTTTAAGTGAATTTCTAATTTTAAATACAACATGTTTTGTGTTTTAGTCTTGATAAATTTTCACTTTTGCATTAAAAAAAATAATTAAAAAAAAGAAACTATTATCTAAAACGGTCTTGCTAGATAAATAAATTGTGTGTTTTCACTAGTTTTTGACACGTGTTCAAAAAGTTAATGGAGTTTACTGCTAGATTGACGGTTATGGTTTTTATTAGACCGTACTTTTTGTACGACAACTTTTATCTTTTCGTAGAAAAAAAAAGATGAAAATTTCGAAAAAAAAAATAAAGTTTTTTTGCAAAAAACAAAAAGTGATCGCACAAATTTACAAATGAAGGAACCTACGTTTTTCGTCAAACCTTACTTTTGTGACCACTTTTGTCTTTTTTTTTTTATTAATAGACAAATGAAAGTCGCACAAAAATACAGTTTAGCAAAAAACATAGCCGTCGGTTTATCAAGAAACTCACCAACCAAATGTTCTCTTTTTAGACATGTGTCAAAAAATTAGTGTAATCGCACGGTAATCAGCTTATCAAGGCCATTTTTGAAAATAATTTCCTTTTTTACTAATTTTGAATACAAATATTAATAGACAAAAGAAAGTCGCACAAAAAATAAAGTTTAGCAAAAAAACATATCCGCCGGTTTATCAGGAAACCCACTAACCAAATGTTTTCTTTTTAGACACGTGTCAAAAAATTAGTGTAATCGCACAGTAATCAGCTTATCAAAGTCATTTTTGAAAATAATTTCCTTTTTTACTAATTTTGAATGCAAATGTAAAAAATACACCAGCTGATCTTTTCTTCTACCTACTTTACCAAATACTTATTTTGATCATTTGTGTTTAAAAAACACTAACAAATAGATAATCACTTGCAAAGTACTTCACGCAACAGCTAACTACTAACTTGGTAAAATTGCGTAGAAAATAATCACAGTTTTACAAGTTTCAAAAGTGGTAAAAAGGAAACAATTGTAGGTACAAAACATGGATAAAAGTTGTCAATTTAAATCTAGTTGAAAACATAGTTGGTGGTCAAAGATTCTAAATTTTTTTTAAAAAGAGTATAAAATACATTATTAACCAAGCGAATGACATTGTGTTTCTCACACTAGGCCTTTTATTTAGTGACAAAAAAGTAGAAAGAAGAAAGAATGGAATCGTTGGCCGGTTCCGCTCCGTAGGGCGCTTTGGTACTTGGTAGTGCTAACTACTCTGTCATATCCACGTGGCTTGTTCCTATTAGTTTTGATGATAACGTTAATATGGAAACAAGGAAATTATAGTTTCTTTTCTTGAGTAGAGATTTAGTAGAGATTCTTTATTGATCATGTTGCTTGTACTACTCTTTATGTTGCCTTCTTCATACCGACCATTAAAGCACATGATACTACATGCGCATATAGGAAAATATAATGATACTACATGCAAAATTTACATCCATGTTACTGGAACACTCTTCATCTTACACTTATCTTTTTTCTAAAAACCTCTGATATTCCCTCACAAACTATGTGATCAAATGTGAATCCGACTTCTGGGCAGCCGAGGAACGCCAAGGTTCGTTAACTCTCCTGCTTCAAACGCTGACCTATGACCTTGTATTATCTTCTCTATATTATTTAACAGCCTCATCTGTATTAAAACATGTATATCAAACATTATAATTAAAATATAAAGGCTAGCAAAAGGTTCTTAGCCTCAACATATTAACGCGTAAATAGCACTTACTATTGATCTAATTATACTGATACATCAAACATTAAAATGAAAACATAAAGGCTAGCAAGAAGTGCCATGAAAAGGAAGAGCAAAAAATCCAGACGTACACGGGTCAAAATAAGTTTGTCTTGAAACATGTAGGTCTTGTTCGGGTTGAAATGGACTGGGATGGCTTGGTCCACATACACTTTTTTGTCAATATTCTATAAGGTGAAATGCAAGATATTCGACTGTTTCGGGAGTTAGAGGCCCTTGCAAGCATAAAGATATGTTCATATGTTTAGTGTCACGAAAGGACAAAAACGTGCGTAAATTATATGTTTTGAGCTTATTATGTATTTGAAGCCGATAAAGCTGAACCACCTTTAGTGTCAAACCACTTAGGGAAAAAAGATCTTTAGTATTCAAATTAAAAAATATGGAGGGAGAAAGGTTAGGAAGGCTTACATGATGGTGAAAATGAGATGTCAGCTTGGTGGTTGCATTAAAGATTTGTGTCCACAATGTACGGCATGTGCGCGGAGTCGATCAATGCCTGCAAACAACGATCATCTCAAGAGTTTTTTCTTTAGAACATGACCTCTCACCACAGCCTGCAACTTAACCAAATGCTTTTTTCCATTTTGCACCCTGAATTTGATCCGGACCTGATTCCCATAATCAAAAGTCACCAAAACCAATCAGGGTACCAAAACAACAATTCAGTTTTGGACAAACCATTTTTAAAGTTGTTATGTTTAGATAATGCTCCCTAACCAAATGGTTTAAGCTTTATCTAGAACATGTGAGATTGATTATTGTTACTAAAGGTGCTTATTGCTTCTTTTTTTATTAGATTATTTTTTCAATCGTAAATAATCAAATCAAAAGTTTGTTCTGATATACTCCTAAAATAATCATGTTTATTCTCTAAATGCAATTAACAGAATAACATAAACTAATCCAAGACACCTTCCTATCATCAATTCCTGTTAACAATCTTTCTCCAGCCAAATTATCACTCAAAAAGTGTTCGCAAAAACATGACCTAAGCTTAAGGTATCTAGCCAACTCTTGATATACCATCATGTTACAAACATCAAATCTAGGAAGCAAACATTGAACTGAAAGAAAGCACTGCAAAAATATATCGATGTATTACAACTTTAAACAGGGAAAAGATTCACGCTTACGGATTTCTTCTTTATAGCTTCTGACCTAAACACTTCTGCACCTCAAAAAGCGACGACAACTCTGCCACCTAATAATAAAATCCATTTGTGTGATCAATGATCCTCAACTAAAAACCGCATTAGTAAACACATTATTTAAGCTTTATATCAAAATAACAAATTCATCGTTATTAAGCAACTAAACTTTATAAACATTTAAACAGAAACATCTTGGTCACAAAAAACATAAGTTATACCTTTCCCTCTGTGGCGAACAACACACTTCCTTGGAAGAAATCCAATGGAACCATGCCTCGGGTGCTCAAACTTCCTGTGCGACATTTTCAATCCTTTACCTTCGTACATATATTAAAATTCCAGATTAGCACATTAAAACATGACGTAAATCATAGTCAAACATAATTGAACAGCCTTAAACATCAATATATCATCAGTTGCATTATGATGCATTTTTTTTGTCTATATTATCGTATGTCCTTATAAAAAAAATAAGATCTTACATGATTCGGTGATAAGTGCTTTTTCTTTTCCAAATCAATATTCTTAAAATCTTCAACACAAACATAAAACCCAAAAAACTATTGCCAACCTTATGGTGATAGTATTTACTAAGAAATTTTCAAAACAAAATGCACCCCAATGCATAAAATATACATAATCAAAATAAAAAGATTTAATCTTTATAATAATAAAAAAAATTAAACCTTTCTTGACCCTGCCGGAATTCCTGCTACATCGTCACCACCAACTCCGCCTCCTCTGCAGCTCTAAGAAAGCCACCGCCAAAATTAACTAATAAACTTGAAAAGCTTTTTTACCTTCGTAAGATCACTGTTAGGTGTCCTTCACTTATTGTGTCGTGATTTTGCTTATTTGACGCGTCATTCATTTGTGTTTGATAGGTAACCAATAATTAGTGAAAACAATGGATTGATTTGATAATTAGGGTTTCGTTTTGTAGTGGATTCTGAATTTAGGTGTTTCTTGATTTTGATCATGAGTGAACATAATGAATTGAGGTGGTGAACATCTGGAAGAATGTGTATATTGTAAGATGGAATTGGGGGCGGGTTTTGATAGCAGAACGGATTTAATGTGTGTTTTTGGCGTGAAAAGTAGGTTCTGGAAAAACCCACAAATATCATAGTTAATCACAATTTTTTTTGTATCAGTAAATATGTAGATAAGAATGTTCTAGTGAACTACATACGTGTCACATGGGGAGCTTTTTTTTTTTTTTTGCACCGACCGTATATGTAGTAACGTATGTTTGCAAATGTATGCATGAATAGTCTTTGGTGCAACACAAACTGGCCAATAAGATGTCGCCAGCTTTGTATATTTTAGTACAACCATTTTTAGAAACCTCAAACAAACCAATGGGAAAGCGACAACAGTGCATGTATACACCGAATTTCTATACGCCCCGAGAACGGGTGTTAGTATATATTATAATATAATATGTGTCAGATTCTCACTTAACAAACTCCACGCTGTACGCTTATTTCCTTCCTTCTTTAACAAGTTTCATTTTCATTTAATTCCGCGTTAAAGTCTTTTGCAAGGAAGGTGACTATAGAATTCGGGTAACTTTGGGCATCACTATGGTAGTTTTTATTAAAGGAAAATAATAGATGATATAACAAAGTAACTTAAAAGTAGAACTAATTATATCTGACAGGATATTGACGTGTTGTAAAATAAGTGAGTCATTGTTTGCAATTATCAAGATAATGACACGTGTAATTAAATACATTTTTAAGTCGTTTTTTATGTCCATCTATCATTACTCTTTATTAAAAAGTCTAAAACCTATATAAAACTTTATCTTTCATTTTAACAATAATGATTATTTGTTTATATACATGTGGCATGAAGAGGTTTATATTCTTGAACATATTCATTATTTAATGCATGTGTTATTATGAATCATTTTAAGAGTTGTAAAAGGTTTATGCATAGTGAACATAGGTTTATAACATCAAAAAGTATATAAATTAGTGATTATGGACCTATATAAAGCTTCACCATTATGCATAGTGAACATAGGTTTATAACATCAAAAAGTATATAAATTAGTGATTATGGACCTATATAAAGCTTCACCATTATGGATGCTCTTAGCTTACTCATTTTAGGCTAAATGGAGTGGTGGTGACCGGGTCACAGCTACCTCAATGTCATCTCAGTTTTCACTCACTTCTCACTTTTCCTCACTTCCCCTCACTCCTTCTCTCTATTCATCTGTTTTGCTCACCCTTCCCTCATCTTTCACACATTTTTTTTTTTTTTTTTTAAATACTTTTATTCATAACTAAAAAATTATTAAATTCATAAATATATTACATTAATTAAAAACGTAAATGTACGAAACTAAAAATACAATACAGAAATTAAAAACATGAATCGAGCTTTTATATTGCTCGGTAATTGTTGATCAAATCTTGCTTCTCATTTACGGTTCTCATCACTTTTTCCCTAACGGCCGTCAAGGCGTTTGAGATACGCATAATGATGCCGCAGTCACTAGCAGAGTTTGTAGAACAAAGCAGTTAACTGGCTGGTCGAGAGGCAGCGAATGCATCCTGGTTACCTCTTCACCATGGTTACACATCTGGAGCATATAACGAGTCATCACAGCCAACAAATTTTTAACTAGCTTGAGCTCCGTTTCTTGTTCGGTGCGTAGTTATCTAAGGATTACATTTCGTACCTCGTTTGGTTCGTTAGCCATAGTGTTAGTGTGAAAATGAATGATAGTTGAGAGAGTTTGATAAGAAGTTGTGTGAGAAAATGAATGAGGGTAAAGGGGTATTCATAGCCGTTGAAGCCTATCAAATTCTGGAATTTTTTCTATTGCGAAAACATACAAAATAAAATTGCATTCATTTATATAAAAACAAAAGTTACGATACGAAATTTAAAATTACAATAAGAAATTTAAAATACAATCGTCATAAGTGTCATTTTCACGTAGCCAAATAAATTTAGCATTGATTTGTTCTTGTATTTCTCCGTCTTTCTAAACAGAGCATTATGCATCTCGTAATCTTTCATAGATTATTCGTTTATAAAAGCCTTAATTTGAGCACGGTTTCTTGTGGAATGTCATTTCATTTCTTGTACGCCTTCCGCAGATCTTCTTTAGCTTCGCATGCCCTTGTCAAATTGCATCGCTAAGTCGATCAACGCTTTTTTATAGGGATTATATATGAAGTTATGTAAATGTTTTGGGTATTTATAGTTGAAAAATGAGTCGTTAATTTTTTATTTTATTTTATTTTATTTATTATAATAATTCTTAAGCCTCAAACGTTAACATGATACACTGGGTCCCATAATTTTTGCTTGGTAACATTGGTGAGCCGATCACCGTTCTTTGCACAAAATAGCCGTGACCATCACTTGTGTTTTGGAGGTGGCGCGTGACAAGGCATGTCACCGAGCCTTTGTCAACGCCACTCCGTGTAGTCTTAGATTAAGATATATGAAATGTTACGTATAGACGTATAGTTGGTCAATCTCGTATTTATCATTCCAATGACACATGCTATTTTTTAAAGGTATGCATAAAACCGAAAAATCAAACTTAGTCGGATAAACTGGGAACTAGAAACAGATGGTTCCATTTTTGTGTTTTGAAGAAACCTAAAGTTTGGTTCGGTTTGGTTTTAGCGTTCAAAACCGACTGAAATAAGCCGAAGCGACATTTAAATGTGTGTAATTATTGAAACCGAACCGAAACGAATCATACATTAATATGTTTCGCTAAATTAACTAAGCCGCGTTTAGTAAATACTATTGTTTCGATTGCTTTTTGATGGTTTCATTTAGGACATATAAAACTATAAAAGTTATTTTTAGGAATTTTTGTGGTCATTGGTTTTTTGTTGTCATTATTATGACGGATTAAGACATAAACAATAATCTCGTATGATTTTTCATGGTAATTTGTTTTTTTTGTCATTATTACGTTTTTCATTTTTCCAGATTGTTGTTTGGATTGTTTCTTGAAACATGAAAGTGTTATTTTATGATATATTATAAATAGACTTTGAAAAAAACCAAAGCTTGCTATATGTATAAGTGTAACATTCTTGTTGTGCCTTGTTGAATACACCTCTATAAGTGTTTCCGATCTAGCAGTCCAAACTTCAAAAGTTCACTTAATGACATTCTTTGACGATGAATGATAACAGGTAAATGTATGTTTTTCACCTTTAAGCCGCACGTATGACAACATTTCCATGTGAGAGAAATTGGGTATATGATAACAGACATCGCTCCCTTTATATGGAGCAAGATATCATTTAGTATTCGGATATCTAGTATCAACAACGTAATTATTAGTTGAAAATAACAATATAGCAAATTTTAAAATACTTTAAGGTTTATAGTGAAAGAATCTATTGATAGTTAAGAGAATTTGTGAAAGAAAGAACTAAATAATTTAAGTTACATTAAACGTTATACAGATAATTATTACTCCTTCATTGAAAGAAAACAAGTAAAAAGAATCAACTTTTGACTTGAGTGTGTAGCAGGACACAACATACTTTTTTTTTTTTGAAAATTACCGTAGTACCCAAAATCAAAATAGTGTGTCTGCAGATACCCATCTTTCTTCTCAATATCAAAACTACCCATCCATGTCGGGTATATATTTTCACTATATACACGACATGGACGTGTATGGCCATAAATGATTGTTGCAAATAAATTTTTAGCATCTCGGGTACAAAATCACATCTATACACGACATGATTTTGACATGGTTTTTTTTATTGTTGTTCACACTTACCAAGGTCATCTAGTGTGAATTAATACACGACATGGGATAAACATTGGACAAAGTTTAGGGGCATGTCGGGTACCAATCCAGAAAATACACGAGATGGGACAAAAACATGCTCATGTCGGGTATACATGCATGAAAATACACGAGATGGTAATAAAGACAAGCTTATGTAGGGTATACATGCATGAAAATACACGAGATGGGAATAAAGACAACCTCATGTCGGGTCTAATGCATGAAAATACACGAGATGGGAAAAAAACATGCTAATGTCCGGAAAACTTACAAGACAAATAAATCGGAAGATTTGGATCTAACTTGAATTTCTTCACCACCAAACCATGTAACCCTGAGTACGTCATATCATTATACATAATTACACCTCGATGCTAATCATCAAAATGTAATACACACTTGAACTTCTTAATATTTGAATTCATGGCTACCCTAGAGAGAAGTAATAAATCTATGTTTATTTCAATTCTAAGGTAGGCTATAAGGTAGGTTATAAATGACAATGTCGATATGACAACTCACGACAATATGTATATGCTTTAAAATTTACACGAAATATGACAATTTTAAGAACTAACATTGATTTGACAAATCACTGACAATGTCGTGTATGCTTACAATTTTATACGAAATATGACATTTTTAAGTACGAACATTGATATGACAATTCACTCGACAATGTCGTTGTAAACTTACAATTTAACACGAAATATGACATTGACATGACTAATCAATGACTTTCATATGAACTCTTTTTACAATTTTGTAAATGCTTCGGAATGTTTTCAAGTACGCATTACTTTTTAATTCTACACACAAGATAAATTAAAAACCGTATATCTAACCATTCACATATATTTAAGTACGTACTTTTTTCCCATCATTTTAAAAAAACTATGAAAAAATGTAATGTTTAAAGGATTTGTATACTACAGGAGTGAAAATACATTAACCATTATATTGAAAATATTTTATGTGTGAGATATGTGTTTCTAAGTCTATACATATAGAAATTCTATTGTCATTTACCACGTCAAATAAACAAAACCCTAAAACATGTATCGTAGAAAATAAACAAAACCCTAAAACATGTCGTGTATAGGGTATTATATTACACGACATTGTCTAGGGTTTGAAATGAGAATGCAAAATATGTCAATGTCGTGTATTTCCATCCTCTATACACGACATGGCCTTGTCTTTTTCCCATGTCGTGTATTTTCATGCATCTATACCCGACATGCCCTAAACTTTGTCCCCTGTCGTGTATTTACTCACCATGTCGTGTATAGAAATACACTAGATGTGTGTGGGTAAGTGTGAACAACAATAAAAAAAACCATGTCAAAACCATGTCGTGTATAGATGTGATTTTGTACCCGTGATGCTAAAAATTTATTTGCAACAATCATTTATGGCCATACACGTCCATGTCGTGTATATAGTGAAAATATATACCCGACATGGATGGGTAGTTTTGATATTGAGAAGAAAGATAGGTATGTGCAGACACAATATTTTAATTTTGGGTACTACAATAATTTTCATTTTTTTTTTCTTTTCCCTTCTTCTTCTTCTAATAGAAAAAGGGTCGAAATGTGTCATGACTCAAAATCATTTTAAATATATAAAAATATCCAGTTTTAAAATAAATAATTTGCGGAGGAAATTATTGTTCACTAAACAGTAATTCTCGATGAAAAAAGTGCAAAAATAGTTCATGCTAGCAGCTACACAACAATTTTTGAGTTAAATCTAGGGATTGTTAAAAGCTTCCATAAATAGTCTTTGACAGTTACCTCACTTAACGAAATTCATCACTAACTGAAAAGTTACATAAATAACCTCGTCAGTTCAAATTTAATAATGTTCCTTGATAATAAACACTCACCCCCTTGAATTTCACTAATCTCAACTAACTCAATGTACAACCAGCTTATACACACTTAAGAAAAATATAAATCACTAAATAATAACGAAGTTTGAGAATTGTTCCGTTTTGGTCACTCAAACATAAAAATTATATAAAAATGAAAGACTTGTGAAACTTAAGTGGTTAAACATTACCAAATAAAATATGAGTAACTATATAATGATTTTTTCCCTATAATAAATTAGCATGTTTTTTCCTTTCTATTTTAAAACCAACTTTTAATATATTTGTCAAATAGTTTAATATTGTCGGTTTATTAAAACTAACACTGATTTAAATGTTATATTAGAAGAGAAGAACGTAACACCCTGGTGCCTCACACGCGGAGCGCAAGTAAAAGAAATCATCGTTAAAGTACAAATAAGAGCAACGTTCATACGAAGATGAAGCTTATTGATACGATGATGAAGCTTCAAATTACACAAAGAACTCATCCAACAAAAGGTTGGCAAGTCCATACTACAACGGAAGAAAGAAGATAAAGAAAATGCCATTAGGCTAAACACAATGGGTCGGTTGACCCAAATGGTTGTGTAAGGTTGAGGCTAGGTTGCCCCATTGTGGGGGTGGGTTGTGATCGGTTGGGTTGAGCAAATTTGACAACCTAGTTCATCAATTCAACCGAGTTTCTCTTCTAATTTTGTGTACCATTTGAAGATTAAAAGCCCAGAAAAAAAAATTCTCAGATCACCACTGTGGCAACTAGGTCGTCGTCAGTGCGTCGGAAAGAGAAAGCTGATATGGCATAGGTGAACTAGATTGCTATTGTGTTTAGCCTTGTAAAAGATGAAACAACCCTTCCTTTTTTTGACAACCTTAATATGAGCAACACCAATCTTCCATACTACATTGTAATATATCACCTTTGGTGGACCATTTGGTCTTTATAGACAACAACTAATAGTACCAACAATACCGTTAATTATTTTATTAGACCTTATTTAAGAGAACGTACATCAAAGTTTAACACCGTGCCACGTCAGCGCCACATAGCTTTAACATTTCACCTTAACATCCCCAAAAAACACCCACAACAATAACATTCCCAAGTTAAACTTTAACACTCCAATAATTTACAAAAACAATCCCTCATTTAGGGGCATAAATGAAAAAGAAAAAAAAAATAAAAAAAAAATAAAAAATAAAAATAACGCCCGTTGGGGCTTTAACGCCGGCAAGATAACGCGGCTTTAACGCCGGAACTCCATCAATAACACCGGTTAACGCGGCACTAACGCCGGTTTGGGCGTTATTGATGGAATTGCTCTAATATCGACATGCTATTGTGAAAAATCATTTAATACCAATCAACCTACCAGTCACTGACATGTAAAAACTAAAAAGTAATCATTCTGTTATAGAAGATGGTTTGCATACCACTAAAGTTGTTATAAACACCACTAAAGTTTTACTATGCAGGTTTGTACTCTATGTCGTTTGGTTTGTACAAGTTGGGTCTAGATAGATTTAGGTGGTGTAGAAATCATTTAGTTTCTTATTCAGAAATGATAACTGGCAGCATTGGAGAACACATTGATATCAAGAGTTTAGAAAGTTGCTCCAACCTTAGTAAGAAGCTGAGTGACAATGCTATCATGCTCTCCTGTGCCATCCCTAGTCGAACCTCTAGACTGAAAATGCAAGTTGAAAACATAGGTTACAACATGGCATTTATGATTAAAGTTAATATCTGAAAATGGACACTAATTAGGAAAAATGTCAAATATGAAAGTATAGGAAGGACCCATCTTACAAATCTCAGCATTTTCATCAGATATGATCACATGCAAGTCACTTTGATCCCCTGAAACAATTTGAAAACATGTGCATAAAAATCGGAGAGCGAAATTGTTTGGAAATCTAGATGCAAAATTATCCTACCTCGTGTTCTTTGATCTTGTTCAGCATCAGCAAATAAGTCCCTAACATACTTCTCGGTCTCACCAACAAATTTACTCAGCACTTCAGGTCCATTTACAATCTAGTTTATAGAATCAACCAAAAGCATTGTGAGTAGAAACAGTCACAAGTATGATGTAAGATCATCTTACACATTTTTTCAGCAAATGGAACTAAGAGCCAAATTTATAATTTCATCATTTGGCATTTAAAGATAATGTAGATTCAGTCCCATGATAATCACAGAGAGAAAACAGAATACAACATGCAAATAAAATGAATGATAGCAATTAGCAATTTGCTTCAAATATCTGATGTAACATAAGGTCAATGTATGCAAAGAGTACCTTTAGATCTTTTCCGTTTAACATCTTTCCAATCTGGCGAGTCATTAGAGTCTTGCCAGTACCAGGGGGACCAAAAACAGCATTCCCTTAACATGCTTTATACCCAGTATGATGCATACAGATTCCATTCCCATAAGAGTCAAGAAAGAAAGAGAAAATATATATACATATCACATAAATGCTATCTAGCTGAACAAAGCGATATGGCATTACTTGCTTGCCACATGTGGAGGGAAAACCTTAGAAGCGAAAGCTCTCCTGAAAATATCTGCAAATTCATTGCTCAGGCCACCAATGCCAAGCGATTGAAGATTAAACTCCTTATGCTTGAAAATGTTTCTGCTAACAGCCTCACGCTGATTCACAATCTGCACATAAAGAATAACTTATTGCCATGGACCTTATCTCATCTCACAAATGCTTGAAACATCAGAGAAGGCTACAACACATGAAAAAATTATCAGCCCATTCATTTAGTACCTTTATTCCACTAGAGTTGGGGGCTTCAAACACAATGTATGAATCAGATGTAAGCATGCCTCTTTCAATGGCTGACTTATCCTGCCCTTCCACAGCAACTTGGCTAACTGTGAAGATATAACCATTCCAATGGTACTCAAAAGTTACCCTTTGTCCTGATGTCAAAATCTGCATTTAAGTAAGGCTTTATTTAAATATTATAACAGATCAAAATTAAGCAAATATGAAAAAGGATCACTGTACTGATCATGTCTTTGTATATTATCATTTCTCAGACACTTTGCACCCATATCCTAGTCTAAAGCTAGGAATAAAATGATGCGTTGGAATCACAAGTATGAACTGCAGCTTTTTATAATGTTGATTAATATTCAGAAAATATGCTAAGCATATTAGAAAATGTGAATGTCAAGCCAGCAAAAGAAACTATTACACAGGATGCGTATAATAGAAATGTGGATACTGATGTGGATTAAGCACCCCCAAATGGTCAGTGGTAAGACACTTGACTTCCTCACAAGAGGTCAAGGATTCGAACCTCACTAGGTACATACTTAGAGGTGGCGAGGGAAGGGCCGGAAAGGGTCACGGGAATACCCCAGTTAGGCCGCGTACGTTTGAGTCAAAAGACTCGCCCTCCCCGGGTAACCTGAACAGATAAAACCTCATTCGTTTGATATTGATGTGGTCTGATGACGGTGAGATATTTAATCATAAATGAAGAATAAGTTTGGAGGCTTTTGGGTAACATCCACTCACCCGCATAGAGGAAGCTAAGGCATTTACCATCTCCATCAAAAACCATTGTGAAGAATATGATGTTAGTGAAGAAAAAGGCAAGGCACAGTCATCATGCGGTAGTGAAGCAAGATGTATGGCCACGCGGGAGTTAGCCTAACTATGAGTGCATCAAAGATCCTGGCTTCCCTCTTTAGAATTGTTGTATTGTATTCCATTCTTTAGCCTACCTCATGTAGTTTGTTTGTTTACTGTTTAGTCTACTCCTTCTGAATTTCTAGATCACACATCCAAAACTTTTCCTTTGTTATCCCTAAAAAATGGTTACATACATACAAAGATGAAACTGATACAGTGTATCAAACTGCAGGTGGAGCAATGTGTTTTCGCTCTACAACAATTAATTTTAAATAATAACCAGCTGGTGTGTTGCTAAATCATTTTTCGAGAAGCGAAGGGTGAAATGCTGAAACTAAAAATGTAAATATGGATAACATAGTTGTACATGGTTTACAAATCTTTTTCGAAGCTGCTAGGCTAAAAGGACAACATCAACCTGCAAAATACAAAGCAATTAGTTGATATGCACGTTAACGACCAATAAAAACGAGAAATACCTGCTCTTCTTTATTCCCTTTCTTCACAAACTCCAACTCAAGTGTAAGCAATGCAATATTGAAATCTTCAGGTGGAATAAACCTATAATGGTTCATACATGAATCATCCAAGAACCAGCAAAGACTTGTTCACTACACTAGAGCAAGTATGTATAACAACATACCTGCTAACAGGTACTGAGTCACCAGTAGAAACTCTAGCATGACGTCGCTGGATGGCATTTAGCCCGAGTTGTCTATTTTGTATGGTATTATACGCAGTTTGTTTTAGTTAAGTAAAACAATGAAAGGCTAATGCATAGATAGCAACATAGTTTTCGACTCGTGACTGGACTCGTAAAAGTCATAACACACTCACACACATAAAGAATATTTTTTAGAACAACAACTAACTATCTCACAATATATACACCACAAACTATCTCACATGCCCTAAGCAGGACTTGAACTCACAAACACACATAAAGGATGATCCTAATAGTAGTAACACATCTTATAGATCCTAATTCTTCAAAGTAATGGGTATAATAATGTAAGTAAATAACATGCAATAAACTAGGAAGGACGGGTCTTTACCCACTGTATGCCTGATCCACAGTCCGAAGGAGGACGTGTAGTATGTAACTATAAATACCCTCTACCTCCCAAGGTAGAGGGTTGGACCTTTCACTCAATCTAACTTTCTTTCTTTTGTTTTACTTTCTCTCTCTAGAAAGGCTCCCATCTTCCACTTTCTCTCTCTAAACTCATATTATTCGAACCATATTTGTGATTGTTTGTGTGTTTGTGAAATCCGATATGTAACAATTGGTATCAGAGCCATGGTTTGATCATCCCTCTTACATGTTCTTGGATTTCTAGTGGTTTTATATGGTTTTTGGGTTTGAAAGAGTTTAGAGTTATTTGCATCATTTGGACCATTTCTTGTGTTAAAGTTTGGATTTTGATTGTACTTTTGTGTTTAGAATCATCATAAGTGCTTAGGTTTTGATTTGGAAAGCTTGAATCACTGTGGTTGGGCTTGTTTTGGATTGAAAAGAGTTGTATGTAAGTTTTTCTACCTAGCGACTTGAGTCTCGGAGTATTTTTCTTCGTAGCGACTTGCTTTGTAAGTTTGCAGCGACTTGTAGTTGAAGTGGTAGCGACTTGAGCCCTAGCGACTTGTCTATTGAGACAAGGCGACAAACTGTACAAAGTAGTTGAGGTTCCACTTCGACTAGCGACTTGGTTGATGTAGCGACTTGTCTTTATTATTTCTAGCGACTTGTCTCTGTTGTAACTAGCGAGTTGCTCTTTAGCGACTTGGTCTCATAGCGAGTTGTCTCTAGCGACTTGAGCATCTAGCGAGTTGTCTTCATAGCGACTTGAGTACCTAGCGACTTGTCAAGGACACTCTAGCGACTTGTCTTCTAAGCGATTTGTCAAGGACTGAGATTTGTCTATTCCTACGATTTTTCTCTAAACCTAACATACAAAACCCTAATTTTCAAACCCTTGTTTTCGATCCGCGGAACAGGGGGTATATATAAAGAATTAGGGAATATCACAAACCATTGTTCATTTACTACATCCTACTTCTCACTTTCTTACGGTTTGGTCTTGATTTTAGTAAAATCCCGCGAAAGATTCTATTTCTCGGTTTAAATCACAGACTTGTAAAATCCCGTGTATACATCAACATCATGTCTTACACTCCTGATTCAGTGATTTCAGAAGTACTCAAACTGTATGATGCTATAGACAACCATGAGAATATTAGCTATACTGAACGGTTACAGATGATGGAATTAATTAATGAGGATGTGAGATCTCCGTGTTCAGAATCTAATGAGAGAGAATTGCACCAGTCTAGGCTACAGAATACCATGCATAAAGAAAGTAGCATTGAACCTTATCAACAACTTCACTCTCACCTCATGTTACTTCTACCCATAACAATGGAACGAACATGTATTGCCCTCTTTCATCAGGACTTATCCACATTAACAGGAACTTTGTTGTTAAACCTAGAGCAATTGGAGCTACAACTTGACAAAGAGAAGGTTCAAAAGGATAGTTCCAGTGCTGCACTTCAAGTGATCTACAAACATTTTCAGTCATTCATTAGAAGGGAATTCACATCAGATTATGATCAAGACGTGACTGAAATATCTTTCAAGAGACACACTGGAATGGAAATTAGCGTGTTCACAGAGACACTTATCCATCTCATGGATAATGTGGAGAAGTATATTGAGGAAGTTACTCAGAAAGATGAAAAAGTGGATGAGAGTCTGGTGCAGTTGAGAGATATTTGTGATGAGTCGGGTAATGTATCAGTTGAAGAATTGGGTGTTGCTGAATGCAGAATGTCAGAGACAACAATAAATGATGTAACCAGCTGCTCAGTAACTCCTGTCACACAAGAAGTGGATGCTGTGATCAGAAAGGTGAATGAATGTCGGGTACAATCAATAAATTGTAGTGTTGAGACCAGTAAGGCATCGGGTGATGGATCAGTTGACACTGAATACAGAGGCTCAGAGACAGATAAGCTTGAAACAGCCAGTAGTTCAGTGACTCTTGTTACTCATGATGTGGATGCAAATATCAGACCTACAAATGAACAGGTGTCATGTGATGAGGTACCCTTAACTGTTCAACATAGTGCATCTGCTAATGTACCTAAACATTCTGATCTTAATGCTGAACATGATTCTGATAAATGTTCCTTGGTTGAGGCTGAGTCTAAAAATTTCAAAACAAATGATATGGTTGATAAAAAAGGCTTTTGATGAACTTTCGAACAAATTCACAAAACTTGAAAAACATTGCATTTCACTTGAAATTGCAATACATAGTAAAGAAGAAAACTTTCAACTTAACAAACCATGTAAAAATCCGGAACTTCCTGAATTCCGTGAACTTTTTGAAATTAACACTTTGAAAGCTCAGCTTCAAGACAAAGAGTCAACTATCAACAATTTGAAGAAACATATTTCTAATATGCATGTGAAAAGTAATTTGGTTACAAATAATTCTGATGTTAATACTATTGATGATATTCAAATGAGAAATGATGAATTAGCGGTTTGTGTGGCCAAATTACTAAAGGAAAATGAGTCTTTGAGAAAGCATCACATAGAACTAAGTGACTCTGTCAAAGAAGCTAGAACTAAGTCAATAGAACAAACAAACTCTTTGATAGCAAAAATTGATGATCTCAAAGCTCAACTTCAGGAAAAGAGTTTCGCTATTGTTGCTTTAAAAAATGAGCTCAGAAAAACAACAGGGAATAGTGTGAACACTAAGTTTTCAGAACCATCAATCTTGGGGAAACCAGTTATTAGACAACCAAATGCGTTTAGATCACGAGCGACCAAAATTTTCAAAAACGCAGTTTGCCTCCCAAGTTGATGCGAAACAAGTTTTGACAAAACCAGTCACTTCACCTCACTTGCCTAGGAAAATTGATATGAATGACTTGTATAATAACTCTTATCTAGAAATGGCTAGAAAGAATGCACATAATCGCAAAGACGGAATTTTAGGTGCAAGACCTAGGGTGATGAATTCTTCGAGATTTCAAGGCACTACTAGTAGTTCTAAACCATTACCTAGGAACACTAATCTAAAGACTAGGGATTGGCTTACATCTAAGAGTAGTTGCGTTTCGATTAAAGCTATTCCCATAGCAGATCACTCTAAGAAATCTAGATCTATTTCTGAATCCAAACAAGCTGTTTGCTCAAAGTGTCTGAAATGTATCTTTAATGCTAATCATGATAAATGTTTCACAAAATCCCTGAAGAAAGTAAATGCTCATGCAATGGTACAACCTGTTAAGTCTAGGATTTACACTAAGTCATCCACAGTGCATATGAAGCAAATGAAACCAAAAGCCTCGCCTAGATGGTTACCAACTGCTAAATCTTTGGAAACTAGGAATAAGGATAAGTCTTCCACCATGCATAAGAAGCCTAACAATCCTAGACCTTGCCATAAGTGGATACCATCTGTTAGAATTTTTAAGGATCTTTGGACTTAGGTGGATACCTACAGGAAAGATGTTTACCAATGGCAATCTCAAAGTTGACCGTGAAACCCCAAAGGGTTTGGATACTAATGTCACTAACCAAAATATATGCAATCAAGTTTGTAATATTAGTGTAGGTAGTCCTTACTTAGTTGCAGATACTTCGATCCTTCAATACATGGACTGGCTTAAAGTATGGATGACAAAAGGATTGATATCTCATAACTCACGGGTTCAAGTTACTCAACATTGATATTCAATCGGCTATGAAGTCTGTTCACTTCAGTTCAGGCCTCGTACTTCATCATTATGGCGTCTGTAGATAACACTTCAGGCCCCGTTCCTCAAAGAAAAGAAAAGTGTACGCCTCAGTGCGCTTTATCTTCAGAAGAAGAGAAATCTTCATTTTTATGACCATTCTCATCGACATTCTTTATCAACAAGCTTCATGTTTTTCCACGCTCTTTCAACCCTCAAGTGGATCTACTTTCATTGGTTTATATTCTTATTCACTTGTTCAAATCAAAAATGGCAACTTCGGATGCAATTTTTGAGGGGGAGAAGAGTACATATACTACATGTTGATGGATGCTTGATTTATGGTCATATGAATCTCCTTCAACGCCTAATGTTTCACTTACTAAGGATAAATGGGATTTATTGTTTGGGATTCATTGTTTCAAGATATGTTTGATGAGTATTTCCAACCGCTAGCGAATGTTGATCATCTAAGAAGTACATCTCAGAATACTCAAGAAGCCCAATCTCCAGTTATTCCTCAAGGCGTTGATAATGACTATCATAATATTGCAGTTGCACTCATGAATAATGATCCGCTCTTTGGTATTCCTTTACCAAATCTTCACGGATTATTGTTCATGAATAATGATCCGCTCTTTGGTATTCCTTTGCCAAATCTTCATGGATTATTGTTCCTCTCATTGTGCACGCTATAAATCAACCACATGAACTTAAAAGAAAATGACTACCTCATCCGCTCGAAGACATTATTGGTGAATCTTTCAGATCAGTCTCTACATGTATACTTTTAGGAAGAATGCATCGATGTTGAGGAATCATTTGTTCCGGTTCATTCAGTGGGTCAATGTACATCCGATTTTATGTTTAGTCACGTGTTGGGCATTTGACACAAGTTGATTAATTCGGAGTTAATCAATTATCACTTATTTGAGATTGAAGTTGACTTTCACAAAGGCGTGTTCTTATTTGATAACTTGCTCGGGCTTAAGAAATTGAGTTGAAGACTTGGCTTGTCTAGTTACCAGCAGTCGGGATGGATGGTTAAAGACTTGGTTAACTATCACTATTAGGAGTTACGTTGTTTTACTCAGTGTCACACGCAGATGACGGTGGGGATAATTGCAAGAGGTGTTAATGTCTCATACTTTGTTTGAGTAGTGAGTACTTAGAGATTTGCTTGAAGCATAAATTCTCAACACCGTTCTTCCATCATTAAGTGCAAACTTAAGATACAAATGTGGTGAATTCAACTTCAGATTCAAGTGTGGTATATCGGGTTTGCTTCATCACTGGTCACTTCAATTTGTCCACACATGGGTTGGTAAAGATAGTTAGGGAGTGTTTCTGTTGTAGTTGATTCTCACAAGATTCATTTGGGCTATTTGAGTTCTTCTCACAAGATTTCGAGTTTATAGGTATATTATGTTTTTCTGATTCTGAGGTATCAAAACCAGCAAGGGGGAAGGAGACATATATCTAAAAGCACAACGAGTACACATGATGAACTTAACACTTCTACCTGATTGAAGTTATCCCGGAAAGACAATGGTCATAACCGTAGAGAAACTCAGTGTTTAACTCGTAGCCTTTGGTGTATTATTCCAACTATTTGGGGGAAGGATATATTATTCCAACTATTTTGGGGAAGTGGTCTCTAGAGACTTTTGGTATGTGTTACTTCAGCGTTCAGTTGGAAGAAATGTGAGAAGAATATGTGGAGCGTGAGATGATATTGCTTATCGACATCTTCTATATGATTTATGATAATGTGCTTCCGGTTAGTGCTTCATGTACACAATGTAATGATGATTCCGATGAGATCGCAACCATCAAGGGAGAGATATGTGTACATCTGGGTCGCACAACATATTCACATGATCGAGCTTAATCAGTTATTCCGGAGTTGATATTCGCAGAGAAGATCAGTGATTCAACCAGTTACTGTGATGTCGTTGTCTCTACTCTGGTTGGGTACTTGTGTACATTATGGGCTGATTGGTTATATGGAAGATAACTGGAATGCACCTGGTAAAATGAAGATGTTGATATATTGTTCCCCTGAATAGACAACTGGTCAATCTCGAAGAGTAACGTGTACATCGGGGACGCACAACAGGTTCATGTGATCGGACTTAATCAGTTACTCCGGATTTGATAACCACTGAGACGATCAATGTTTCAACTTGTTACTTCTTTGTTCTCGTGATTCTTGAGTCTTGAGCTTCATTCAATGAGACCGTTCTTATTCATTTCTACTTCTTGGGGAAATGGTCTTTATAGTTTGTCGGTTTGGGGGGAAGCTACCAAAGTCTCACTTTCAGAAGGCTCAAGTTCTGACTACGATTCAAGAGCCTCGAAAGCTTTGGTGGTGAAAGTTTAAGAGATGATGACTTCTTTCTTCTACAACATGCTGAACGATATCCTTATCTCGGTACCCATATCATCATCCTCTTAAACTAAATTATCCTCTTTGTAAATATTTATCAAAAAGAAAATAGAAAAATATAAAATCAACAAAAACCCATAAAAAATCAGAAAATTTGAAAAATTCCAACCAAAAAAAAAAAAAAAAAAAAAAATTGTTTTTTCTAAAGACATGTCTTCTGGTATAGATAACATCTACGGTCTTAGAAATGTCATTCAATAATGGCACGGGTCTTTAGATGAAGTTCGAGCAGGAGGTGTAAATATTTCTTTCTAAACATGTCTCAAAATATGGCTTGCAGTTACTTCAGACTGTAACCCGTGCTTAAACCATGGCTTGCTATTATTTCTGATAGCAACCCGTTCTTCAAAGAAGGAAAGTGCTGCGCTAAAACAATTTTCTTAAATCTCGTGCACTTATCCTAAAACAAAACAAGGAAAGCATGTCGTCAAAAAGACTACTGTTCCTACACAAATGTTTTTCCGTCTAAAATTCTTCAGGAAAATATTTGTTGTTTTTAAAAAATGGTGGTAAATGAGTTGCTTGAAAATCAATCTAATTCAGAGTTTTCAAAAAAATTGAAAACTCAATCAATGACTTCAGCGCTTTTAAACTTTTCAAAAAATGAGTCATTGATTGAGGGGGAGAATGTTTTCAAATCTATATCATCTAACGGGCTTTCTTAATTATCCTATATGCTTAATTAAAAAATTATGTTAACCTACGTTGAAGGACTAGGTGCCTAGGATATGATTGTTAGGATTAGATGATTAGAGTTTGATAAACACATTATTCCCATGCTTTATATGAACTGATTGATATGTTGAATTGACTTTTATTAGTCGATTGCTGTTTGGGTGTTGTGGACCACCATATTTCTGTTTGTGTCCACTAACGTATGAAGATATCATGGATATAAGAATGTTCTTGATCCGAATCCCACAAATGAATATGATTGGATGCCGAAAGGAAAGGGTAACTATTTCTTAAGTCGACAAATGAAGAAACGAAGCTTAATTGGACTTCTATGGAGAGTTGGCATGAAAAAATGCAACGTAAAAGGTCTCACTGCATCAGCAGATGGTTTTCTTCATCATCAAATGAAGAAACGAAGCTTAATTTGACCTCAGTTGGCATGAAAAATGCAACGTCAGAAGTCTCACTGCATCTGCAGACGGTTTTCTTCCTGCCCTACAGCAACAGCAGAAGCTTCTCAACCACCTAACGTATCTTTGTGCAGGATACCATTTTTAAACAATTTTGAAAAATATTGTTTTGAAAATGGAAAAATATTGTTTTGAAAATAAATCGGATTCAAAGTTTTGAAATCAACTGGACTTTATTTTGTCAAATCTTCAGTGATTTCAAATTAAATATTTTCAAACGATATTTCATCAAAAAGTCCGTTCGTACGTTATAATGTGGTGATATAAAGATTTAATGTTATGTCATGGTATGATTCTCTTTAAAACTCAAAGATCTTACAAAATGAAATTTTTTGTGTTCTTGTTTGATTGTGAAATTGTTTTATTTTACTTAAAGATCTCTTAAAAACTATCATACCTGACACTAACAATCTTTAATGTCTTATATTGATCCTTATCCATCATTTTTCAAAATCAAATCTCGCCACGTCTTTCCCCAAAATTTTCTAAATGATTTAAATCAATTGGGATCACAAATCTCAATTGGCTTGAAATTTTTGATCGGGGGAGAGATCGTGATTTAAATCTCAAATCTGTTTTAATGGAATTGGTTTTAGTCCTTCAAAGGCACTCCTACCTCCATGTGCCCAACGATTTCAATATACATAATGCACGTGTTGAGGGGGAGCATTTATCCAAAAACTAGATGAGTTTTTAAATCAGGCACATTTTCTCCCATGTTTTCTAAACCTTATTAAATCACTTGGGATCCAAAATCTCAAAGGGTTTGATATTTTTGATCGGGGGAGAATTTGTGATTTAATATGAAATCTGATAAATAATGATTGTTTTGATTCAAAGTGCAAGTTCTCTCTAATATGTGCTAAACTCTTTCGTATATCGATTCACATATTGAGGGGGAGCGAATGGTTTCTATTGGAAATCGTGAAAAGTACTTTAAAGAACTCCTGCCTCTATGTGATAAAATGATTTCAAATATCCAAAGCACATATTGAGGGGGAGAATTTACCAAAGAAAATCAAATGGCTTTTTCTATGGAAATTGTGATCAAGAAATTATTTCAAAGAACTCTTGCCTCCATGTGCTAAACAATTTAAAAATCATATGCACATGTTGAGGGGGAGCATTTCTAAAATGATCAAAACAATTAAGGTACAAAATGCTTTGATATTATATCACAAGTACCTTGATTGATTTTCCAAATGATTTTTCAATTGGTTTCGAGAAGGAATGAACAATACCAAAAGACCGACCAATTTATTTTATGCATGGTGTTATAAGGATGGTTAGGTTAGGTATTCGTTCCCACGATCCCGCCAGAGCCGGAGGGATCTACCCAGGGACAATCCACTAGATAGTGTAGAGTCCTTTGGTATGATGAAAAAAGGAGAAAAATGAGAATATGGGAAGAGTGCGGACTGAGACTGAGCTAATACTGGAATAAACCCAACAAGGTTCTAGTTATGATGTCTCGGTAAGCACTTAAGGGGTTGAAGAATGAAAAAGAATTGAATGTGAAAAGGGTGAAAAGAAATAGCCCTCCAATAATTCAACCTTAGGGCAGAAACCGGGTTCAATACATATGCTACTGGTTGTTACCAAGGTAACACTGGTATTGAAGACAAGACGTCATGGACCCAGTGACGCACTGCACTAAACTTCCCAAGCTACTCAAGTTCCTCTTAAAAGGGCTTGTTTCATTCTCACGAGGAACCGACATTATCTATCGACTTTCTCTTAGAGATGGTTGATATTGAAGAAGCAGACCCTCTCCCTAGTCTCCGGCATAGGAACCAAATGTGCACAATTGAGTCTAGAGCCAAGAGATCATCCACAATATCTCATTAGGACACAAAATTAATGAAGACTTGCTGTTTCACACAATGTGGAAAGTGAGTATATATTGAGAGTCCTACGCATTATCCTTGTGGTATTGCCAGAACATCCGAGTGCTATGAAAATATTCACGATGAAGATGGAAATCCTTCTAGAGCCAACATCAAACAAGCTCTTGGTGGGTGACATGTGAGATCTTTTCAAAAGATCAAGCTTGTGACAACTGGATAGAAACGATGGGGCGATTCATTCTTGAATCAACCTTGGTCCAGGAAATGAATTGACGAATACTTTTGGAAAAACCGTTCGATGTGCAAATCTCTTCTTTTCTCTAGCACATCGAATGTGTATTCATTTTCAAATTCAAAAAGTATCTCTGATTGAAAAAAATACTTTTGGAAAAACCGTTCGATGTGTGAATCTCTTCTTTTCCCTAGCACGTTGAATGGGTACTCTTTTCAAATACAAAAAGTATTTTTGATTGAAAATTGATCTTTCTCATAAAACCTTCGTCGTATTGCAAAACTCTTTATTCTAAGCAATACGCGATTGTTTTCAAATCAATTTTTCATCAATCAGTGAATCTCAATTCGCTGGTTCACTCACTCCGTGTTGTCTTCTTTGAGAAGTTCCGGTTTGAGAACAGCTAGAACATCTACGAAACCCTGTCGGAGATTCTTAGGAATCCTACCTGATCACAGGCAGTACTTGTACTGATCAACGGGGAACCGTGGGCCGTGTACCTCAATTCAACGAAAGTGATCAAAGATACTTTCGTGCGCTTTATTGCTAACTGTTGCTTGCAGGTACATTTGGACGGTTGCAGCTGATCAGAATTGAGGAGTCAATCCAAAGCCGCATGCTCACAGCATCCACACTTAATTGAAGAAATCATGACTTGTGCATATATACAGAACCTGGCTATGATATTTTTATACTATGCTTCTGCTACGCTGCTGCAAATATCATGAACCAGTAAGGCTTCCGCTACTCTGATGGAAAGATGTCATGATCCTGAAAGTGTGAGCATGTCGGTCCAAAAGTCACAACATCACATGATGGCAACACAATCAAGGGTGATCCAGAGATTTACTGTGGCTGATGATCTCGATGAAAGCTCGAAGATCATCAAGATGTGGATCAGTTCAATGTCCTCCACTGAAAGTACAAAATATGCGGACTATGAAGAGTCATTGCTAATGCACAAAGATTGTGAAAGTGAAGAATTCAAGTCTACGAGCTCAGAACAGAAGACAAACTAGAATGCTAGGATTCAAAATGCAAAACATGGGGTGACCTCCCTTAGGGGGAGATTGTTAGGAATTAGAAATTCCATAGTGAAGAGTCGGTCACCCCAACTATTATCTAGCATAAGTTAGCTCGTAGACATATCATTATTTACATGTTTGTTAGTTAGTTATTAGCTTAGTTTAGCTTAGAGTAACACCGTGGAGGAAGGACGGGTCTTTACCCACTGTATGCCTGATCCACAGTCCAAAGGAGGACGTGTAGTATGTAACTATAAATACCCTCTACCTCCCAAGGTAGAGGGTTGGACCTTTCACTCAATCTAACCTTCTTTCTTTTGTTTTACTTTCTCTCTCTAGAAAGGCTCCCATCTTCTACTTTCTCTCTCTAAACTCATAATATTCGAACCATATTTGTGATTGTTTGTGTGTTTGTGAAATCCGATATGTAACACATTGTGAACATTATAGTCATTTATAAAGCTAGACTTTGGGATTAGGTGTACAAACATAACTAATCGATCCGTCATTAACCTCTTCACCGCTTCTTTAATTGTTCCGATGTCCTCCCTTCGTCTCTAAGGTTACCTTAACATACCACTAAAAGGGACAAGATATGTCTAAACGTTTTGTTCTCAATTGCAGTGGAAGAGGAGCGGTCGATGGCAAAGTCCCCAGCGGGCAAAGGCGCAAGTACTTAATTAGAAAGGAATTTGGTCAATCTTTTAGAAAATAAACAAATCCAAACGTAACTTCTAGAAGTACTTGAATTTTTTGCGGCGTACGGCTGTGTTTGGAGACAAGTTGCTAAGAGCGCTAGGGCTTGTTCCCCTTCGCCATAGTGACATGGCAATCTCGCTGAGACTCGTCACGACACCCCCCCAAACTAGCCGAGCCTCGCCACTGATCACCTCGTCGTGCAGACGACGAACCAAACTACTAACATTGTTACTGATTTGTGGGGCCAAATTAATATTAAAACGATAATATTACCGTTTTCTCTCTCTCTCTCTCTCTCTCTCTCTCTCTATATATATATATATATATATATATATATATATATATATATATATATATATATATACATATATATATATAGAATCGGATCACTAAAAAGTTTAATCTCAAGAGAAAAGTGAGAGAAGTGATCTCAACCGTTAGATCACCCCCTCTTCCTCTCTTTTTTTTCGCACCAAACTACAGGGACCCGATTGTACCTTCCTTTATTCTTTAAGGGAGTGTTTTGTAGATTCACACCTTTCATATATAATGCCTAATTTTCTCTCACTTTTTCTTTTTCTTCTTTCTATCATTTCACACACTGATCTTTTTTCTTTCAGTTTATCTTATTCTTCTGTCAATTCCAGATTTATCAAATCGAAGATTAACGACATCATATAACGAAATCATCTCATCACGAAATTATAGCGTGTTACCTGATAAGATATCGTGTTATCATATTCACAATACCATCTCATCATAATATATCAAATTGAAGATCAAATTAAGGTTTGTAACTGATTTCGATTATAGATCTGTTATTTTTATACTTAAAATCAATTATAAAGCTTATATACGTGATTGTTGTTGTTTTATCTATACGAATTTTTATTCATATTGAGTTAGCATTTTGTTTTTATGAAAAATTGATTTGCTAATCATCATCTTTGTTTATAGATGTAACGATTATCAGATTTTATTGACATGATTCATTGTATAGAATAGTCATTTAAAACAAAATTGAGAAATAAACACATGGAGAGCATGTTTACAAAAAACTGCACACCAAGTGTTTGATAAAATGTCTGAATGAGACTTTACAACTGCGATGCACTAATTTTACACCGTGATGCCCTAATTTTTGTGAATAGATTTTAGTTACACTGTGATGCCCTAATATTTAATGAGTGAAGTAGCAAACTAGAACTTACAAGTTTTGATAAGCAAATTAACAGTTTTTTTGTATGTACCCTTTAGTTGTGCTAGGGTAATGCTAACTATCAATGAAATTTAAAAGATAATGTAATCAGAATCAAATACTGAGTCTTTAATTAAAATAAAAAATCAGAATCAGTTTGTATCTTTCTAATTTATAAGTAGATACTAATTCCAGGAGCAACAAATATATGCATGAGTTTAGTTATGTAGTAACAGATATATGAATGATTTTTAAAGGTTGATGATATATAAGCCTTTGAGTTGATTGGTGGCGGCACTCAAGTACCAAAATTTGTAGGTTTGTTGCTATTTCTTTTTTATTCGGTTTTATAAATGCTAATTGAAAGTTTTGTTATTCACTTTATAGTCGTTCGCAAGACTGTCATGAGGTGACATTGTCTTAAGCAACGCTACCTAGAAGGATTTTTTTTTTGTATTTTGTAATATAGTTCCACAGGAACCTTAAATAAATATGGGAACTAATTAGAATGTTTTGGATTGCGTTTTCTATGCATCCTCTTTTTTTTCTACCTTTATAAGTTGCGCTTATGCGATGCAACTTACTTTTACCACTAGTATTAATGTATCCCTTTTCACAGGATAAGCTTCAAGAATTTCTTAGGAGAAGTGATCTTGACATACATCCAGATGAAGATGAGGCTATAGTTTTAGGTGCTTCATTACATGCTGCAAATCTGAGTGAAGGAATTATATTGAATCATAAGCTTGGTATGATTGACAGCTTGGTATGATCGACGGTTCTATGTATGAACTCATGATGGATCTAGATGGTCCTGATTTTATAAAAGATGCTAGCACCACACAGTTACTTTTGCTAGGGTTGAAAAATTTACATGTCAATGTAAATCTTAATTAATAGTTATAGTCTTTGTAATTCGTGATAATCAGGTAGAGCTTCTTTTGCTTTTTGTCTGAAATTCATTAAATTGACCAAATAGATGCACTATAGTGACTCAAACAAATGTACTAAAGTTCATCAAACAGATGCAGTAAAGTTGCGTCATATTTTATCATGTTTCCCTTTTGTGTGTATTTGCCGTAATTACGAATGTTTTCTACACATGCATATAGTTACCGATCTTGTACTTGTATGTTTGATAGTGTCTGGAGTGGATGTTAAAGTGCATAACTTAATACAGAACAGCATGAAACGTTCATACATAAAAGTTATCCCACTTATGAAACTAGCGCAAAGGCAATGGTTTTGAATAAGTGTAACAGGAAAAGTAGATAATAACATATTTATCTTGTGTTGTAAACTCCCTATAGTAAAGAAGATATACAATCTGTATAGATCTTGTATATATCAGTATCGCATTCAGAATTGTGAATTGACTTCAGCTTCAAGATTTATTTATAATAAAGTTCCGTATTCTATATTTGTGGTTTTAATACAAATCTATTTCTTTATCACATTCATTACTTTGGAATGTTGTTATCAGTGAATGATGTAACAGGTGATATCTCAGTAGAGTCTATTTCTTTATTACATTCATTACTTTGGAATGTGGTTTTAATATAAATCTATTTC
The DNA here is from genome assembly GCA_910596185.1 of Chrysanthemum makinoi. Taxonomy (NCBI): domain Eukaryota; kingdom Viridiplantae; phylum Streptophyta; class Magnoliopsida; order Asterales; family Asteraceae; genus Chrysanthemum; species Chrysanthemum makinoi. The sequence goes on from OU343223.1 coordinate 269,265,644, forward strand.
TTTATCACAATCTATATTTGTGGTTTTAATATAAATCTATTTTTTTTATCACATTCACTACTCCAATGCTTTCTCAAGCTTTAAGAGAATGTTGTCCCATTTAATATTTAATATTGATCCTTTTATTATTAACCCTGATGCAGTTTTTTTGTGAACAGTTTTTTTTGTTTCTAAGTACTTATGCGGATATTTCATTCTGAACATTTATTAATAATCATTTAATTTTTTTACTTGAAAAAATAGTATATTTTCTTAGCTCAATAATTCAGCTAAATTTTTGAAAGATTTTTTTTACTATATGAATTATACTTTAGCCAAACATATGCACTTTCTTCTATGTATTGATGCACTTTTATTTTCAACATTGATGCACATGTGTTCTTAAATATTTGATTGAGGCTGATAGGTGAAGTGGATAATTCATTTAAATCATATTTTATTTTGAACACTGTGTGAGATAATCGATCACTGAATTGCATACCTTATAAATTATGATCACATAAATCCCATACACTATTACGGTAATTTTGAGGCTCATAGAGTTGTAAACTTGGGGAAAATACATAACTGATCATATTAATCGACCACTTGAATCCATGAAATTATAAACTTTGAGACACAAAGTGCAGTAAATTTCCTGAGTTAGATTTTTAAAGAAAAAATAGATATTACTTAACTACCATGCTACCGTAATTTAAAAACTTGCAATACAAGCAACAACTAATAAGCAAATCATTGAGTAAAACTTAATAACACTGATTTATAAAAGGAAAAATAACTAGACCAAAATTTGAAGCTACTCAAAAGCCAATGCATTCTCCCTTCGGACCTCCTCTTTTTTCTTTAGAAGTGAAATCGTTATTGATGTTGAATATTTTTCGGATTTATTATGGTGTCTTTCCCTTCATCATATCAGCAACAATCTGACAAATATGATCCAACAGTTTCTTGATATTGAGATAGTTTGCGGCTTGAAAAAAAATATACAACCTTTAATGGGTATCCTAAAGACAACAAGAATGTACAATTCAGGGTATTCATCATAAGTTCATACAAAACCTACTCCGCTAAGTAACTTGACTGCTACTCGTTGGTCCAGCACAATTGTTCATACACTTGATCCCATCAGGCCATGAATAGACAGAAGAAATGTTACCCTTCACTTTATGGGAGTAGTTCTCCTCATGACTCTATGCAACAAAAAATATAATGTAACATACAGATAGGGTAATGTATAATGTTGATGCACTAATGTATAATACAGATGCATTAATGTATAATCTTACACTTAAGTAGACCTTTCGAGCTAAAGTGGACCTTTCAAGCTGGATTGACATTATCCTTTGTTTTGTTTGTTGGTCTTTTCTGCTACAATAAAGTCACCAAGTTAGCAAAAATTATGGAAAATTCTTTTAGATTAGTATTTTCCCTGAGTGTGCGAAACTTATACTCATAACTGTAAAACTGACTCATTCAGATGCCCTTAAACAAACAGATGCCCTTAAATCATACAAAGACATGCCTTTAAATCATACAAACATGTGCCCTTATACATACAGGTTCACTTAAACAATCAGCAAAAGCTCATATCATGGTTTTTAAGCTAAGTACAATAAATGTGACAACTAATCATAAAAAGTGTCAAAACCCAAAAGCTATCTTAATTATGACAATTCGGCCTATTTTCATATGAATAGGTCGATTTTGGTTGTATTTTATTTAGAAACGGTCAATTCCACAAAAATCAAATTGAACAAGGAAGGTCATATCATGGTTTTTTAGTTAAGTACATGAGTTTAGCTATTTTGACCCGCTGACCTTATAATGGGTTGATTTGTATCATGTACTTCCAAATATCATTAATAAAGCCATAATTTTTTACTCGCGTGAGTGACCATAAGATATATCAAACCACATATCATTAATAAAGCCAAGAACTTTCCTGTCCTACAAATTTACCCGTTTTGGCCCATTGTCTGACACTCTGACCCACACCCATTCCTAGATCGATTATCAAATTGATGAAAAAGACTGAAGAAGAATACAAAATACGATATACCTTACCAAGTCTCAACCGATGGTTGTTAGGTTAATGGAAGAACCAGTACAGGGATGCAAAACCAAGTAGTTGTTGTGGATTGTCCTACTAATCACTTTTATTCTCAACTACAAGATACATTTGCCAGTCGAATCAATGACATCAATAGGATTGCTAACTAATACAGAAACATAAGAAGTGAAGAAATTAGCTTAAATATATGCTATAACCATGCAAAACCACATAATTGTTTAGTAATCCAGAGCAGTTGGATGTTACCATCAATAAGGAGAAGAACAAGTCGTACCAATCTACATTAAAGAAAATCCATGGATTTGCCCTCAACATGGACAACCTAATTATAATAGATAAGAATGAGCAACCGCACCTCAATAACGAAAAATGTGATACATTCTGATAAAACACGAATTTTCAATAGGCACTAAAGACCTTTATAACTTACTCTTTAAAATGTGAATTAAAAATGATGGTAAACATGACATGGCCTTTCATGTAAAAGATAAGTGTAATATGTAACTCAAGCTCGCCTACTTTCGAATCCTTTAACCCCTGGCTATTCACATATGCACTATACATACAAACATATGCCCAAAGGTATGTTCGACGATGCACTAAAATACAAATGGATGCCCTATTATTACCAATGATGCACTAAACATTCAAACAGATACACTAAACATAACATACACACTGATGCCCTAACGTGTTCATCAATGCACTGAACATACAAACAGATGCATAAGTATTTCCAATGATGCAGTAATCATACAAATGGATGCCATTGTGACTGACAGTAAACATACATATCGATGCACTAAATATTCACATTGATGTCTTAATCTGTCGAATGATGCACCAATCAAACTCACTGATATCCTAATCACTTTTATACTCACTGATGCTCTAATATGTTCAACGATGCACAAAATATACAAACATATGCCCAAGGTATGTCAAACGATGCACTAAACATACACATCCATGCCTTAGTATGTCTAACAATGCACTAATTATACTCAATGATGCCTTAATATGCTATATGATTCAACAATAATACAAATTATGATTTTTTAGACTGATGCAACAATTACAAACACAGATACACTAAAACAACCTGATGCCCTAACGTGTAATTTGATACTGCAAATTTACACAAATATGTCCTAAGATGTCATATCCTTCAATAATAAACACATATAATGTAAATTAGTGCATCACAGTTATAAAATCTTACTCAAACATTTTATCAAACACCTGGTGTGCAACTTTAATAAACATAATTTTTATGCATTTTTTTGTCAAATTTGTTATAAATAACTAAACATTATAATAAATAAATTAATTAATTAATAAAATATAATTAAAAATGTTATATGTAATTAACTAACCTGAAGAATATCATTGATGATGTAGCGTTTGTGAATGAACCGCATTTGACTGATGGCGGTGTGGCGATGGCAGATTAAAGATTAACGTGGTGGTTGCATGACGGAAGACGGTGGTGATGGTGATGGTGAGTCGTCTCACAATAAAAATAGAGTAGCTCATCTTCATGGTTGGGCGTCGGTGTGACCGTGGCCGAGTGAAGATTGAAGCAGTGGTTGCATGAGGGAAGACGGTCGTGGTGGTGACGGTGACTGTGTGTGTTTGAATCGGTGAGTGTATGTGTTTGCATCAGGGATGTGTATTTGGATCTGTATAAACAAAGTTGGTTCCTTTTTTTTCTTTTTTACCTCAAAGTATGACATGTTATCAAAATCTACCCTGTAACTTTTTTTCTCACTTTTCTATCTAATTATACTTTTCTCTAGAACCGGACTATATATATATATATAACAGGAGGCGTATGACACATCATAATACATCATTTCCATTAAAGCCACATCATCATATTAATGCCACATGAATACCAAATAATCACATTTAATGCCATGTCATCATTCTTTGTTCATGTAAATGCCACATAATCACATTAAAGTCCATGTCGTCACATTTTGGCCACGTAAGCATATTTTTTTTATTAAATTTTGATTTTTTTTAATGGTTTAAAATTTGGAATTAAAAAATGGAGCTAGCATGGTTCGAACATGGGATGGTCTCCAAACATAAACAAACATCTCAATCATCGGAGCAATCCAACTTTTGTTATTTAGTTTCCAAGTCAAAATTGATAAAGACAGTACCTACTTAATTTGAATTATCATTCATATCCAGGATTTTCACAACCTACTCCTTAATTTACTGTGAAACAGTAATACCAAATCAATCTATTCCATATTTATATGTGGTATGTTTAAAGGGTTTTAGGGTTTTACAATCACTCAGAGTCCGGTTCAAAACATTCGGAGTGCTACTCTAAACCTAATTTTGGAAGGAGGTTCATTCAATTACTTTCTTTTTGTTTTGTGTGTTATTAACAGATTAATCAATCAACCATACCAATTCTAATCTTATACTGTAACCCTAATTTTTCAAGCAAGTTAGTTTAATTACTTTTTTTATGAGTTTTTAACAGATTAATCAAGACCATATATGACGCACCGAACAAATTTCATAATCACTTTCGATTTACCAGGTTTGTGGTTTGTGAACTTGTTATTTTATAGAAAATAAGTTTATTTATTTTTTTTATTGGGGTTTAATTGATTATTGTTTGATTAATGCATAATTGCATAATTTGAGTTCCTCATTTGTTTTAGTTTTTTTTTTCTAAATTTATTTTGGAGTATTTGTTTGCTTTTTTTAAATACAATGCCTTCATTCACGAGTTTAGTTTGTGACATAAATAATAATGCAAATTTATATAAATCATTAAAACCTGTTAATTGCTTCTTATTTGTTCTTCCAAACGAACCAATTTCAATAACATCGTGGCTGATCAAGAAATAAGTTATTCTATGTTTCTTTACCGGTACCTGAAATCCTTTGAAGATCAGCAGTTCAGTACTGAAGACTAATATTAAAGATTTGTATTGTGGGGAACTGTATGTTGATGGATCCATATAAATATGAATTTACTAATAGAGATTTGGTTCAATCTTAAAGAAGACACATTGTTTTTGCTTTAACTGAATTTGTATATGTTTGCTATGTAGTTTGGACATGGATAGCTTAACAGGGTTCTTATCGGTAGTGGTGTGTGTCTTTATACGGTAAGCTCCTTTTTTGAAAATCCTTCACATATCCTAAACTATGATATCATAAGATTAGAATTGCTTGCATGATATTAAAAGTCAGAATAAGTTGTGGTCATAAGATGTGTATAAGCCGCGAATAAGGTGTGTATAGCTTGCTCAACAGGGTTGTTTGGACTATTTTGTAATTTTTTTCATTTTATTTATTAAACCTGCAATTCTGTTGTAATGTAGCTTTTATACACATAACTATTGGGTCATTGATCACATTACATGTCGCTTTTGGCAAACTGATGGTTTGGTTACTGACCCACCAATAGGGTTTTTGCCGTTTATAAGGATAATTGTAAAAGATAGAATCTTAGAGCTAAAAAGGCGATATTATGTTGTATCGTAGTTATTCTCTATTGAAATGATACATTGTCAATATTTATATCTGACAGCTCAAGGACAAAGGTCGGGGGTGGGGATATTAAATGAGATCTTATTATAGTTATAAGATGTGATTATATGGGAAATAATGGAATTTGCATATCTGTAATGCAGGTTTGGGGATTCTAAAGCAAGGGACCATGAGGTCAGGTGTTGTTAGTCGTTGCTTGCAACAACACGATCATACCTCTCATCGAAATACCCAACATATATTTCCTATACCTCAAGGTAAGCTAGAACACAGTCATATTTACGGTCATCGTTATATAAGTTTGTACATATATAAACAGTTAAATCACACATTACATTACGTTATTCAAATTATAATAAATGTTCATAATATGCTGTCGTGCTTTTCCAACAGCTATCAGTGACAACCAGCAGTCGTGCTGACACTAGCTGGCTTGATATGTAGGTGTGTCACTTCCACAGCAATAAAACCGTTTGTTAGAGGAATCGGTATCACTAGAAGGTTGTCATTTGTAATTTATTTTTAACCAGGATAGTGAATATATATGTGTGTGTAGCTGTTTTCATTGGTGGATGACTAATTACTTTGTGTGTGCTATGCAGTGATGGTAGTATGATACATTTAGAACACCTTAAATGCCACGTACGGGAAGAGTTGAATAAACAGCTTCTCGGACTATGGTCGTGCTTCATCCGCTTAAGGTTTGCATATTTCGTAATGCCTGTCACATATATGTTTTCATCATTAATTTTAAGCCTTTTTCATGTAGGAACGTGTCCATTAGTAGAGGTGGTAAAATGGGAAGGTTGGGTACTTGGGTAACAGCATAACGGGTCAAAATGGTTAGCTATTATGTGCAGGTTAAGGGTCGAGTCTTTTGGGATGACTCACCAACATTCTGTTATCATTTTTATATCTCAGGTCCCTTTCTCAAATGTGGTCTATATCGAGCAAACTGACTTTAGATTGGAAGATTCAAAAGACTAATATACATGCAATAAAATCATCTATAAGAATATTATGATGGTTCATTTTTATTTAATTTCAGGTCCATTTGTGTCATGGAGCCACACTATCTTAGGCACTCGATGCTTATTTGAAGTTTTATGTCATTGTCATTTTAGGCACTTCTGATTCACATATGGCCACTCAAACAAGACATGCTGCAAAGAGAATTAGAAAAGGCTTAACAATCTGACCATGACAATCGTGCCAAAAATATGCTCACGGGTAGTTGGAAAAGGCTTAACGATGATTGTCATAAATTCAACACTGTTTACAAACATTTGCAGCGTAGAAGCGGGGAAAATGACATTGATCACCTCGAGAATGTGGAGACCAATTTTGAACAACGCTTTGGTGGAATAAGCTTCATATATGTTTGTTAGGAATTGAAAATTCTATAGTGAAGCATCGGTCACTCCAAATATAATCTAGCTTAAGTTAGCTAGTAGACATATCGTTTATTACGTTATTTGTTAGTTAGTTATTAGCGTAGTTTAGTCTAGTGCAACACCGTGGAGGAAGGACGGGTCTTTACCCATTGTATGCCTGATCCACAGCCCGAAGGAGGGCGTAATACTATGTATAAATAGCCCTCTCCCCACAAGGGAGAGGGTTGGATGTTCATTGAGTAATCTAACCTTCCATTTGTTTATCTCTCTAGAACACTCCACTTTCTCTCTCTAAAACCATATATTAATACGCCCATATTTGTTATGTTTGATGTGTTAGGATTTATAAAATCCAGTTGTTAAAGTGTCAGTCACCTCAAGTATATGTAATCGTTAGAAAACTCGTAGTCGTAGTCATTTAATGGTAGTTAGTATTTAGTTAAGTATCACCGTGGAGGACGGACGGGTCTTTACCCACTGTATGCTTGATCCACAACCCGTAGGTGGCGTTTTATGTATGGTACTATAAATACCCTCTACCTCCCAAGGTAGAGGGTTGAAGCTCATAATAAGATTTTACTTTCTCTCTCTAAGTTCCCAAAACCTCTTAACTTTCTCTCTCTAAAACCTAAAACCATACGCCCCCTTGTTATGTGTTATGATGTGTTAGTGAAATCCAATATGTTACAAATGGTATCAAGATCCATGGTTTGATCGTCTCTCTTACATGTTCTTGGATTTCTAGTGGTTTTATATGGTTTTTGGGTTTGAAAAAGTTTAGTGGTATTTGCATCATTTGGACTATTTCTAGTGTTAAAGTTTGGATTTTGATTGTACTCTTGTGTTTAGAATCATCATAAGTGTTTAGGTTGTGATTTGGAAGGCTTGAATCACTGTGGTTGGATTGGTTTTGGATTAAAAAGTGGCGCTCTTGTTTGGTTTAAAGGATGCGATTTGTGCCTCGTACACCTTTTCTGACGAGCGATTTGTCCTTGTCTGGAAGCGACTTGTGTTAGTTGTGAATCACTTATTTAAGCGATTTGTCCGGTTAGTGGTTGTACTTGTGCGTTTTGTGCGGTGAAGCGATTTGTCATTTTCAGCGACTTGCTTATTGAAGCGAGTTGTAAGTTTAAGCGACTTGTCTTGGTTAAACGATTTGTCAGTTTAAGAGGTTTGTTGGTTTAAGCGATTTGTATGGTTAAGCGACTTGCTTATTGAAGCGAGTTGATTGTTTAAGCGATTTGTTAGTTGATGCGACTTGTCTGTTTTGAGCGATTTGTTGTCTGAAGCGACTTGAGCGATTTGTCTTGTTGAGCGATTTGTCTCTTGTGACTTAGTGCTTTTCTTCTTGATTACATTTTACGGTTTTCTCTTGATTTAGTAAAATCCCGTGAAAGAATCTATTTCCAGGTTTAATCCAGAGTTTTAAAATCCCGTAGAATTTGTAATCATGTCTACCAACGTACCCACTATCATCTCTTCTGTTGCTGAAGACGTTCAAGCTGCTGGATCCGATACTCGTCCACCTATGCTTGACAGAACTGATTATGATGAGCTCAGTGATAGGTGGACGAGTATCGGATCCAACAGCTTGAACGTTTGGGAAACGAATTAGGTTGTACTATTTGGGAAAGGTGAATGGGGTTAACATTCTCAAATCAATTGATGAAGGACCTTATCAGATTGAAACTACCAGAGACACACTTGAAACTGCTGCAGATGGTACAGTGATCTTAGGTTTGGACAGACCAAAGACGTATGATGAGCTCAGTGATAAGGAGAAAAAGAGATACGATGCTGATATCAGGGCTTCAAACATTATACTCCAGGGTCTTCCAAAAGACATCTACAAGTTAATCAATCACAACACTGAAGCCAAGGCAGTTTGGGACAATGTTAAGATGCTTCTCTCTGGTTCTGAATTGACCAAAGAAGACATGGAATCCCAACTGTATGATGACTTTGAGCAGTTTAAGATGAAACCAGGGGAAAGTGTCACTGAATATTACGTGAGGTTCTACAAGCTTGCGAATGACATGAGGAATATCAAAATGACTATGCCAAATATTCAGCTAAATTCAAAGTTTGTGAACAACATGAATCCTGAATGGCACAAAATTTTCACTTCAGTCAAGTTAACAAAAGGTTTGAGGAACACTAACTATGAGTAGTTGTATGCATACTTGCTTCAGAATGAGAGACATGCTACGTTTGAACGAATGATCTAGGAAAAATTCAATTCAAATTCTGGTAATGCAAGTTCGTCAAATGATTCAACAACCTTTTACACTAATGTAGGAATAACCACCAAAGCATCTCAAGTCATATTGATGCGTTCGCACGTGGTTTTAAATTTATAATCGAGAATTACCGGTTAACTAGGAACACATTCGGGCAAGTATACCCTAGTCAAGTTGTAGTATAGTATATGGTAAATCAAGGTCGTCCCAAGAGACTTGGTTACACTACAAGTGTCGTTTGTTTGTTTAAGCAAGTAACAAGTTGATGGTTATGATTGTCACATATCAAACCAACAAGAAAAGCAATATAAGAACAAGCAAGTATCAAGGTCGTGGTTATGATTGTCACGGATCAAACCACTAAGAAAGCAATAATAACAAGCACACAAAGAACATACATGTTTAGACAAATGATCACAAGGATATTAGGATGTTTAGTTTTGAAAACATATTATTAAAGATAATCTATATGAACTATAGAACCCACAATAATAGTTTAGTGTTTTATAAATCAAATATACATAAGCCTCAACCAAATGGTCATGTCATGAGCCTTATGCCTAAACCAACACCAAAGAGATAATCCTTTCAGCCCTTATACTTTGATGTTATTAATTTGTAAAGTTCCATTTACTTGAAAGATAATGAGAACACATATTCAAAAGATTCCTTTCGGCCTTAATCCAAATTAAACCTTTACTTGTTATGTTTATTAGTTCTCTTGCACAATCGTCACAAAGTACAAGACCAAAATCATTTGTCACTAATGAATTGAAAGTAACCATTGTTAAGAATACTTTCGTCCATTGAACTCAACAATGATCAACCAAAACAATAAACAAGAACAAGTTTCAATTTAACCAAATATGATGTTATCAACTGTTGATCCCAGTTGAGCAAATGATCCTTTATAGAAACTGACTTAAAAAAAGACTTATTAAGTATCACGCGGAATTTAATACTTAATCTTAAGAAGAATAATAATAAACATTCAACACCTCAATATTATTATTAATACGAATACTCTAACCAGTATTAGGGTTTTACAACCTTGTAGTGTATCGACCTTAGATATAAAACATACCTATATCTAATCTACCCTAGGACCTCCTTTTATAGGCTAAGGAGTCCTTTACATAATACAATACGTAACCTACAAGATAAATATCTTTTCCATATTGATCTAATACAAAAAATTTAACCGACTATACAAGACTAGCAGTGGTTACAATACAATATCCGTGGTTACACAATACTACTAGCTGCGGTTTCTCATCAGCAGTGGATTCATTCTTCTGTCCGTGGTTTCAACAACTTTGTCCGAGGTTCCAACACTTAGAATAAATCATGATCCAAGGAACCTAAAACCCAACAATCCTCCCCTAAACTTGATACATTCAAATAGAATTCTCAAGTTTCCTTTAAGCTCAAAACACCGAAATTGGAGGATGTAGCCAAACACTTACTTGCTTTAAAAATTGTCTCATACTTCAGCAACAAATTGTAAGCTTGACCATCATAGGGCATCAACATCTTCAAACCACCAGGCTTCACCATCTGAGCAATAACTCCTCGATAATTATTCAATTTGGGATAATCACCTTCTACAAGCATATAAATAACTACTCCAGACACAGTTAACACATGAACTCCACAAGTTTGATATAAAAACCATCTTGTAACTTGACCATTGTAGAGTTCCTTCCATTCAGGTTCATCATGAGTTGGTTCAAACAAAATCTTCAAGTGATGATAAACTAGCCTTTCATCTGGATGTATATCACCAAACTTATTCTTGTAAAGCTTCCAAAGATTCATTAAATCATCTCTATCCAGATATTGAAGCATTTGTGAAAATTTATTAAACTCAGAAACTTCATTATTTAGTCTTTGGATTTTCCAACATCCTTCACTTCCATTAAGCTCAAATGCATAAGAGATAATTTGATGACTATCTTCAATCTCTTTTAATCTTTTAGAACCAGATGCATCCTAAAGCTCAGATTTTCTCTTTAGATTACCTTTAATCCACTCTTCATCTTTTTCAGAATTCATTGGAGTAAAATTTTCATTGTTAATTCTCATACACATCAGATAAAGCTCATGAATTCTTTCAAATGAACATTTACTAAGATTATCAGGAATATGTATGCCTGAATTCTTAATAATCTTCATCAGCACATTCTTCATCTCACGAATTGTAGGAGGTTTCTTCCTTTTAACTTGCTTCTTTACCTTACTTATCCTCCTTGCCCATTCACCCAATATTCTTGCTCTTTCCTCATCATCTAACAATGCCCATTCTTGAGTAGTATACTCATTCTGTATTTGATTAGAAGCTTGTAGATAGTTTTGTGATTCATACCATTTGTCTAGCCATTTTTGAGAAGCCTCCTCCTCTTCTTGCTTTTCTTTCTCTGTAGCTGCTTTCTCTTCAGCATGTATGCTCCTTGTATACTCTTCATCATAAGCAATATGTTCTTCTACACTTTTAAACTTTAAAACAGGTGCTGCAATACCTTTACCCTTACCAATATCTGGTTGAGCCACCTTCTTCTTCAAAGGCTCACCAATAACTAAACTTTTACCTTTGGGTTTGGTTGCAGTAGTTTCAAGAGATAAAACAGGTGCAATGATGGGTGTAGGGTTAGATGAGGTTTTGCTGAGGTTGATCAATGTACTTGCAACTTCTTTCTCAACTTCTTTTGATTTGGGTGGTGATGCAGAGATGGTTGTAACAATTGTAGAAGTGGTTATGATAGCAGTGGGTATGATTATCTCATTAGAAACTGCAGCAGTGGTTTCAAGAATACTAGCCGTGGTTGCAGACATACTATCAGTGGTTGTGTCTTGGAATATCTCATCTTCTACCACAGTCTTCACACTTTCAAGAACAGCTTCATTCCCATCTTTATCAGTTACCAGAAGTTGTGCTTCTTGATCTCCACTATCCACATCATGTTCCATATGCACATCTACAGCCTCCCCTAAATTCATGCCATCACTCCTCCCCTGTTTGGATACATTCTCCATATGCACCATAGTCACAGCTGGAGAGGAGTTTACCTTTCTTCTCGACCTTCTCATTGTCCTCAAAATAGCAACCCCAGGTCTTCTCACTTTCTCCAAAACAAACATCCTATGCTTCAGTCTCCTTTTTTCTTTACCCTGAAACACAGCCAACTCTTGAAGACTTGAGATTGGATCCTCCATTTTAGTACATTTAGCCGTCAATTCATTGAAGTGTTCAAGAATATCATCCCCACTTCGACCTGTGTTAACTGGTCCGAGAGGTGGTTCATTAGAAAAGTCATCATGTACCAGCTTAGGATCCGTCAATTCAGTTTCATGTTCCAAACTATCCTCATCACTTCGAGCTGTGTTAACTGCTCCGAGAGGTGAATCCTTGGATATAGTAAACATAGCATCAGACCTAGCCTGAACATCTATGCACCCTGAGCCAGCCAGTTGGCTAGGGATTCCTCCACCTGTATTGAGTTCCAAGAAACTCTCCACATTAGGAGTTGCCAAAGGTTGGGTCTTAATGATGTTTCCACTATCCTGACCAGCATCTAAGCATGAATCAGTAGTGGAAGCCCTTCCAATCATGTCACCTCCACAACTTGTGACAGCCTCATGAACAACACCACTAGCACCAGCCTGAGGTAGCTGAATGCCCTTCCTCCTCCTAGTCCACACAATTGGTTTAACAGTGGTTGCAAGTGTGCTATCAGTGGTTTGAGATATACTGGCAGTGGTTGGAGGTATACTATCAGTGAGTTGAGGTGTACTAGCAGTGGGGTCAGGTTCTAAGGGTTGGGCTTCAAAACCATCATCAAACTCAGGAATAGCAGACAAAGTAAGCATATGGGGAAATAAAGGAACATCTCTGATTTGAACATTTGGGTTCTGATTCCTCATATGTGCAAACACCTTAGGAAGCATGTAATGCACTTCATACTCGTTAGTATTCTCAACTGGTTCTTCTATTTGACTTTCAACAATCAGTTGCACAAACCTAGAATATAAATAATATTTGCCCTTCTTCCTAATATTCTGCAAGACTAGCAAATGATAGCAGTAGCAATTTTGGAAGGGAATTCATCAAATCCAGTGGTCTTATTACTTATACACATCAACAAGGTATGAATCAAAAACTTCCATTGTTGTGAAAACATGCTCTTAAAGAATTTTACCTTGTCTCCCCTGTGTGTATATCCTAACCTTTCCAAACCAGCAAAAATCTCAGCATCTGAAAGATTAACAACACCATCAGCATCATCTAACTTCAAAACCCCTCTAAATATCTCCTCATCAACCAAAATATCATTCTCATCCACAACTGTACTAAAACCCTCTACTCCATCGGCCTCCTCAAGCTTAGCATTCCTCCAAAATTGATGAATATAGGCTTTAAAGATAGTTGGTGTGATAGTTAAGGCAAAGTGAATAGGCTTTAAAGATGGTTGCTCTGATACCACTTGTTGATCCCAGTTGAGTAAACGATCCTTTATAGAAACTGACTTAAACAAAGACTTATTAAGTATCACGCGGAATTTAATACTTAATCTTAAGAAGAAGAATAATAAACATTCAACACCTCAATATTATTATTAATACGAATACTCTAACCAGTATTAGGGTTTTACAACCTTGAAGTGTGTCGACCTTAGATATAAAACATACGTATATCTAATCTACCCTAGGACCTCCTTTTATAGGCTAAGGAGTCCTTAACATAATACAATACTTAACCTACAAGAGAAATATCTTTTCCATATTTATCTAATACAAAATATTAAACTGACTATACAAGACTAGCAGTGGTTACAATACAATATCCGTGGTTACACAATACTACTAGCCGCGGTTTCTCATCAGCAGTGGATTCATTCTTCTGTCTGTGGTTTCAACAACTCTGTCCGAGGTTCCAACACTTAGAATAAATCATGATCCAAGGAACCTAAAACCCAACATCAACATATTCCAAACAAACACCACAATTATCTAAACATCCTTTTCTCACAAGTTCTCATATGAAATAAACAAGTATAAAGACAACATTCACAAGACAAGAACACATCACAAGAATCACATAATCAACACAACCAAAGAACCAAACATGAATCATAACATTCAACATCATAAAAGTAACAAGGATTTACCCAAAGTAAGATTACATTAGGCAATGGTGAAGGATTATAGCACTCCTTCAAGCCTCCAATCAACTACAACTTCTAACCAAGCATATTTCTGGAAATGGCAGAGGTTTGTGGTCTTTTGGGAGAGATAAATTTGGTGGAAATTCGTCCTTAAGGGTGGAGGCAAGAATTACATACAATTTGGGATAGGATAGTTGGTGGAAATTCGTCCTTAAGGGTGGAGGATCGAATTTCACACCTTTGGTGAAGGTAAGTTGAGAGAGGGATGTTGTTTTAGGTGGAAATTCATCCTTAAGGGTGGAGGATCGAATTTCACTCCTAGAGATGGAGTGGTGGGTGAAAGGGATAAGAAGGATGGAGAAGGGATGATGAAATGAGGTTGCAAAGGCCTCTATTTATACTACTTCCAAGGCTAGGGGTATTCAATGCATTTCTTAGAGGCCAAGGAGATTGGAAGGGACTAGAATTCATGTAGGAAGGGACTAGAATCATTTGGAACATGATTGGAACTTTCTAGGACTCTTATTGATGAAGAAATGGCAGAAACAGGCCCTCCAACCGAATCGGTTGGGCTCCAACCGAATCGGTTGGTCTTCTTGACTACTCTCCAACCGGATCCGGTTGCGGGGCTCGACCGAACGGTTGGAGCAAGTTGACAAAAAACGATAAGCACCAAAGTTGTAGATCTTTCTCTTAGCTTTCCGTGGCCGCGAACCGGGGGTCAAACGGAGTCCGTATACAAAAGTTATGGCCAAAATGGTGAAGGTGTGTCGGGAACAACGAGTCTTCCAATATGTCTTCGTTTAAGCTTCTTTTCTTCATTTCTTTCTCGTTTTCCTTCTTGAACTTTATTCTTTAGTCTTTGAACCACTAACTTGATGACTTTACCTTCTCGAATATACTCCACAAGTCTTTCTTTAGTCGGGAATTCTATATATATGGAGAAATCTTCGTATTTACTTCTTTTTCTGTCTTTTTCTGTCTTTTTCTCCACTTTCCTGTACTTGGCTACAAATGAACTAGCAAACACACTTTTATACGATTAAGTAACAAAATCATATGATTATAGCCAAATGACACACATAAAAGCACAGATAACGCTACTAAAAACATGCACAATTTGAGCGTTATCAAATTCCCCCACACTTAAACTTTGCTTGCCCTCAAGCAAATCTAAAATTTAAGAAAAATAAAACCCACATGGTGCATGAAATATGATTAGAAAAATGTGATGCAAATCTTCCAAGTACAAGTACGAGATAAGATTCATCGTTTTAAGCTTTAAGAGGTGAAAAATCGAGATGTTTGACAATACCCCAATGGATTTTCTCGCTTGATAACATGGCTAAGCACCTCACGAAAAGGAATGGATGCATAATTCACTCATGACTCAACACTCAATTTATTTAGTGATGGATAGTATTAAGGAATAGTACACTCATATTGCTCAGTCATGATCTAAATATTACCATAGGCTTGTACAAGAAACAAAACTCCACCGACGTGGCATAAGCACCAAGTGTAAACATCTAAAGAGGGATTTTATTCGGGTTATAACGACAGGCTTCGGGTGAATAAAGGGTATGGATAAGGCATGGAAATATTTATGAAATTGGGGTTAAAAGAAAAATAAAGTCAAGTCTAATACCCATGTTGCTAGTTACCAAACAATCCGCAAACCCGAAAATGATTATAGTTACAATCTTTCTCCTCTTCGGACTTTCACATATCGATACATCGATTTGCCATAACATTATTCTTATACATAGCATAATGGCTAACAACTGTCATCACATATATTTTTCTTTCATTTCTTTTTCGATGACTTATTCTCTTTTTTTTCATATATTTTTTTTCATATACATCACATCTCCCCCACACTTCGTATAAGCACACACCACAAAAATACAAAATATAAAGGTGATCAATCTTCATCTTTGTCGGAATGGCACACACGAATGGCAAAGTGCGGCTAACTCATAATCATCAAAAACAATCCAGCATACCAAACAACTAGCAACCCACCATTTAGACATTGACAAGGGTTAGGCTAAGGTTTAAAGTGTAATTTTTTTTTCTGGTTTTAACAAAAAGAAAAGGATGGCTCAAAGGGTGTACTAAGGATATCTAGCGCTAAAGATGAGCGCTAACAAATGGGTCCATGTAGGTGGTTAACTAACCGATGTGGCTAGCTAATATATCATTAGATGTAAAATGGAAGGCCATTTGGTTTTGTTCCTAAGGTGCCTCTTTAGCACACGAATACACTTATATCACACGAATGTGATCTTACTGCGGTCTGATAATGATTTACAAGTACAAGTTCTAGAATAAATAAAATCACCGGCACACTCATAGCAAAAGAATTCAAGCATAAAAGATGTATGCTTTCTATAGAACAGGCTCAAATCCTCACAATTTAGTGGTAAGGGCTATAATTTGTGCTAGCAAATGTTTATCGATCCCAGAATGGATTGCAATAATAATCGGAACACATCTCGAAGTTTCAAATATTACCAGTTTCACCAGTGGGTTGATCCAGTTATTCTAATATATTATCCTATAAGCGAAAAAACAACTAGATCATAAGGGCAAACAAGTTCACAAAATTTTATAAATTGGCCCAAAAATTGGGAATCTAAGAACTAGTTTCGCTTTTCTTGATAATATTTTCCCCCCACACTTAAGTTAAGCACACAAAATAAAAATAACTTAATGACTAAAAAAAATTGCTATTATATTATTACTACTATTACTACGAGAAAACTTTGAAAAATAAACTAGTTACGACTCTTTTTTTTTTCTTTTTATTTTATATATATATATATATATATATATATATATATATATATATATATATATATATATATATATATTTAAAAACCAAACATGACTTATTCTTGTCCCACGAGTTCTCGGTAGCTCCATTGAAACGCACAAAGAAGCGGAGAAGCAGGTCAGCGCGAAGCATATTAAAAACCCAACTTCTTTAGGGAATCAGGGAGACCCGCCTTATACATCTCACATTGTTTGTTTACAATGGGTGAGCCTTACTTTCGAGGGACTTGAAAAAGTCAATTTATAAAATAATTTACCAACAAACCAACAAAGGAAAAATAACAAAGAAACAAAATAAAGCAATTGTGAAAACTTCAAAGCATGTAAGATAGGGAAAAATAAAACTATAAGTCTAAGAGAAACGAAACCTCCCGAGCCAAAGAAATCATGATCGAACTCCATATGATAAGGTGCTAAGCAAACGCTAGCATAAGCGTGTGAGATCAATCGATCTCTCTTTCAACCAAACATGTCCAATCAAGAGTGTAAGGTTCACGATCCAATCAATCCTTCCTCCACGAGCTTATTAAATCTGCAAAAACAAAATAAACTACAAAAACACGTAAAATCCTAAAACTCACTTTCGTAGGCATCACGGTTGCATTTAGCGTATGCAACAAGCCTTTAAACCCCTCGGTGGCCCGAGTGGACGAGTTATAGTCTCGTGAGGGTTTCCAGTGAACATACCCACAAAGTTCAAAACACTTTTATCTTATAAAAAAATAAAATAAATAAATAAATAACATATGTACTTATTTATTTACAATGTACTAAACTAACAAAACTTAAAAATGGCAAAATGATGAACAATAATAAAAATACTAATGCTCAAGTATCTTAGGAATGATCCCACAAGACACTTCAACTTATTTGATCTAGACACGAACACACAAAAACAAAAAATTTGAAAACTATTTTTTTTACGATTGGTCCAACCGATCCGATTACGGGGGGTGACCGATCAGTTGGGACGAACCAAATGAGACCCAACTTCCAACCGAACCGGTTACGGGGTGTAACCGATCGGTTAGAGGCGATTTTTAGAATATATATATATATATATATATATATATATATATATATATATATATATATATATATATATATATATATATATATATATATATATATATATATATATATATATATATATATATATATATATATATATATATATATATATATATATAGAATCCGGATCGATTGAGAAGGTTTTTATTTTGAGAAGATTGAGAAGGTTTTCAAAAACGATAGATTTTTAACTTTGATTCATGTTTTTCAAACGTAAAACTCATTTTAATGTGATTAAACTTTAAAATGTGTAAAAAAAAGTTGAATCAATGTTAAAAATCTCTCGATTTTGCAATATATGTAGAATACTGAATCATCTGTACAAATTTAATGAATAATCATCATAACTCGATTTTAACAATGCTTTGTGAATCAAATTTGTGATTTATAGATTCGATTCACCATAAAATGATGTTTACTTGTGAATCAAATCAAAAACATGAATCAATTTGCTCAAACGAAGATTTCTCAATCTTCTCAAAATAAAAACCTTCTCAATGGAACCGGAGCCTATATATATATATTTTACGACTCTAAAATGACTTTTGAAAAATATTAACCGAGAGCTCCAACCGATTCGGTTGGGATTCCAACCGATTCGGTTAGAGTTGTTTGGGTGGTTTTGGTGGTTTTTTCGCAAACATTTTCGAGCACACTTAGAAAGCAATCATTGAAACGAGCATTTTTAGGACACAAGAAACGAAATCCCAACATCAAAAACTTGATTTTGATGCAAAGATCATTTGAGCAATTTTGAGAAAATGAGAGATTTTGAAAAGAAAATGCAAAGAAGCAATTAAGAAAACATCATGAGCAAACATCAAGAGCAATCAATCAACATAACGAGCAAACGAACAAACAAGTGCAAAACAAGTCCCCGGCAACGGCGCCAAAAACTTGATGTGCTTCCATCGTGGTTTTAAATTTGTAACAAGAATTACCGGTTAACTAGGAACACATTCGGGCAAGTATACCCTAGTCAAGTTGTAGTATAGTATATGGTAAATCAAGGTCGTCCCAAGAGACTTGGTTGCACTACAAGTGTCGTTTGTTTGTTTAAGCAAGTAACAAGTTGATGGTTATGATTGTCACATATCAAACCAACAAGAAAAGCAATATAAGAACAAGCAAGTATCAAGGTCGTGGTTATGATTGTCACGGATCAAACCACTAAGAAGGCAATAAGAACAAGCACACAAAGAACATACATGTTTAGACAAATGATCACAAGGATATTAGGATGTTTAGTTTGGAAAACATATTATTAAAGATAATCTATATGAACTATAGAACCCACAATAATAGTTTAGTGTTTTATAAATCAAATATACATAAGCCTCAATCAAATGGTCATGTCGTGAGCCTGATGCCTAAACCAACACCAAAGAGATAATCCTTTCGGCCCTTATACTTTGATGTTATTAATTTGTAAAGTTCCATTTACTTGAAAGATAATGAGAACACATATTCAAAAGATTCCTTTCGGCCTTAATACAAATTAAACCTTTACTTGTTATGTTTATTAGTTCTCTTGCACAATCGTTAAAAAGTATAAGACCAAAATCATTTGTCACTAATGAATTGAAACTAACCATTGTTAAGAATACTTTCGTCCATTGAACTCAACAATGATCAACCAAAACAATAAACAAGAACAAGTTCCAATTTAACCAAATATGATGTTATCAACATATTCCAAACAAACACCACAATTATCCAAACATCCTTTTATCACAAGTTCTCATATGAAATAAACAAGTATAAAGACAACATTCACAAGACAAGAACACATCACAAGAATCACATAATCAACACAACCAAAGAACCAAACATGAATCATAACATTCAACATCATAAAAGTAACAAGGATTTACCCAAAGTAAGATTACATTAGGCAATGGTGAAGGATTATAGCACTCCTTCAAGCCTCCAATCAACTACAACTTCTAACCAAGCATACTTCTAGAAATGGCGGAGGTTTGTGGTCTTTTGGGAGAGATAAATTTGGTGGAAATTCGTCCTTAAGGGTGGAGGCAAGAATTACACACAATTTGGGTTAGGATAGTTGGTGGAAATTCGTCCTTAAGGGTGGAGGATCGAATTTCACACCTTTGGTGAAGGTAAGTTGAGAGAGGGATGTTGTTTTAGGTGGAAATTCATCCTTAAGGGTGGAGGATCGAATTTCACACCTAGAGATGGAGTGGTGGGTGAAAGGGATGAGAAGGATGGAGAAGGGATGATGAAATGAGGTTGCAAAGGCCTCTATTTATACTACTTCCAAGGCTAGGGGTATTCAATGCATTTCTTGGAGGCCAAGGAGATTGGAAGGGACTAGAATACATGTAGGAAGGGACTAGAATCATTTGGAACATGATTGGAACTTGCTAGGACTCTTATTGATGAAGAAATGGCAGAAACAGGCCCTACAACCGAATCGGTTGGGCTCCAACCGAATCAGTTGGTCTTCTTGTCTACTCTCCAACCGGATCCGGTTGCGGGGCTCGACCGAACGGTTGGAGCAAGTTGACAAAAAACCATAAACACCAAAGTTGTAGATCTTTCTCTTAGCTTTCTGTGGCCATGAACCGGGGGTCAAACGGAGTCCGTATGCAAAAGTTATGGACAAAATGGTGAAGGTGTGTCAGGAACAACGAGTCTTCCAATATGTCTTCGTTTAAGCTTCTTTTCTTCATTTCTTTCTCGTTTTCCTTCTTGAACTTTATTCTTCAGTCTTTGGACCACTAACTTGATGACTTTACCTTCTCGAATATACTCCACAGGTCTTTCTTTAGTCGGGAATTCTTAATATATGGAGAAATCTTCGTATTTTACTTCTTTTTCTCTCTTTTTCTCACTTTCCTGTACTTGGCTACAAATGAACTAGCAAACACACTTTTGTACGATTAAGTAAAAAAATCATATGATTATAGCCAAATAACACACATAAAAGCACGGATAACGCTACTAAAAACATGCACAATTTGAGCGTTATCACATACCTACTAGAAATGGTAACCACAAACTCATTCCTGATCCAATGTTTAAGCAACCTGATGCTGAAGCAACCATGGAATATTTCATCAATAAACTGGCTCTTATGGTTAAGCAAAATTTGAACCTCACTCTACACACTAACAATGAGATCAGAACTGCATCCAATCTACACAATCATGCTATTGTCAGAGATGGTAAGATTATGGTGCAACCAGTGCAAGGAAGACAGTATGAACAAGGAAAAGGTGGAATAGGTGGAGGGTATGTGGCTAATCAGAATCGTGGAAGGAATGCAATTCAAGGACAAGGAAAGCTAATCAAGTGCTAAAATTGTGGTGGTGAAGGACACATTGCAAGGAACTGCACATCTCCAAAACGCCCTCAAAATGCATAGTACTTCAGGGACAAGATGCTGCTGGTGCAAGCTCAGGATAGTGGAGCGGTTTTGAATGAAGAAGAGTTGTTGTTTCTTGCTGAGGGAAATGCCAAAACGTATGATGCTGATGTGGATGAGCAGCCAATTCAGGAAATAGGTCACAATCATCAAAATGCCTTTCAAGTTGCTGACTGTGATGCATTTGACTCTGATGTCGATGATGAACCTACTGCCTAGACAATCTTCATGGCAAGCATTTCACCTATGGTCTCTCCAAAGGTCGCATCACCACAACAGGCTGGTCCATTCAAAGCTTCAATCATTTCAGAGGTATTAAAGCTATACGATGAAGTTGATGTGCAAAAGGTACATAATGAAGTACAATCTCATGAAACTTATGAATCAGATACAGATAATGTGGGTAATAATAATATTGTCCCATATGATCAATATGTGATACAAAGTGAAAGTAAAATTGTACCAAGTGATGCATCTTCTGCACTCAATGCTGACTATGTTTTTGATGAATACACTGCATGTGCCCCTGATGATTCTGTTATCTCTGAACTGAATGCTTATAAAGAACAAGTTTCCATTTATGAACAACGTGCTAAGTTTGAGTTAACTACCCGTGAGCAGGAAATGGATAACCAAATGCGTACAATTATTAGAAAAAGTAATTTTAGAGAAGAAGTGTTAAAACAAGAGTTAAACTCCTTACAAGAAAAGCTTTCTAAAACTGTTAAGCAAAAGCAAGAACTCCAAGATAATGTTAAAGTGCTTAAACAAGAATTTAATGCTAAGGAATCAAAACTTTTGAATGATTTTTCCAATCTAAAAACTTTGAAAAACAAGCTTGAAAATAAGTTGTACGTACAAGGGAATACCATTCAGACTGCTCACATGATCACTAAGCACAGAGTATTAAGCGATAAGCATAGTATTCCCCTAGTAGAGGAGCCAAATCCCGAATATTGTAAAAAGGCTAAAACTTTCCATTCAATTGTATATGATGGCAATGAGATCCTCAAGCCTAGGCAAACACCATCATGTATTGGAAGTATGGAAGAGGATAGAAAATTAGAAGATGCCTCTAGGGAGAAAATGGATAAAAAACTAAAAGATCCTGAGTGTAAAACGAAAAACATAACGATCAAACCCCATGACTACACAAAAGAAAATTGGATCTCCCTGAACATGTTTAAGCCTCAAACTCAATTAACCCCAGAACAAATCTTTTGGAAGAAGGACATGGATAAGCAAAAAGCAAATGTACTTGTTGAAACAAACACTCCCCTTAGGAAAGTGCCTGCAGCTACTGTGTATCCTCCGAATACACCAATGCATTTAGTTCCTAGAACTATTTCCACTAATAGCAAGACCTTAATCAGCCTGTATGTTGTTTATCAAACATTCGTTGATTTTGAGAAGACATGTAAGAAGAGAATCACACCTACAGGGATAACTTAAGGGGAAAGGGGTTTTGAGCAAACTAAAGAATGCTATTTAACTGAGGTCATACCTTTCTTTAAACAATTAAAAGGTCAATTTGAGAGTCTTCAAAAGGGGATAGACTCAAACATTAAAGAAATGGAAAAGGAATTTGATGCAATGATAGTTGAGGTCAATGATTATGAACGGGAACTCAAATATAATGAAATTGAAAGGAAGAATCTGCATATCTTAAATGAGAACTTAGTATTGAGTTGTGTGGCTCAAGATGTGTTTTATAATGTTACTAAGCATTCTATTACTGCTTCTCAATTTCATGAATTATTTGTTGCTTTGAAAGTTTCCCATGATCGTGTCATTGAGCTTGAAAACAAAAACTCAAAACTAAATGAGAAAATTGACCAGGATGATCACGATAATTTGGTAAAACATTTTTCTAAGCTAGAAGTTGAACATTTTGATTTGCAACTAAAATATCAACATCTCAAAGAAAATGTCAAAACCTCAAACATCAAGACATCCTCAAATGTTCCAGAGTTTGATGCAGTTTTTGAAATAAACAAACGTGACGAACAGATTCAAGCTCACTGTAACATGATAAGAAAGTTGAAAGCCCAAATTTCACAATTAAAGGGTGAAAAGAACAATGTAACTGGCTCCCAAATGCCTCCTCCTTTAGATTCTCAATTTTCTCAAAACTTTCATCTTCAAAACATCATTAACGTACTACAACAAGAACATGAGAGTTTTTTAGAAGAAAATGAAAAGGTCAAACGACACTTCAAAGAGTTATACGATTCAGTGAAAGTCACTCGTGACAAAAACAATGAAAAAATAACTTCGTTACAAAAGGAAATTGAGAATCTGAAGAGTCAGGTAAAAGGGAAAAATCCACTTGTCTTTAATGAAAATGTTGCATCAAAGTCATCTGCAGACTCTAAATATACTGTGACTGTTAAATACATTCCTCCTCATCTTAGAAATAATGAACTTGTGTTTCATAATTATTTCTTTCACCTTAAGGATAGTCTAGAATGTCTCCGTGAGATTGTAGAAGAAGATTACATAAATAAGCCACTTGATAGTGAAATTAGGTTTGCTTGCATTAGGGCCAAAGCGATCTGAGTCAAACATGTCTAAATCTCGTGATGCCTTGTTCTTGCTTAGTGCTAAGTATGCAACCCATCAATTAAGAAGTGCTTTATGTGCTTCCAGTAGCTAGTGCACTTCTAAAAGAAAAGCAAAAGTAGCAATACCAACTAATGTTCCCATTCCTCTCTGAGGATAAAAGTGACACCAAAGCTAGCAGGTCAAAGCCTCAAGGCAACACAAAGAATGATAGGACCTTGCAAGCTAGGAATGTTCAGTGGAAGAAAGTAGAAGATCACCTTAGGAAGAATGAAACTATGTTGAATAATACGAATCGTGTTGATTCTAGTGTCAGCTCTAAGCGTCCTGTAATTAATGCGAATTCTGCTACTTTTGGCAAAACATGTAATGACATGTAATGATGATTGCTTGGTTCTGTTACTAATCATGTATGTGGTATGAATGATTTGATTAATGCTGTTAAATACCCAGTTAAAATTGTTAATGCCAAAAATGAAGCTAAGAAGGCTAGAAAGCAAAGGCGGAAGAAGGTTAGAAAACATTGGAAACCCACAGGAAGAAAATTTAGTAATATAGGTTATCAGTGGATACCTACTGGCCTTAAATTTAATCTTAATGAGTTGTCCCCTAAATTTTCTAAGTCAATGCCCATTAGGAAATGGATGCCTACCGGTAGAACTATTCCTTTAAGAAGTGAACATACTTTGAATAGGTCTAATGCGCTCACTAGTACTGCATCTATCCCTAATGATTTCATTGATTCTGCTTCTGATGTGGGTGTTCCAATAAATGGAACCCATTCTTGCATGGGGATCCCAATTATCCAGTTATCCATTTTTGTCTGTGTTCAACAGCAGGTCGTTCAAATCGTTCTGTGGTACTTGGACTCGGTCGTTCCAAGCATATGACTGGAGATCGCTCGCGGCTCATGAACTTCGTGAGTAAATTCATCGGGACTGTTAGATTCAGGAACGACCATTTTGGTGCAATTATGGGTTATGGAGATTATTTTGTTGGTGACAGTGTAATTTCCAGGGTATATTATGTTGAAGGTCTTGGTCATAACTTGTTCTCTGTTGGTCAATTCTGTGATTCCGATCTAGAGGTGGCTTTTAGAAAACATACATGTTTCGTTAGAGAACTTGATGGTGTGTAACTGTTAAGAGGAACACGTAGTTCAAACCTATACACCATCTCTATCGAAGACATGATGAAGTCTTCTCAAATCTGCTTGTTGTCAAAGGCTTCAAAAACAAAGTCATTGTTATGGCATCGTCGTCTCAATCACTTGAACTTCGGTACCATTAATGATCTTTCCAGAAAGGACCTTGTAAGAGGCTTACCCAGATTAAAGTATGAAAAAGATCATCTTTGTTCAGCATGCCAATTGGGAAAAAGCAGGAAATATGCCCACAAACCCAAACCCGCAAACTCAGTTATGGAAGTTCTTCATACTCTTCATATGGATTTGTGCGGACCTATGAGAGTGCAAACGATAAATGGGAAGAAATATGTTTTAGTCGTTGTTGATGACTACTCTCGATTTACTTTGGTTAAATTTTTGAGGACAAAGGATGAAACTCCAGATGTCATCATCAAACTTATCAAGCAGCTTCAGGTTCGACTTAATAAGACTGTTAGAATTATTCGAACAGACAATGGCACTGAGTTTGTTAACAAAGACCTAAGTCAATTCTATGAAAGCATTGGAATCAGTCATCAAAGGAGTGTTCCACGCACGCCTCAACAGAACGGTGTAGTTGAAAGACGAAATCGGACCCTTGTTGAAGCTGCAAGAACAATGCTAATATACTCAAAGGTTCCAATGTTTCTTTGGGCTGAAGCCATTGCCACTGCTTGCTACACCCAAAATCGTTCCCTCATACACACTTCACATGGAAAAACTCCTTATGAACTTGTCCATAAACGAAAATCTGATCTCTCCTACCTTCGTGTATTTGGTGTTTTGTGTTATCCAACGAATGACGATCAAGATTTAGGTAAATTAAGAGCTAAGGCAGACATTGAAGTTTTTGTGGGTTATGCACTAAACAAGAAAGGTTACCGAATCTACAACAAAATAACTCGAGATATCATGGAAACTATTCACGTCACGTTCGATGAGCTATCTGGGCAAATGGCTCCAGGACAATCAAGTTCTGGACCCGCATCACAACATTCATTAAGTAGTCCCATTAGTTCTTCTCTTGTACAAAATTCCTCACCAGCAACTACATATGTACCCCCTTCGAAAGATGATTTGAAGATACTGTTTGATCCAATGTTCGATGAACACAATGAGCCTGTTGCCAATGATCTGTCAAATCCATCAACAGAGGCTGCTCCTATCCCTGTCAATGTAGATAACCCTTCAGTTTCTATGTCATTGAGTCAAGAAGCGCCTACTGCTGATCACTCAGTCTCATCATCAAATCCTCAATCATCGTGTGTACATCATGGAATTGTTTCTGGAACCTATGATGGAGATAACCCCTTTGCTACTCCCGAAGATGCTCCTTTTGAGAACATATTTGCTCCTGAACCATCATCAGAACCATCTTCATCAGAGGAAAACGACTCTACTACTTCGGTTCCTCAACAACAACCACATGAACACCTTAGAAAATGGACACATGATCATCCATTGGACAACATCATTGGAAACCCCTCTTGTCCAGTATCCACTCGTAAACAACCTGCAACTGATGCCTTATGGTGCTTCTTCAACTCCGTACTATCCAAGATTGAACCAAAAGATGTTAAAACTGCCATGAATGAAGACAACTGGTTCAATGCCATGCAAGAAGAAATTCATGAGTTTGATCGACTAGATGTATGGGAATTAGTACCTGCTCTTGACTGTGCTATGATCATTGCTCTAAAGTGGATCTTCAAAGTAAAACTTGATGAGCATGGTGATGTATTAAAGAACAAGGCTCGATTGGTTGCAAAAGGATACCATCAAGAGGAGGGTATTGATTTTGAAGAATCATTTGCTTTAGTTGCACGTATCGAGGCAATCAGAATCTTCCTGGCTAATGTTGCAAGTAAGAACATGGTAGTCTATCAGATGGATGTAAAGACGGCCTTTCTTAACGGAGATCTTAAAGAAGTCGTATACGTCAGCCAACCTGAAGGTTTTGTGAATCCTGAGCATCCTACTCATGTCTATCGCTTGAAGAAGGCCCTTTACAGTTTGAAGCAAGCTCCAAGGGCATGGTATGATACGCTATCAAGGTTTCTTCTATCTACTGGATTCAGCAAAAGAGCAGTTGATCCAACATTGTTCACCAGAAAGTCAGGCAAACACTTAATTCACGTTCAAATCTATGTTGATGATATTATTTTTGCCTCGACTGACCCCAATGAATGTGACCGTTTTTCTAAGGAGATGGGCTCCAAATTTCAAATGTCAATGATGGGACAAATGTCATTTTTCTTGGGATTACAAATTTCACAAAGTCCCGGAGGCATTTTTATCAATCAATCTAAATATGCTAATGAGATTTTAAAGAAATTTAGATTTGATTCTTGTGACCCTGTTGACACTCCCATGGTGGAGCGTACTAAACTGGATGAGGACCTCTCAGGGATCATGGTTGACTAGACTAAATATCGTAGTATGATTGGGTCCTTGACAGAGGCGGAGCCAATGGGGTGGCTAGCGGGTGCTCAGCCACCCCCAACTGGCCTAACTTGTCTTATTTATAGCTTGAATTTCAGCCCATGCTTCTTCGAGTTTTAACTTGGCACCTGCTATAAGGCTCAAGTCTCTTAGCAACAGGGGCAGAGCTATTCTAGGTCCACACATGGATTCGCCATGAACTATAGTATTTTTTTCTTCTAGGTCCATGTTGTGTTTGGGATAGAAAAAATTTATGAGAATTAGACATGAAGGTTTTGAGGGAGAGGTGAACTTCTAGGGGAAGAAGAAGAGTTTTTGGAGAGAGAAAGAAAGAAAAAAAAACATTAATTTATTGTTAGTGGGTCATATGTCAAATAAAGTTTATTTGTTTAATAAATATTTTTAAATTTTAGATAACCACAATGGCTTTTATCTTTGCTTGTACACAAATTCGTACCTTTTACATAAAATATGTCATTTACCAGGTTTGTTTGTCACGTGTAAAATGGATTGAAGTTATATTTGTGGTTAGAAAAATTTATTTTGTTGTTAGTTTCCTACATATATATTAGTAATACTAGCAGGGTATCTGCGCGTTGCGGCGGCGGGTACCCTGAAATAAAAGTTTCTGGTGAATCATGTATTTTAGTTTATTATGCTTTTTTTGACAATAAATTTACAGATATCAAGAAGTTCATGTGACGTATTTTAACTCCTTAACTAAAGAATTTATTTCGTCTTTTTTTGTCTTTTTTAAAGCGATTCGTATAACATGAGCCCGTTTGACCCGTGCCTGTTTAGCCCGTGTCCGTTTGGCTCGTGCCCGTTCGGGCTCGAGCTCGTTTGGGTCGTGCCCATTTGGGCTCAAGCCCATTTGGCCCGTTGTCCGTTCGGGCTTGAATATTTGTATAATGTGCTTTATTATTTGTATTAGTGACATTTAATGCAGGAATTGTGTTAAAATTGGTTGTACAATATGCTTGATAATTTGTATTTCTATGCAAGGAGTGTTTTAATAACTGCATTAATTGTATTTATTGACCAGTTAATTAATTGACTACCTTAATAGCATTAAAGTAGTGTTTTGTCTTTTTAATATGTGCATTAAAGTGGTGTACGTTATGCTTCTTGTCTTGTAAGTCTGAAAATTAAGAGTGAATATAAGCATTAAAGTGATGTACATTATGCTTCTTGTTTTGTACGTCTTAAAATTAAGAGTAAGGTGTTTTCGTGCATTATATGTGGTATAAATATGCTATTTACCTTATAGAATTAAGACACATGAGATACGCTCTTAGTGTTCCACATAGGTAGTTATAAAACTATTTTTACCATGACAAAATATTTGACGTTTCTTACTTTAAAAAAATGTGTGACAGCATTGTTGTAAGTTTATCAATTCGATCATGGGTTCGAAAAAAACATTAAACATTATTACTATAGAAAATCCTGGCTCCGCCCCTGGTCCCTGATGTACCTTACTGCCAGTAGACCAGACATTCTGTTCGCTGTATGCATGTGTGCCAGATACCAGGCTAAGCCTACCAAAAAGCACCTTGAAGCGGTTAAACGGGTCTTTCGGTATCTCCATGGAATCATCAATATAGGACTTTGGTACCCGAAGGACACCGGTATGTCACTAACAGCCTATGCAGATGCTGACCATGCGGGATGTCAAGATACACGTCGAAGCCGCGTCAGGGAGGTGCTCAGTTTTTGGGTGATAAGCTTGTGAGCTGGTCTTCAAAGAAACAAATGAGTACTTCTATATCCTCTACAGAGGCTGAATACATAGCCATGTCATCTTGTTGTGCTCAAATCCTATGGATGAAATCCCAACTATCTGACTATGGCTTTGAATTCAACAAAATCCCTCTGTATTGTGATAACAAAAGTGTCATTGCTCTCTCATGCAACAACGTTCAACATTCAAGAGCAAAGCATATCGACATTCGACATCATTTTATCAGGGAGCAAGTGGAGAACGGTGTGGTGGAACTTTATTTTGTGAGGACTGAATACCAACTAGCAGACATCTTCACCAAAGCTCTTCCTAGAGAACGTTTTGAGTTTATCCTCCCACGACTTGGTCTAAAGAGTCTACAACCAGAAACACTCAAACGTCTTCAAGAGGAAGACGAGGAGTAAAAGTTTTTTCTTCATCCATCTCTTGTAAATATCTATTCAAAAAACTAAATACAAAATTATAAAACCCACAAAAGAAAATAGAAAAATATAAATTATCAAAAAATCTATAAAAATCTGAAAATCTTTGAAAAAGCTAAAAATATTTTTCTCTTCTTTTCTTTTATTCGATTTCATCTACGGTCTTTGTGTTGTCATTCAAAGAGTGAAACGGGTCTTTAGATGAAGTTCGAATGTACATAATTTTAAAAAAAAATAAAAACAAAAAAATTAAATTTTTGAGAGAAAGAGAAACAAAAGGTTTATAGTCATTTCAGACTATACCCCGTTATTTTAAAGAAAGAACAGAGCCATGCTTTATCTTATTTTTCAAATCTCGTGCTCTGATTCTAAAAACAAATGTTTGTCACCAAAAAGACAAATGTTTCATTCACAAATATTTTTCCTTCTATAAATTCTTCTGAAAAAAATTTGTTATCTAATGAAAACTAATAGTTTTGAAAAATAACTCGGACTCAATTTTTTTTAAATCATCTGGACTTGACATTTGTCAAAATCTCTATCTCTCAATCAACAACTTCTGTCATTGATTGAGGGGGAGAATGATTTCAATTAAATCAAAAGGTTATTTGTCATACAATTGGTTCAGACCAAGGCTTATGTCATATTTTCAAAAGATACTCAAGCATGTTTAATCTTTGGAGTTTAAAGTCTCAGATTTGATCATTATCGGTTAAATGTTTTCATAAGCAAGTCACAGTTCTCCTCAAAAAGCTTTCAAAATCAATTTAAATCTATAGAGATCACAAATCTTAAATGACTTGAAAATTGTGATCGGGGGAGAATTTGTGATTTAAATTGGATTTAAACTGATAATTCGATAAATGGTTTTATAAGTAATTAGCAAGCTCTCCTCCCTACATGTGCCAAACGATTACAAATTTTTCATGCACATGTTAAGGGGGAGCATCTATATCAAACCAAAAAGGATTGAAACGTGATTGATTTGTCTCTAAGTGCAGGTCTTCCCTAATATGTGCAAAACACTTTCAAATCTCGATGCACATGTTGAGGGGGAGCTCTTTTTCTGAAATATCATAAACAATTCGGGTACAAAATGCTTTGATAATATATCACAAGTACCTGGAATGATTTTCAAATGGTTTTCAATTGGTTCCAATGGCAAAAGAACAATACCAAAAAGACCGACCAAATTTACTTTATGTATGGTGATATAAGGATGGTTAGGTTAGGTATTCGTTCCCACGATCCCGCCAGAGCCGGAGGGATCTACCGAGGGACAATCCACTAGATAGTGTAGAGTCCTTAGGTATGATGAAAAAAGGAGAAAAATGAGAATATGAGAAGAGTGTGGACCGAGACAGAGCTAGTACTGGGATAAACCCAACAAGGTTCTAGTTATGAAGTCTCGGTAAGCACTGAAGGGGTTGAAGAGTGAAAAAAGAATTGAATGTGAAAAAGGGTGAAAAGAAATAGCCCTCCATTAAGTCAACCTTAGGGCAGAAACCGGGTTCAATACATATGCTACTGGTGGTTACTAAGGTAACACTGGTATTGAAGACAAGACGTCATGGACCCAGTGACGCACTGCACTAAACTTCCGAAGATACTCAAGTTCCTCTTAAAAGGGCTTGTTTCATTCTCACGGGGAACCTACATGATCTATCGACTTTCTCTTAGAGATTGTTGATATTAAAGAAGGAGACCCTCTCCCTAGTCTCCGGCATAGGAACCAAATGTGCACTTTTGAGTCTAGAGCCACGAGATCATCAACAAATCTCATTAAGGACACAACCAATGAAGACTCTCTGTTTCACACAATGTGGAAAGAGAGAATATATGTTAAGAGTCCTACGCATTATCCTTGTGGTATTGCCAGAACATCTGAGTGATATGCAAACATATTCACAATGAAGGTAGAAAGCCTTCTAGAGCCAACATCAAACAAGCTCTTGGTAGGTGGCATGTGAGATCTATCCAATAGATCAACCATGTGACAACTGAACAGAAACAATGGGGCGATTCAAAATTATGAATCAATCTTGGTTCAGGTTATGGATTGACGGATACCTTTGAAAAACCGGTCGTTGTGCTTAAAATTCTTTTCTCCAGCACATCGACTGTGTATTAATATTTCAAAAATAAAAGGTGTTTATGATTGATAACTGATTTTCCTTAAAACCTTCGTTGTATTGCAAAAACATTTTATTGAGGAGCACACGATTGTTTTTCAAATCTCTTTTCATCAATCAGTGAATCTCAAATTCGCTGGTTCACTCACTCTGTGTTGTCTTCTTTGAGACGTTCCGGTTTGAGAACAGCTAGAGCAGCTGTGAAACCCTTTCAAGGAGATTCTTCGAATTATACGATCACAGGCGAGTACTTTATCTGATCAACGGGGAACCGTGGGCCGTGTACCTCAATTCAACGAAAGTGATCAAAGATACTTTCGTGCGCTTTATTGCTAACTGTTGTATGCATGAACACCCGACGTTTGCAGCTGATCAGAATGGAGAGGTCAATCCATAGCCGCATGCTCACACAACACAATCATTTCTAAAGAAATCATGATAAGTGCATCAACGACTCTGATATTTTCAATCCATGCTTCTGCTATCTTTGCGCAAATATCATGAATCATCTAAAGCTTTCGCTACTCTGATAAGAAGACATCATGATCCAGAATGTGAGCATGTCGGTCCATTTGTCACAACATCATATGAGGGCAACACAACAAAGGGTGATGCTGAGATCAACTGAAGCTGATGATCTCAAAGCTGGCTCAAAACTCATCATCATGTGGATCAGTTAAAGACCTCCACTTGGATTAACCAACATGCAAAACATGAAGAATCAAAGACTACGGGCTACTGAGCAATGAACTTAAACAAGAATCCAAGAACAATCTTAATGTAATATCTGTTTGTATTCTATGCAATTTGAGGTGACCTCCCTTAGGGGGAGATTGTTAG
Organism: Chrysanthemum makinoi; assembly: GCA_910596185.1. Taxonomy (NCBI): domain Eukaryota; kingdom Viridiplantae; phylum Streptophyta; class Magnoliopsida; order Asterales; family Asteraceae; genus Chrysanthemum; species Chrysanthemum makinoi. Next base: position 269,298,640 of record OU343223.1, read on the forward strand.
GATTTATAAAATCCAGCTGTTAAAGTGTCGGTCACCTCAAGTATATGTAATCGTTAGAAAGCTCGTAGTCGTAGTCATTTAATGGTAGTTAGTATTTAGTTAAGTATCACCGTGGAGGACGGACGGGTCTTTACCCACTGTATGCCTGATCCACAGCCCGTAGGTGGCGTTTTATGTATGGTACTATAAATACCCTCTACCTCCCAAGGTAGAGGGTTGGAGCTCATAATAAGATTTTACTTTCTCTCTCTAAGTTCCCAAAACCTCTTAACTTTCTCTCTCTAAAACCTAAAACCATACGCCCCTTTGTTATGTGTTATGATGTGTTAGTGAAATCCAATATGTTACAATGTTCACGTGTGGGAGGTTTTGAAAAAGTACCCTAGATGGGATGCCGAGGACCCAATTGACATTTCATGTCTCAAGGGTATATTCGGCCCTGACCAACGACCTCGTCCCGATGGCGCCAAAAGAAGTCGAGCTTCAAAGAAAGCCAAGTCTACGGATACGTCGAGTTTCGGGGGAGTCAAACGAGTTCTTTTTCGAGACATTTATCAGATACTTATTCGCGCAAAGCCGAAATTCAAATGGCCGCGTATGAGGCGAGGAGGCAGAAAGAAATTTGGTACTTGGAGATGGAAGAGTTGAAGTTTCTCGTTCTTGATCCGACCAGACCACACCGGCAAAAGCAGCTTTCATTCGCAGGAAACAAGAAGAAATCATGAAGAAACATCAGCGCGACGAGTAAAATGCTTAATTTTCGTATTATTAATATGTTTTGTATTTTTTTCCGTATCATTTTTTTCTGTTTCTTTATTCTAAGTTGCGTCTACTTTTAATATGTTGTAATGTATTTTTAGTTTTAATGAAATGAATTTAGTTTATTTGAAAAATTGGATAAAAAAAATAAAATATGAAGTGGTGGGACCCAAATGAGTAAGTTGTGGTTAGTTGTGATAAGGGGGTTGTAGAAGAGGTTTGTTATGGTGATGTGGCAACTCGTGAGACTTAAATGAGTAACTTAACTTGCTCACTACACCTAGAGCTCTAAGGTTATACGCAGTGGTGGTAGTCGAAGCCTAGTCGACCGACTAGGCGATCGATTCCCTTCACTGCGAGGTCTCGATCGTCTAGTGGTCATTTCCCCTCACATGCGTAAGGTTTCTTATGCATGTGTTTTAAATTATATATTTGTTATTCGCTCTATTTTAGCGGGGGTATTTTGGTAAATAAGATAGATTGTCATGACCATGTTTTACAAAAGCATGTGATGAGTAGCTTTTTAATCTCTGCTTGGGCTGCAAATGAATTAAATGTTTAGTGAATATTTCATAAACCGTTCGGTAAAATTTCGTTTGTGTTTGTTCATTTATTAAATATGAACAATATGTTCGTTTAGTTAAACGAATGAACATAACAAAAGTATGAATAAAAGTGGTGTCCGTTCATTTATGTTCATGAACGTTTGATTATTCGTTCATTAACGTTCGTTTGTTTATGTTTGTGTACCATATCTTTTAATTATATACTTTTAAAAATTGTTTGTTTGAATAAACACTATGCATAATGTAGTAAATTTTAAGTTTGTTTTTTTACGTTCATTTATGTTGGTGTAGGGTTTACTTTTTTTTCTTAATGAACGAACATGAACAACTAATTTTCTTAATAAACGAGCATGAATAAAAAATTCTTCCGTTGAAGTGTTCGTGTCTGTTTAATTATCTAATTAGAATTAAACAAACGAATATGAATGAGGCTTCGTTCTTATTCGTCCGATTCGTTTACAACCCTAATTTCGGCGCTTTAAAAGTCTACCAACGCAAACAATTGATTATCAAAAGTCTTGTTTCCAAGCAAAACAAACTGATTTATTACGTTTTTAAATCGTGATAATAACATAATCTAGACCCAATAACAATCCCATACACCCCACAAAATAGAAAGTTTTGGTTTTCAGCTTTAAAAAATAAGAATACATTTTTTGTTATATTGGTTTATAGTAAGCTTTATAACTTGTATTTTTCATTTAGGGGGGTTTTAATAATGACATTACTTCGATGTTGACTCGTCAATTTTCTATATGCGTTGGTGTATTAATGACATTGCTTAGTGATTTGTAATTGCATAAAGTTTATTTATCGAAATCTTTATACAAAGAAAATAAGAGAGAGACTAAAATGATTTATATGTAGTATAGATGTCTTTTTTCTGCTAGTTTGCTTAACAAAATTCTTGTTTGTGCATTGTTTTGACTTCTCAACCGATATCTAAAACCGTTTTTTATCGAGCGATGATTCATAATTTTCTTGAGGTTTAGATGAACTTGAGTCATAAAATCCAACTATTTATGCTACATCTTGAAATTGATCAGCTGTCCATTTAATTATCACCATAATATTGAATATCCATATATTAATATCTTAAGTGATATAAGAGGAAAGTTGAAACTATATAAATAAAACTTGTTTATTTTTAATCTTTGAGTAAACAAAGATTAATATTGTCATCAATAAAACTTAGGGAAGATTGAAAAATATATAACGTTTTAGGCGATATTTGTATGAACAAGATAGTTTATTAATGAATTCTATAACTTTTTTGTAACTAAAATATTAATAACTAATTTAAAAATGAGCATGTATAATAATATTCACTTGAGAATTATCTGTCGGTTATGTATTCTCGCTATTCGTAACAAGAGATAGGCATAATCGAAAAATATTGTTCTCCGAAAAGTATAATCCCAAAACATCCCACAGCATCACGGCTGTAACGCACGAGTAAACTTGCAAGTTTTCTTTAAAGCTCATCTACATTTTGTTTTTTCTTTTTTTTCCCTTTCTTTTTGGTAATATATTTTCTGTACTAAAGCTTGGTTAGATGGGTTGAGAGTTTTTCTTTTGAACAAATTCAAAAAATAGTTCAATTTTCACTTTTTAGAGTAAAAACCTAATTTTCCAATATGGTTTTGTAAACTATGCGACTCCACTAAATTCGAAAAGAATTTGCATTTTTTTTCTATTAAAAATGATCGCACAAAAGTATAATCCAACAAAAGAAATTAGGTTCTCTCATTTGTACTTTTGTGCGATCATTTTTATCTTTTTATATAAAAAAAATCACTTTTTTCGAATTCTTTATGTTTTTCTACAAAATGACAAAAAATTGTGGCACAAAAAGTACATTCTGGCACAAACATAGTCGTTGGACTATAAAATACACCGTCAACCTTTTAAAAAAACTTAAATAGTCGCACATTCTATCGGTCTATCTAAGACCATTTTAGAAATTGTTTTTCTGGTTTGGTTATTGTACTCCAAATGTTATTATAATACCTCCTAGTAAAACAATTTGTTATTTTTTCTTTTTTTTCCTTTTTCTTCCCCCGTTCTTTTTTTTTCTTTCTATTGTCTTACACTTTCGTCTTATTATTAAATACCCCATAATTTTGGTTATTAATACCCCTCCTAATTTATTTTGTATTTACTTTTAGTTTAATATTTTTACTCTTTTGTCGGTATGTTATCATAACTAGTCTCATGACCCGGCCGATGGCCGGGCTAGTGTCATGCAAATTGGTTTATAATTTAATATAGTAAAATAAAATATCGTAAATGCACCTGTACTATTCGTGATTATGAACTCTTAATTGGCTTTTTTATAGCCATACTTGAATCTTTGCACCTTATTTCACACCAAAACCATCAATATGTATGATATTGTACAATGTATATGTAACAAAAAAAATGGAAGAGCCCTTACAGAGGCAATAGTAACTTAACCCATAATCCTTATGAGATATTCAATCTATGGCATGTGCCCATTGGTTACAAATTATAAATATCAATGATGCACCTATTCAGCTGGGGGAGAAGGGAACCAATCCATCATCAGTTTCTTCAGGGATGTACAAAAGATATTTAAAAAGATATTATAAAAGCTCGTGTTCAAGTTGCAATGTGGCTTTAAAACAGTCATCATAAAAATGTTTGTTGGAAGCGAAGGCATCTAACTGTTTAGCCGCTCTAATGGCTTGACATTGACTACAATGGAACTCGAGCATCAATCTTCACATCCATGTTAACCTGAAGACACAAATTCATAAATCAAACCAATTCATATGTTAAGAGTTTCAGTTTGAACCAAACTTTAAGTAACAATAGTCAAATGTTAAATCCAAAATATAATTTTAAATATACTAAAAAGGAGGACTCAACAATTTTAGACTTGAGAAGAGTTCCCAACCCGACTATCTAGAACTTGATTCAAAAGTCTCCTGAAAGGGTTTGCATTGCTTCCGCTGGACATGCTCATTGTCTAATATGGATAAGGTAGAGAAGTACTTAAATCATTTATAAGTTAATTCGATCAAAGAAATTAACTTGTAGTAAAAACAAAACATTTGAAGAAAAGTGAAAGTATTAAAATGCAAACCTTTTCTGGAAACCGATTGGTGAATATACTCGACATCTGAATACAATCTACCCAAAAAACCCAGCAACCACCACATAGAAAGGATTGGTCAAATGACTACAATCTTCTTCTCTTTAGTCAGAGATACATGGCTAACAAACATCGTATTGAATAAATCAAAAGATGAGCTTATTTATCAAATGACCATAATCTTCTTGAAGGGTCCTTAAGAAGGAACTTATGCATGCTATTTTCACCAAGGTAATTATTAATTTTTTTAGCAAAACCAAGGTAATTATTTAACTTAGGGTCAAACGGGCCGAATTTGCACATATATACTGATTTCAAATGCAAAAACCTCTTAAATCGCTTGATTAGAAAGTTCTCATTTTTATTGTAATAATAAGGGAAATTAAAAGTTAGTTAGCATATCAATTATTCCGTAAACAATATATACATTTCGAGTTCACTGCATATGGATTTATATAAGGTCAGGTTGTAAACTTGGCCACCTATTGCCTAAAGAAACCGACATCATATATGTCAGTTATATAATTTGTTTCGGGAAGCGGGATATCATCTAGAGTTAACTTTGCAATACCAATTCATAGTGGTGCAAACTGTTCCTTACTTGATTGTTTATGGAACTACTTACGGGGACAGATTTTGACCGTTATCCTACTTCAAAGATAGATCACTTACCCAATCCTTATAGTTTTAGGGTTGTGATGCATACAGATGGAATCAATGGATCGGAGAGAAGACCACTTTACCAATCAATAATTCCGCTAGGGGATTTGAGGTCGTGGATGCTATTAAAACGGATGTGGAGAGCTCATGCAGTGGAATAGTTTCTTGCGCTGATATTTTGACCATAGCTGCCCCTGATTCAGTTCTATTGGTAAGTATCCAAAGAACATACACAAAATAAAATTGAAAATTATACCCAAAGGTTAAAAATAAAAAGTGATATGCAGATTGGATGACCTACATGGAAGGTCTTGTTAGGAAGAATAGATGGACTTGTGACTAACCAAACCGGAGCTAATTCAATGTTCCCGCACCAATTAAGTCGGTTGGTAACATTACCCTCAAGTTTCAAGACGTTGGCCTCAATATTACATACGTCGTGTCCCTATCAGGTGCATTTAAGTTTTGTTTTTTTTTTCATATTCACACGATATAATTAGTTAGAACTCTAGAATTCTGTTGCAAACGACCTTTTTAGAAATAGCGTAAAAACAATCTATGTTAGCACAATCTTTGTAGGTCTATGGCCCTATGGGCCTGTTTGAATAAACATATGATCTAGTGCTGACTCAACAATATTAATTAACTATGGTCTGATGCACGAAATGAATGTACCCCGAGCAAGATGAAAGTCTACCTAAAAATGCTTGTTTAATGTGGTAGATTTCTTTGTGAAACTGTAATATACTTCTGATGGTATTTATACCAAGTTTTGTTACAACGAACTCCCGAGCTATCCACCAAGTTGTTTCCTCATTATAACATGTTACCTCATTACGATGAGTACAAACAAAGTGTATATATAAGTGTTAAATAACTAACTTGCACATTCTTTACTGAGTTCAAAACCAAAGGTAATGCTGATAATGTTTTGCAGCTGTAGCCTTGTCTGCAGTATCATATGGTGTTTGGGATTGGTTATTTTAAGTGCCTATTTGATTAAAAGAGCTAAAATATAAATGTGTACTAACTTATTTCTTTTTAACTGCTAATGACAGTGTAAAATAAGCAAATTAGAGTTTCATCCAAATAGGTCAGAACTCCTTAGCTGATAAAGATTAAGTCGATAAGCTCGTAAATAAAGTCTGGCTGCTGAGGCTTCTTCAAAAGAGACTGACCCACCCATTGCGCTTCTTCAAAAGGGACTGACCCACCCATTGCTCTGCAATCTCACAACAATTAATATAAACTACTGAAAACAAAACGTGAAAACAAATACCTTTATACCGAGTACACAATGCTTATATATTAAACCTTAAAACATAATTTTTTTTGTGAAGTGTGACTGTGTGAACTGCAACTTTTTAAAGTTAAATAAGTTTATTCTAACATTCATATTATAGATTCGTGATTTGTTAAAACAAAATGTTTCAGGAAGACATTTGACTCAGAAAGTCAACAAACTCACTGTCCACCGACGAAAGGAACACCCTTTCTTGAACCAGCAGGGATATCTCCTTGTAAACCTGGTATAATCTCAGTCATTGACTTAACGATTTTGGGATCTTCACTATAACTCTCGTAGCAGCGACCCCATCTCGGATCTCTACATACCTGTTTAGCGAAAATCACATATGTAAAAAGACTGCACCTTTTTATAACGGCAATATGAAAGAACTAAAAGCAAAAAATTTTATTTACTTACAGCAATACAAGGTGCGAAAGCATATCGTATGCCCGTGGCTCTAGCTTCAAGTGCAGTTGCAGCTCCAATCTTTTTAACTAAAACAGGATCCCTGATCAGTATTATTTCCATAATGACTTGTACATCATTTACATTAAAAGTTTTATTTATTACGGAGTATTTGTCAATTTGGTTTTTGAATGACTTGCCTGGTAACTCCAAGGCCAACATTGTGAGGAAAAATTGTTGCCTTGTAAACATCGTTATGGCCATGAACATCATCAATCCCATAAATCATTGGTATTCCTAAGCGGGACAATAATGAACCAATTTGGTAATCATTTATCATAATTGTGTCATTATTGAGCCGGGTTAGTTCAATTCGGGTTGACCTGATTGACCCGAATATATTTTTGAACTCGACTGACCCGACCCGAATTGTCTCGGGTCGGGTTTGGGTCGGGTCAGCCCGAATGACACCCCTATCGCAAACCTACCCATTATAAAAAGCCTTCTTTGGATAAAAGACAAGTTTTAGCTTTGATTTTAACCAAATGTTCTAAGCAGCTATCAAAGGGGAGCTTAAACTTTTAATAGCAAATCAGCAAAATCACCCAACTACTTTAATAAGTAAACTCAAATACTTATCTTTGTCTTATTGTATGTCATTTTGTGCTTTTTAACTATAAAAAACTTAATTAAACACCTAATACAAATGACATCTAAGAATATTAAAAGACCGATAATAAAAAGAAACAATATTAGATTGATTCTTTTACCAATAAAATACTTCTTCATGATCTCATTGGATGCAACAGATTTATCAATTTGGGTCATTTGACCAATCTTTTCTTCTAATGTCATTCTTTTCATCAAGTCTTTGATTCGAACATTCATCGGTTGCTTTGGATCTTTGTATATGAAGTACTCAGCTTCAACCATGGAAGTCCAGCAGCTCGTCACCATAATCAACAAAGCTAAAAGTTTCAGTTATGATTTTGAATCAAGAATCAAAATAAATTGATTTGGGCATATTTTTAGGTTACTTTGAATCATGAATCAAAATAATATATGATTTGGTGTTTTGATGGTTTTGAATCCGTAGTTCCACCAAAAAAATCAAATTCAAAATCGATTAATTCATACAATTAATACACAATATAATGAATTAGAATGTGTAGAAAAACGCACCATCATCAATGGATTGCCAGGTTTATGTTGACGAACTCATAATGATCTGGCTTTTTGCGTCCATTTTTTTACAATCGGAATGATTTAGGTTATGTGTAGGTGAATTTTTGGGAGTATGAATGGAATTGATTGTGATTAGCTGAAGATCAGGGAAGGAGTTTGGGATGCTCAGGGGTGTGTTCTTGGTGGAAAGGCTGGAAAGCGTGGCATTGCCAGCTAATTAATTTCTGCCATTTAAGGGTGTCAAGTGGCATTAGTGACTTGGCAAGTTCCTCTATTATATATGTGGGGAGATACAAATAGTTAACGACATAAAAAATTGCCTTTTCAAAAAATAGCAACATGTAACAACTATAATAACTTTATAAAATAAAGAGTCATGATTACATTAACAAAAATGTTACATTTTTCTTCGATTATGAATACATTCGGCATACGTGAGCTGTCGACTTAAATGTAGGTCTTTCCATTCAGAAGCGATTCTTGCACCTGTACCTTCTTCATTGTGGGTGATTTTTCGGGATTGGACAACTTTCATGTAACATCAAATTGATTAAAGATCGTTATTCACATGTGCAACCATAATGGTGCCATTTTGTAGGACCTGCTCTCTTTTTTATTCAACAAGTATACTTGGTCTCCTTATATTGCTCAAACAAGTGTTCCCTATCTCCAAGTCAAATACTTGGCCACCAAGTTCTTGTTACCCGTACCCCGCATTATTCATTTATTTAATTCATATTAGAAGTACCAAAAGCAATTGGGTGAATAAATATATTGAACCAAGGATTTCATGATTGGGATCTTACTTAAGTTCACTTTTGTTTTTGCAAGATCGTGATTGTAAGATCATATTAGAATTTTAAGATCTTATTCTAATGTTATTTCTTAATAGGTGATGTAATATCATATAAATCTACAAATTATTATATATTATAAACATAAAATACTATGAATGCTTCGTAGAAATGTTGTTATAAATTATGATTATGAAATTTAAAAAGATCAACACGCTGTTTTATAAATTCTACAAAATAAACAACTCATAAATTTGTAGTTTTTTAGTTTGTAATCCGAGAAAAGTAAGATCGGATCGGATTAAATCTTAAGATCGTATGGTCAAAATCGGGATCTTATAAGATCTTAAGTTTGCAAAGATCCTATGTAGGTTTCAGATCGTTTTTGCTTTGCAATATCGTAAAATCATAAGATCTTAAAATCAGAATCAAGATCTCGACAACTATGATTAATATCTATAATTACGTATGCGGTTTCGGTACGTGTGATTGAGTATGATAAAGTGTTCATGTTAGTTACTTTCAGTTCCATTTTGATGTAGTGTTATCAAAGTCCATTGAGAGCTGCACATATTTATCAAATTAAAGTTTCTTATTAACAAACAGTAAACTTTGTGTGCACTTGAGAGATATGTATCTCACATAAAAAAAAATTTGTCATTTAGTGACACAAAAAGTGTCGCTAAGGGTGCGTTTGGTTTGAAAACAAGAATCAGTATAAGTAAGAATATGATAATAAGGTAGAATAGGAATTGGTTTCACTACTTAAATATGAGGTACATTAGGTAAATATGAATAAATCACTTGTACAATTGTATTATTAATCGCTAAGGGTGCTTAAATGCATACATAATGCATAAATCATTTGTACGATTGTATTATTTACTTTCTCTCTCCAAGTTTTCACCAATTATTTTTTATAGAGTAAATTACACCGTTCGTCCTTGCGGTTTGCGTAGAACGCAGGAGTTCGTCCTTTGACCAAAAAAGTTGCACTGTCCATCCTTAAGTGGCAAACGTTATGCGCCATTAGTCCCTCCCTCTATCGGAGCCCACTAACGGTCGTTAAGTCTTGTTAACCTGAAGGTATAATCATCATTTCAACACCATAAGGACGAACGGTGCAAGGACGAACGGTGTAGTTTACACTTTTCGTCCGTTTTCGTCCGTTTTCTTACGTTTTCTTACTTTTAACTCCGTTTTTTACGTTTTCGTCCCGTTTTCTTACGTTTATTTACGTTTTCGTCTGTTTTCTTACGTTTTTCGTCCATTTTTTTATGTTTTCATCAGTTTTTTTACGCTTTACTCCGTTTTTTTACGTTTTCGTCTGTTTTCTTACGTTTTCATCCGTTTTTATCCGTTTTTCATCCATTTTTTTACGTTTTTGTCCATTTTAATACGTTTTCTTACGTTTTACTCTGTTTTTTTACGTTTTCATCCATTTTCTTACGTTTTCGTCCATTTTCTTACGTTTTTGTCTGTTTTTCTTACGATTTACTCTGTTTTTTTACGTTTTCGTCAGTTTTTTTACATTTTCGTTCGTTTTCGTCAGTTTTCATACGTTTTCGTCATTTTTTTTACGTTTTCGTCCGTTTTCTTACGTTTTCGTCTGTTTTCTTACGTTTTACTCTGTTTTTTTACGTTTTCATCGGTTTTTTTACGTTTTCGTCCGTTTTCTTACGTTTTCGTCCGTCTTTTTATGTTTTCTTCCTTTTTTCTTACGTTTTACTCTGTTTTTTACGTTTTAGTCTGTTTTTCTACGTTTTCGTCCGTTTTGTTACGTTTTCGTCTGTTTTTTTACGTTTCCGTCCGTTTTCTTACGTATTAAAATGTAAGAAAATGTAAAAAAATAGACGTTTTAAAACGTAAAAAAACAGATGAAAACGTAAAAAACAGACGTAAACAGACGTTTTTTTTTTTAAGTTTTCGTCCGTTTTATTACGTTTTTGTCTGTTTTTTTACGTTTTAAAACGTCTGTTTTTTTACGTTTTAAAACGGACGAAAACGAAAAAAACCGATGAAATGGTAAAAAAAACAGAGTAAAACGTAAGTAAACAGACGAAAACGTAAGAAAATGGATGAAAACGTAAAAAAAGACGAAAACGTAAAAAAAATAGAGTAAAACGTAAGAAAAACGGAAGAAAGCGTATTAAAACGGACAAAAACGTATAAAAACGGATGAAAACGTAAGAAAACGGACGAAAACGTAAAAAACGGAGTAAAGCGTAAAAAAACGGATGAAAACATAAAAAAATGGACAAAAACGTAAGAAAATGGATGAAAACGTAAAAAAAAGACGAAAACGTAAAAAAAACAGAGTAAAACGTAAGAAAAAAGGAAGAAAACGTATTATAACGGACAAAAACGTATAAAAACGGATGAAAACGGACGAAAACTTAAAAAAATGGAGTAAATCTTAAAAAAATGGATGAAAACACAAAAAAAATGGACGAAAACGTAAATAAACGTAGGAAAACGGACGAAAACGTAAAAAAACGGAGTTAAAAGTAAGAAAACGGACGAAAACGTAAGAAAACAGACGAAAACGTAAAAAAACGGACAAAAAGTGTAAACTACTTCGTTCGTCCTTGCACCGTTCGTCCTTATGGTGTTGAAAAAACGGACGGTGCAACTTTTTTGGTCAAAGGACGAACTCCTGCGGTCAACGCAAACCACAAGGACGAACGGTGTAATTTACTCTTTTTTAAATTAACCAATCATATCAATAGGTACATTTGGTAAATATTATTGTTTGGTTTGCTACATAAATGTTGATATAACCTTTTTTTTTTTTTTTTTTTTTTTTTACACCAAAGAAAAGAGAAAATATTAGAGAACCAAATGAGCCAATTGTATAACCAAAAGTCACCAACTTACAGTGGATTGATTCTAATAGCTCAACCAAACTTGGAATGAATTTAATTGTCATGACTAGATTCCTATACCTATCAAACAAATGACACTTAAAAGTCAAAAAATGTTGTTAGACCTTAGATGTATAAAACTGTCAACAAAGAGTTCAAAAAGATGTCACTAAATATTTTGGATGTTTTCTCTATAACTTAAAGAGCGTAGGTAAAAGTAAAATAGGCAAATGTTTATCTATAATAATAGTGTAATGATATTCTTTTCCCTTTTAGACATAAATTTGTTAAAAAAAGTGTCATATTCTTAAAATTTTGATTTCCGCACCCATATTTTTCAAAAAGTGTAAATAAAAAGGTTAAATTTAGTGACACTGTTTGTGTCATTAGAACCCCTGTCTCTAAAAGTCAACATTCTCTTAGTGCAATTGTGGTACTCGTTAGGGTGTAAATGAGTCGAAATGAATCGAATTTTCGCAGAGCTCGACTTGGATCGACACTAGTATGTTCGGCTTTAGCTTGGCTCGGTAGGCCGACGAGCTTTCATGGTAGAAGCTTGAGCTCTGCTCGAGAAAGTTTGAATAAGACTCGAGCTCGGCTCGAAAAGCTTGATTTAATTGTAATGTTATATTTTTTCAACCAACATGATGACAATATAATATAATATTCGAATTCGGTTCCGGTTCGAATCGAAAAGCACGACTATTAGTAAAATACACTTAGTTTATTTTAGGGCTGAGCAATCCTGACCGACACCCGAAAACCGTCCTGATCTCGACTAGTTCCGAACGTCTCGAAACCGAACCGAGCACACTTGGTTCGGGACTCGATTTGCGTTTTCAACGTTTTTGGTTTCGGGCTGTGTCGGTTTCGGGTTGGGACGGGCCGAAAACCGAGAAAACAAAGCCAAATTCTCGAATCCCGACCGAACCCGACGTCCCGAATCCCGAACCGAACATACTCGGGTCGGGAGTCGGTTTGGATTTTGCAAGTACTCTATTTCGGGTCAGTTCCGGCCCGACGCTCACCCCTAGTTTATAGGCCATATCACGAGTGAAATATCATGATCGGGTCGACTAGGCCAGATCATGAGTGAATAGAAAATTGAAAATGTACATAGCAGTTTCAGCTGAAATACTTAGAATAATTCTACCACTTCTACTAGGAGTAGCCTTTTTAGTGCTAGCTAAACGTAAAGTAATAGCTTTTGTGCAACGTCAAAAAGGTCCTGATGTAGTGGAATCGTTTGAATTGTTACAACTTCTAACAGATGTTTATTTACATATAAATATGCAAAATATATTAGAAAGAACTTGTATATTAATCAAAGGTCGACTATAATTCGAGTCGAGCATATATAAGCTCAAGCTTGATTCGTTGAGCATTTCGAACTTATTTCTTGGACGTGAATTCGAGCTTGAGGCTCGATAAAGCTAGACTCACACGAGCTTGAATCGAGTTCGAGTTCGAGTCACTCGACAAAAGCTCGATTTGTGATCCCACTACTTCTTACATCAAAGTTGGATTAGCCTAGGATTTACTTATTAAAAGAATAAGTCAACGGAAATATATTTTATGCGAGTTCCTGGAGTATTCACCAAGGACTTATAGTATTAATTATGAATAATTTATGGTTAAGTTATTGTCATCATCGATGCGACCCGTTATATAATACATATAACATCATCTTCATTCACATAAACGAGTCAAACAAAATCTAGAGATCGATATACATCTTGTCATGATCATTATCGTTTTGAGCGCAGTCGTATCAATGTACACGATTATACAACTTTTTCATATGAAAATTCTGTTTAATAAGTTCACTACCAGTGTTTTGCCAGTGATACTTGTGATAGTCTTGTCGGGCTTAAGTAACTTGTTTATGTCTCTCCTGATCAAAGTTATCTATGGACGATATATGGTTTCTGACAAAGATGTAAGCTTTGGAGTTAATTATATAGCAAGAATGGTGATTGTACTAGTAGCATTTCTCTTGCCATTTCGTGATCGTCATCAACAACATCCTCCATGGAGGATCACTGTTCTATGGTTGTGAAGAAGTTTTAGAATAGAGAAAATGATATTGACATTTTATAAGTTTTTTATCCTTTGCTTTGTCGTGATCTGTCATTGCATTTTTGCAACGTTTTTTTGTTAATCACCATGCATGCATATATATTATACTTCGATGAAATCATTGCCACGGCTAATAATGCATGTGAAAAAATTAACAATATATGCATATTAATGTTTTTCTAGAATAAAGTTTAAGAAGAGAAACCCAAGCCATGATTCAAACCCTGTCTCTTGCGCCAACAAAGTGAACAAACAGCCCTCAACTCCTCAAGGGTGCTACACCAAGTAATTGACTTAGTCAATGCATTGAAAATTTAGTAAAACAACGTATTTATAGTACTCCGTAGTCTGTACTACGTAATAATTTGATTTTCTCTATGCTTTTCTCTTAAAATTATAGAATTATACTATAGCGCGTTGAATACGTGGTCGTTTCGTCCATCGGCAAAAGAAAAAAAAAAAAAAATTAGCCCAAAAGGTGTAGCCCACCCAGCCCAAAGGAATTTAAAAACAAATAAAAAAATAAAAAAATACCTTGAACTATGCAGCAACTTGCGAAAATCACCCAAAACATTTTATTTGCCAAATATCTAATAGATATCTAGCGATTTATTGAATAAAAAATACCGCCTGAAAGGTATTTCGATAACAAACAAAACGGAGCCCAATGTTCATATACTTTTGACGTGTGCGTGATTTTATAAAAAAAAAAAAAAAAAAAAAAAAAAAAAAAAGTAAAGCTTAACATATATAAAATAAAGAGTAAATTGCAAAAATCGTCCATGTGGTTTGCCCAGATTGCAAAAATCGTCCCTATGGGGAAACTTTTTCATCATTTTGGTCCCTGGCTTATAACGTCGTTAGTGATGGTCAGTTAACTCGTGGTCCCAATTTGTAAATATCAAAGGTACAAGGACAAATGTGTCATTTTATGTCTTTGCCCCAACTTTGCCCCAAGTTAAACCCGTTTAACCCACTTAAAACCCTAATTGCACCCATCATTTTCAATCCTACAAATTTAAAAGTTAATTCACTTTCATCCTTATGCTTTACAACCACTAACCATGACAACGACAACCATTTTATGGTACATAAGACCAGATGGCGAAAAAGTAGATACAAAAGCACTTTATGGTAAAAATCATACGTTGTTATTTACATCATTTGTTAATTTTGTTGTTGATATATTGTAATTGTAACTGAAACACTACTCTATGCTTGTGCAACAGATTAATATCCAAACTTGTTTTCAATAAGGTTTCATCATGAAGGAAGATTCACAGAGTTACCAAACAGGAAGTATGTTGGTGGTCAGGTAACTTTTGTGGACTTGATAGCCATTGATCAGTTTAATATTGATCTCATGAACTCTTTAATGTACCAAAGCTTAGCTTTTGTTGAGAATGTAAAATGCAGTATCACTAATAAGTACCTATGAAAGGTTTAGACTTTGGACTGAAGCCTTTAGTTAGTGAAAATGATTTTTATGACATGTTAAAGCATGTTCCTAAGCATAAGATTATGTATGTATATGCTGAGCATGGCCATACAAATGTTGATTTATAAGCAGAAAAAATGAAGTCATTGAAGCATAAGTTTGAAATGAAGGAGTTAGATAGTAATGTGAATGTAGTTGACTTAGAATTGGAACAAAATGAAGGTCAGGGTGTTGGGATTGAGGAAACTAATGAGAGTGATAATGAGGACCAAAGTGAGAGTGAGGATGAGCAGCAAAGTCAGAGTGAGGATGAGCAGCAATCTGATGAGAGTGAGGAACACATAGAAGATATTGTTGATGAGGAACATATAATAGATGAGAGTGAAGTTAAGGTTAACATGACTAGTTTTAGTTTTCAAGTTGAAGCAGATAGTGTTGACCCAATGCAGCCTATAGTTAATATCAGTGAAGATGCTTTGGAGGTTATAGATTATGACTCATTTGAAAGTGATGTAGGATCTGACACTGAATATGATAGGAGAAAAGGTTTGAGAAAATTAAGGAAAGATGCTGGTGCTTCAACTATCATAAATAGTTTAGATGCTGGACAAGAGTTTGCAAACAGGGATGAAGCAAAAGATAGAATCAGGGCACATTCAGTTGAGACTAGAAGGAATATAATGATAATAAAAAATGATAAACACAGGGTTAGAGCACAATGTTATGGGATAGTTCCTGAGTCTGTGAAAGTGACAAAAGAGAGTATCTTAAGTAGACAAAAAACAAAGGAGGGCAAGGGTGTAAATCATGATAAAGGTAAGGGCAAGAGTGTAAATATAAAAGAAGACAAAAAACCTCTCTGTCCTTGGGTTGTGCATGTTTCAAAGGGTGATAAAGGCAAGTGGGTGGTTAAAACATTAAAGAATGTGCATAAATGTTTACAATCTAGGAAAATAAAAGCCTGGACATCCACTTTCCTCTCAAAACACATCCAAGATCTCTTGACCATGAACCTTGATATTCCTGTCAAGGCTGTCCAAGAACAAATGCAGAAAAAATTTAATGTAGGTGTTACTAATACCAAAGCATTTAGGGCTAAAGCAAATGCACATGTTAATTTAAGGGGTGATGCTCAGCTTCAGTATTCACTATTGAGGGATTATGTGAATGAATTGATGAGGTGTAACCCAAATACCACTGTTAATATTGATGTGTATGGGGAAGCAAATCCAGATTCACCCACAAGAATGTTTAGGAGGATCTATGTGTGTTTGGGTCCATTGAAAGAAGGTTTTAGAGCTGCTGGTAGGGAATTGTTAGGTCTAGATGGAGCTTTTATGAAAGGCCAGTATCCAAGACAGTTACTCACAGCAGTTGGTGTTGATGCTAATAATGGTATATACCAGTTGCTTATGGGATAGTTGAATCAGAAAATATTTATTCTTGGACATGATTCTTGACCTGCCTTGGTGATGATTTGGATCTATAAAGTGTTTGTTCAATTATTTGTTTTAACTTAATTCTTAACTGCTTATTAAATTGGTATTTTAGGGCTTGTTACCTGCAATTGCAAAGCTATTTCCTGCAGCAGAACATAGATTCTGTGTAAGACATATTCATGAAAACATGAATCTTACTTGGAGAGGTGCAGAGTACAAGGACTTGTTGTGGAAGTGTGCAACTGCTACCACTGTAGTTGAATTTACCAGATACATGGAAGAGTTGAAAGGATACAACAAAAAGGCCTATGAATGGTTAAAAAAGATTGACCCACAACACTGGAGCAGATCTGTAACCACTCGTAAATTTCCCTACCGATTCTTCGCGACTATATAATTTTTTCTTTCGTTTCGAACTTTAAACACGACAAGACACGGGATATTTTTCCACCTCGACCTCGATAATGAAAATTATATATAAATAAACTTTTATATTTTAACACTGGGCCTCTAAGCCCAACACTACCCGAATCAATTCATTTCACCTTTATTGGACTCGCGTGTTCAACTCGATCCAACTCAACACCTTACTAAATCTTGGACCTAGCCTTTTTACTCCTCAAGCCCAGCATATCCTTTCTATTTTGACATATAAAATTTAAAAATTGTTCTTCCATGTTTCTGTGGAGACCTAGCGAACCCAAAGCAAAAGCCAAACTCCAATGCACCTTTGATAATAATACTTGTAGCAAGCGCACCATGTTCTCTTGTAAAAGGTGACAAGTATTGTTTTGAGTATAATTTCTTTTGGTTCATGTAATCAACCAATGAGCCAACCCAAGCACACCCTACATTTGATACTTTTTAAATGTAAAAAGCACTTTTGGAATATTACTTCTTTGCTTCCTGTGATTGCTTCAAAACACCAAAAGAAAAAACAAACCTCACAACTTTTGGTCATTGAAATGAACCATGCGTATGTATACTCAAAGCAAAACAAAAGCAAAAGACAAAAACACCTTGGCATTAATAAAACGTGCATGCATGTGAAAGTGTAAGACAAACCAATGACTTTATCTTCTTTGTTTCTGTGACCATCGGAACAAAGCAAAAACCAAAAACATTCAACTTGGTCAACCCTTACTTTGGTGCATATGTCCTACTTATTCTGTGATCCCACGTGAATGTGGTCAAAACTTTAGTATTGTTGGTCAAAACTTTCCTTCCTTGCCTCCTTGATAATCTGATCGAACCATGTGAACATCACGAGGCACACAAGAAAAAACAAGCCATCATTGGCTGCCATTAAATGTACGTCCAAGGCATGCCCTTGTTTGTAGCAGCCATGTCGAGCTCACTCAAAAACCAAGCACATGCCATGCTAAGCTTTCTCTATAAAAACCACCCTCCCTTGCATCACTCCTCATCAACTCACACATTTCACTTTTAAAAATCTCACTCACAACACTCTTGTCACAAACTCTTTTCTGTCGAGCTACATAGGAAAAGAAAAGGGTGTTGGTGAATGTTTCAAGATTGTCTAAGTCTTGTTGGGAAAATACTTTGATCGTGTGGGTTACATTCGGTTGTGTCTTTCTTGGCTCTTCTCTTCTCGTTCGAGTTCTCATATCCCTCGTACACCCACTGTAAGGGTTCAACTTCATCTATACCTTATGTCTTTGTCTTTCCTAAACAACCAATATGTTGCACTTAGTATTACATACTAATATGTTAAAACTTGGAAAACTAAACAAATGAGTTTCTTGAAAATTTGCTCACTGCTCGACATACATTTATATATTGAGCATTCATGAATAATCTTGTTGTGTTTAAAACTTGTGTGGCAAAACTCGTTGGTGTCCTTAACACTTAATTAACACCCCGAAGAAGAACTAGTTTCATGTTGTTTTCAAATCGACACGCACATTTCATGTCAAACTTTTTGAGTTTTCGAACCTTAAATAACTTAAGAAAACTTGAAATAAATGTAAAAACCTAAGTCTTGGCTCTCGCGACATATGTTTATTCGACTTACTATGTTAGTGTGGCTCGTGTAGCTTATGTTCACGATTGTATAACTATATGAAAGCCATGAGTTTATACACATACAACACAAAACAGTTTTGAAATGGAAACACAAATACAACACAACGCTTTGCATGAAACTTAGAAGAAATGTAATACAATATAACACAATGAGAAAAACGGTGGAATACAATTTAACAGTAAATTTAAACCAAGAAGAGCCCTTGGCTCAGATGGGAATGTTGCTCCACTCTCGCACAACCCACTCGGGTTCTAATCTGGGTGGACTTCTTTTTGTAAATTTTGCTATTTTTGCAAGTTTGACATTTTGACTCCTTCAGCCCCTCGAATCCGAACCCATTGGCACTTTTCTTAAAACATTTATAAAACTTGGAAACTTGTATAAATCTTTACAATTTCAACCACCCTTAAGTTTAATACTTGGACATTTTTTTTTTAATATTTTTACATTCTAACAACTATTTTTGGACCTGAACTTATACATTTTTATAACGTCTAATAAAAATGTAAAAACTATTATGTTTGGACGCATTTGTCTATTATTACTTTCGTAAGATAAAAGTATTTAGTATTAATACTAGAAGTAAAAGACGAATAATAAAAACGATAAGAAAATATTTATAACAAAAATTAAAATAAATATTATCTAACTTACCATCCACTAACTAAAATATAAACATATTTGTATATCACGTAACCGTTACTAATGCAGATACTTAACGTAAAGTATTTATTAAACGTTTATTTTTTTTACAAAGATGTTACTTGTGAATACTTTCCGTACTAGGTCTTTCGGTTACTCCTGAACCGAAAACCCACTCGTCACGAATACTTTTATATACTCTTATATTTAGCACGTTTGTCCAAGGGCCAATACTTACAAAATATTTTGAAACAATTTAAACGTAAACTCTGCCACACAAGCAACATTAAACACAACCACTTATAAACACTTAGATTTATTTAAAAACTTCGAGTCGTAAGTACACTAAACTGCAAACTGAGATTTACCGCACTAATTTAGGTTCCGGGTAGGAGCCACTGCTACATCACACTTGATCTCTTTGTGCCTTATTCACCGAGCTGCTAAGGTGAGTTTATAGCCCCACCTTTACTCTTATTTACTTGCTTTATAAAACTTTGGGGTGAGAAACATGCAAAACTCTTTTCGGACCTGAAACTGAAAACACTATTACGTGAAACAACCTTGAATCCCACTATGCTACCATTAGTTCCCTTTGGGGAGGCTCGATTGTTATGAATAGATCTATTGGGGATGACACCCCCGTTCGAGTTTGACCGGATAGGCAAACGTCGGGCGTATATCATATCGTATTGATTGAGTGTACTGGAAATACACTTGCTGGGCTTTTATTTATCATGCTTCTAGATGCATGCACACTGTCGTAGTTTCGGTCGCGTGAACTTGGTATTAGCGTAATAGCCTTTTTGCATATAGTGTCATTCACGGAGATGCTATATGTGCAACTGTGGTCCAACTTGAAAACTTGATTACTTAAACCTATGAACTCACCAACCTTTGTGTTGACATTTTAGCATGTTTTTATCAGGTTTATTTGAGTCGAAAATTACAAAAATTTCAAGAAAATCAACAGCCACTTAAAAAGTTAGAAAAAAAAGTTTGAGATTCATATATCATAATGCATACCAAATTAAAGAGAATTAAGTTTAAAAAAATATGATGAAATCGGTTTTTCATAAAAGTTAGTTGTTTAAAAGTTATTTACGTTTGAAGTTTTGAGGTGAAATAAAAAATGAGTTAAAAGTATCTCAACTCTTTTTTTTTAAAATCATTGATTTCTAGACTTTTTAATTTTTTTTCATTTCGAAAAAGATCTCAACTCTTAGTATAAGTTACATGTTGCAATATCCATTTTTTTAGTATAGTATACATATAGTTTGTTTATATATATCAACTAATGTCTAATGAACAAAGGTGGCAAATCTTTCCGTTTTATCACTAGCTGGTTAGATTACACGTTTTAATTATGCTTCAGATGTGTGCGATGTTTTGTAGGTGCTTCACAGATATATGAAGTCTATCACCATCATAGAAAAAGTTTGTTTTGATTGTTTAGTTAATGTCAACTTTATACATTATATATATTAGTTGGATACCCGCGCACAGCGGCGACGATAAATATAGTTATCTAATAAATATAGTAAATGAATTGCTAACCTAACTCTCTTCGCAATTCCCTACCCGCTTATATGATTTCATTTCACAACACTCCAAATGTATATGTGTTAGTTGTATGTGTTTGTTTGGGTTTTTCGTATCTTTTCCGTGACATCATTATTCCCGCATATAAAAAGACCTTCACAATCTATTTCCCGTCAAACACTTTACCAAAAGTAAATGATTTTGATAAATAAAGTTTGTATTGATTGAAATAAAGGTTAAAGTTATAAAAATTTGAATCAAAATAAAATAAACCTACTAAAAATGTAAAAACTCAAAACTCATAAAAATATATAAAAATTGATGTTGAATTAAAGAGCACAAAATTTTAAAAAATATGGTGAAATTAGATCATAAAAAAATTAAACGAATTAAAAGATATTTAAATTTAAAAATAAAGGTGATTAATTAGTTAAGAAGTGACATGTGTCACCCCATTATTGGAGCTCTTTATTTTAGTTTGTTAGAGCTTATCCCTTTTCGTTATTTTTTAGTTAGAGAAGTGACACATGTCACTCAATGATTGGAGCTCCTTATCTTAATTTTTTATGGAGCCCACAACTTAAATGCTTTATATAGTAGTATAGATAATCTTTCTCATTATATATACATAATAACAATAAGCGGGATCTTAAAAGACCAACACTTGAGTCTTTTTCGGTTTGGCCCAACCCATACGCTAAAATCTTTGTTTGGTACCCGACCTCTACTATTGATCATTCTCTCACAAACCTCTCTCATACTTTTCCGGTCGGGCGGTGATCCGAAGAACACAAACACCGGCTGATAGTAATCCGATCCAAACTAACAATTTTGTTGCTATAGTTGCGTGTGAGGGGATGAACAGGGAAACGCACAGGAACCCGATTATTTTAATCCAAAAGGTGTTATAACAACCCGTAAAATTTCAAACAAATTTTAACAATAAACTATAGTAACTATGATTACTAAGTTTCACTCCTGGATTTTTCCAAGTCCATTTGAACAAAAAATGATAGATTTTTCTCGTGAAACATAAAAACCGGCGTCTTACGTATATCGACACCGACTTAGCACCGACAAAACAGTTATAATCAAATTTCTACGGAGTAATAATAATATATTATTACACTTACAAAAACGCTTCTAAAAATATAACTTTTATATTTTTCGGGTACCGGGATAGTACGTTTACTCGAGGATTCGACAAAACACGGGGTACGGATTGTACTGTACCTAATAATAAAAATAAATAAACATATAACCCCACCTCCCTTTTCTTCTCTGCATCCCACGCCCCATTTCTGCTTTCCTCTCCTCCCAATTCGCTCTCTCTCTCTACCTCTTCTGCACTCGCTCTTCATCTTCTGCTCTCCTTCTCCTTCGCCGAATCCCAAACAAACACAGAAAAGTAGTCAAGTCACTTTCAATCCCTTCTTACACAGTCAAAGTCACGAGACGCCTAGGGGACCATCAAGGGAAAGCGACCTTAGCTTGTTTTGCATCTTCAAAAGAGCGAGACCAAGAAAGCCATGGTCAAAGCCTCCTCTTGTTCTCCTATTTATGGCTGCACGTTTACAAGCTTTTCACACATATTTTTTCACTCAAAAATCACTCACACAAATTAGAGTTGCACTTGTTAGGGGTTTTTTTAGAACAAGTCAGCTTAGCTCACAAATTTGATTTGGGTGTGTTTGGGTCGGGTAGAGCACCACACGCCACCACCTGTTCTTGCTATTCCTCTCGTTCCATTGGAGTTGTACGAATTGTAAATTGGGTCGTGTTTGGATGTTTGAAGATGTCGTAGCTTTGTAGCCGATGCCACAATCCCAGCCTCCATCTCGTTATCTTTTCGCTCCTCCCAATAAATTGGTATGTCAAGTGTAAACCTAACTTCAATCTAATTCTTTTGTCTTAAATCCGATTAATAAAGCGTGTTGTAATGGTTTCGTGGAACAAATACCGGATTTAAAATGAGATTTTAAATATTTCTTTCGTGTGGTGAATTAACAGAAATCATGTGTTAATGTTGTTTGGTCTCGCGTCGGTGTTGTTCCTTACTCGTTTGTATGTTTAAAAATCGTTGGTGGTGCTGTTTTGATCTCCGGGTAGGGTCAGACTCATTTGAGGCTCGGATCGGGAAGGATCTGAGTAAATTAGTTGGGGTTGAGGGTTGGTGTTTTTCTTGTTTTGAGTTTGCTTAGTCGTTTCGAAATTTCTCTTTTGCTTGTTCATATATTGGTTATATACTTGGGTTAGTCTTGTTTTGCGACACAAGTGGATATAACGTGCTAGCTTGGTGGGAAGTTGGGGTCACAGATTTGTTAACGTGAATGGTGTTGTGGTGTTATTGTTACACGGGTCGGGACGGACCCGGATTGATCCATGTTTTGGTGATGTTTCTGCTATTGTTATGGTGGTGTTGTGTCAAGTCATGTATGAACCTGTTTGGTCTCAGTTGAGTGTTTATGCTTGAATCAGGTTTGAAATACTTAATCGGATTGGGTCTCGGGTCTGTTAGCATGGTGAAGTAATAATTGTTTAAGTCTACTTAATCTAGGGTCAAGTAGTTAGCCCGTTTATGCCTTGATTCGATGCTCGCGAAGCAACTGGTTGCTATGGACCTGCTTATTTAGAATTGGCTTTTGCTTATTTCTTATTTGAGTTAAGCTTCTTTTGATATTGGGCCTGTTTGATTTCGGTAAACTAAGAAACCCAGGTCACACTAAAAAATAAAAAAGAGCAATTCTTATTTATGTTTCATTATAGGTGTATTGTGAAGAGTAATAATATACGAGTATATATATCTTTTATTTTCATAAAATCGACATTGTCATTTAAGAAATGCTAACTATTTTCATAATGTATAATACTCCGTAAAAATATATTACACTTGTTCAAGAATTAAAATTTATACCATTTTGTTAAAGGCCTTGGCTTGGATTATTCTGTTGGAATTATTGGTTTGGTCTTATATGTTCAAAGTGTTAAATTTGCTAATTAACTTGCGACTACTCGAGTTAACAAACTAACATGTTTATTTGCTTGACATATTAGCTCATTTGGAAAGTTTCGGATAAGTTGAGTTATTAAATAGGAATTGAGTTACATGTACCGAATGGAATACAATACATGACGAGACTAATACTTTGAATTGAGAATTTGATTTTGACTAACGATTGAATACATACCGGACTAAACATATTGGACTGATGACGAATATAATATGTTAGGCTCGTGACGATATTAGGCTCGTAACGGATCTAAAATATTCAATTGACACTTATTAAACTAATAATGGGATACGAAACCAGATAACTAATTAATAATCTAAAAATTGGATTTATTTACAAATACTATTTGGTTTTAACTATTTTTGTAACGTGATTGGATTAACAAACACGAGTACGTGTGTTAAATTGAAAATTTGTCGGGAAATATGATATTGAAAAATCTAGTTTTATTAAAGTATATTGACTTGGAAATGTTGTATAAACGGATGCATCATGCCGAATATTATTAAACTTTTCAAACATATACATTCATTTGAAAACCTTTTATTTTAATGAAACCCGACAAGAACCTAGACACATGTTGTTAAATTATGAAACCTTTATTACTAATTAGAGTTTTCTTATAAACCAAATTGACCTCATCTAAACTATCTGGGATTATCGGGTAAATGCCTGAAACTCTATCAGTTACTTACTTGTTACTTACGTGCTAATTGATCTTTACCTGTTTAATTTCTTTTATATGTCTTATTTCTTTAGCGTGTGTTCTTGAGTCTCGGTCAATACTTCTTGACTATTCCTTATAATGTATTGGGATATACATTACACTCTGGTGTGAGTTATATTTGGCGTGAGTTACAAGTCGAGTCTTTAATTTCTTACCACCACACGAGACAATAATATTAAGCTTTGTTTCCAAAAACGTAATACCAAACTTTTCTTACGAGTAATGACACTAAACGTTTTTGTAAATCATCGATGCAAGTAATCCACGAAAACTAAAACACTTATCTTTTGAAAACTCATTTACTTTACGATACGTATTCTGAGATAAACCGTACACTACTAGGTTGAGCCGATGATGAGCCGTTATGCCTGTACTCTTGCGTCGTTAAGCGATGCCCCACTTGATACCACTTTGTTTCTTTTCCCGATGCTAGTTGTGATAGTTTCGATTCTTGCATTACTTCGGACTAAGGTGAGTTCATAGCCCCACTTTTACTCTTTTAACTGTTTTTATAAACTTTTTGGGGGAGATACATGCTATAAACTAGAACACAAGTCTTTTCTTAAAATGTAGGCTTGCATGCTTATTATTATTATAGCCTAAGTTGCCAGCCAAAAGTCCCCTTCATCATGAATCATTAATCACTTGCGAGTGAACGCAAATATCGTGGATAGTACTATGGGAATTGACGACCCCGACTCGGTTATCGGAAATAACTGGGGCGCACTATATTTGGTATCTCTATGTAATTGGCTATTACATCTTGGGGGCAATTTTATTTACTTACACCAGTAATTAGGTGTATGCAGTTAGTATTGGTTTCATGAGCTTAGTGCATAATAATAATCTCTGTTTTCTATGGTAATTGTCTTCGAAGTAATTATCATCTCTTACTTGTGTTCAACTATTTACTAAACCTATGAATATCACTCAACCGTTGTGTTGATCTTTTTAAGCATGTTAATCTCAGGTATTAAAAAGGCGATAGCTAACCCTGGAGGCGCTTGGGCATTGGCATGGCATGGTCATAGATGACTCTGATTTACTTATGGGGACCACATTTTACTAAAGGGCCATTTTCCGCAACAATTCAACTTTGTAAACTTTGTTTTACTAATGAAATATTTTAAGAAAAATCTATATTTTTCACTTTGTGTTATGATCCAATTGAGTAGCATCCCAAAAACCTTTTCTTCCGCTGCAAACCATTTTTGGGGTGTTACGGGTGTTGTGTGATTGCCATCTATTAGAATCTACAGGAAATGGGTTTTTTAGAGCCACATATGTTAGATGGTTTTCTTGAAGCTTCTTCCCATATCATAACCTGATTTTTCCTTTTTATTGGTACACACACACCGCTCGAAGGTGTTTGGTGAAAGTGGACGAGGAGGGAAAATAAGGTTATGTATGTACGGGTGGGGCGAATTTCAGGTGATGATTCTTTGTTAGGCGTAAGTTTTAGGTTTTAATTAGTTGACTTGATTTGGTTAGCGGTTTTCTTATTTCGTTAATTTTGTGGTTTTTTAAATAGTTCTTGCTAATTTGTGTGATTAAAATGATATGAGAATGTTGATAGTGATTAGTATATGTGATTGGGGAGTTTTATGTGTTTAGGTTTATGTGGTTATGATATATGAGTGTATTTGGGAATTTGGATTGCTAATAAATATGGGTTTCCATGATTGTGAGGTTGTTTTTGCTTTTTGGAATTTCGATACGGAAATGTTTTGGAAGTTGGATAGCTGATAAGATAATACTTTCACAAAAACATATACTGCTCATGTTGAGATATGTCCATATCATCAATAAACCTTAGAACGAACAAGCAAATTCAGTATATGTTTTTGTGATTGGGCAAGTTTGTTTTATGGCTTATTTATAAGACATGATTTGAAGATGGCATGAGATTTACTCAAAATTTTGTGAAACAGATTATGCTGCCGAATATCCTGAAAACAAATTGAAGGTTATGTTACTGGAATTGTTCTTGGCGGGATGTTTATTCGAAATATCTGACTCAATTGGTGGTGGTTTCCTTTGGTTAGTTCTTGTATCTTGGCAGGGCAACATGTTTGAAATTCGGTTTGCAGCCATGGCTGGTATTACTACATTTGTTAAAATGTCGTTGCCCATGCTTGTCTTTTGGCAAGGCAACCACTGTGTTTGGTGGTTGCAACCATGTGCCTTGTTTGGCGATGGTATTTGTTGCTTGCTGATATGCGATTAAAATGATATTGGCTGTGATGAGTACCAACAGCTTTGAAAAATATGAGATTGTCCGCGTCTTGGCGAGGCAACCCATGATGGTTGCAGCCATGGCAGATGCATCCTCTTTCTTCGATTGTTAGCCTATCTGAGCTTCATGTACAATGATTTTTACAATTCTTGCAGCGCGCTTTGACCTCTGAGTTTTGATAGTCAATTTAGTTTAGTGCAGTGGGTGACATTGGTTATAAGAGGCAATGATGAATTTGAGCGGGTTTAATTAAAGTCGTGAATCTCTGTGTCTTGGCGGGGCAAACTATTAGGTTTGCAGCTACGCTGGATGTATCCGGTTTTTGAGATTACTAATCAATCTGAGCCTCACAAGTTACTGTATCAACATATTTTATTGGCACGTGTTCAGCTGGATTCGGGCAAGGATGAGATTATCCGCAGCGTGGCGAGCCAAGCTTACTAAGTTTCCGTCATGGCAGATATACCTTCTTTTTTGGACTGTTTGCCTATCCGTGTCTGATAATTAAAAAAGAGACTAAATTTGAAAGTTATGATTGTTTCTGTCTTGCGTATTTTGTTGGCACGTGTCTGGGAAAACATGTAAAGGGAAAAAGGAGGATGATGTCTGAAAATTGGATTGGCTTATGAACACAAATATTAAGCTGCCTATTCGCCTAATGTGTGTTTTGATTTGCTTATGGAGTTTCCTGACTCATTTTAAAACTGTTTTTTCTCTTATTTCTTGATTTCGGTCTTTGGACAAAGTCACGAAACCATTTTACTTTTTGCATACAAATGTGTTGCCATGGCTTTTGGTAATCTATAGCATCCTTTAGTTACTCACATTTTTTGATAAAGAACCTAACGGATAGTGGAGCAACGGCACTAGTTGGACTTATTTCAACACCAATAGCACATGTCATGTTATAGGCGGTGCGTGTTAGAGCTTATGTTTGGGCTTACTAGCTTATTTGGTTCAGTTTATATAGCATAAGGCAATAATTTCCAGCTTACAGGTTACATGATGCAAGATCGACGGATTGGGTAATGGGTCATTTTGGTACATTCCTAAATCCTAATGGTTTGGATTGACTAAAAAGTCAAAACACGTTGTGTCTTAATTTAAAAATGGATGCTTGAAAAACAATCTAACTAGATTTTTTTTTAAAGAAAATGTAATATAATGAAACTGCTTTTGCAGGCGCAAGAAATGATGAAGAAGAGAACACACATATCTGCACACTAATTGCTGGAACAATGTAAGTTTTATCTTACGTTATATGGGTGTTTAGGATTGCTTATTTAAGTGCTTCTGTACCTATTTTTATGTAAATAAGGAGCACTAATTAACTCTTTAAGTGTTTATATAAAACTACTCATTTGATTGATTGCATTCACATTTCACAAACATTATTCGTGCAACTTATAATGGTTTCTTGGTTCTTTGTGTAGGGTGGCAAATACTTTGGCTAAATCCTGTTGCGCCAATGAAGTTTACTACAAACACTTTTTCCTTGAAGAAGCATCGTGTAGAATTTATTCTATATAAGGTCAACGTTGTAGCTTCAAACCTTCTTTCTGGTCTTTCCCAGGTGTTAGATTGCATCGCATATTGTAGTTTGACCACAGTTGTGAAATACTGTAAATTAAATTTGGTAGGCAAAGTGTTGGTTTGAAAAACTGTGTTTAGTTTTTGGAAATTTAATCAAGCTATTTTTTTTCTGATTGAGGATTGGTCAATATCAGGCTTCATTTAGGTTTATATTCTGATTGAATTATATATGATACTTTCAATCCTAAGTGATATCATACTGTCCACTATGTTTTGTAGGCTAATCTATTAGACTATCTTTATCAACAACTTATCACAACTCAATCTCTTAATAAAATATTATTTTCTCTTTCCTCCACCTACACAACCAATACATACAAGCAATCTATATTTTTTTTACCATTTATCAACAACCTAACCCAACCAATGCATACAACCAATCTATTCTTTTATAAAATAACAAGTATTAAAAAGAAAAAAGAAAAAAAAAACAAGTAGCCATTCACCGGTTGCCATGTGGCAGATTGGAGGTTGTCAACCTAGATTGCTTTGTGACCTTAGTTGATGGAAAGATTGGATGAGTTTTATTAAATATTATTATCTTTGAATGTATTTTCAATGGGTTGGGTTGGCAACCTTGCCAATAAACATAGTCTTAAATGAAGTTTCTGTTCTCTAAATAATCCTGTTGCATCTACAGGTGGTGAGATTTCACTAGGAGTAGGAGCATTATTCGGACGAGATTTTTTGGCAAAATATTGGAACTGCTCAAATATTGGATTCTTGTTTTAATGGCTCCGTGTAAGCTGAAAGTTCAATTTATTATGCTTCAATTTGTAATTAATCAATGGTGACTACGGATTCTGCTGTTTACTGATTTGCTGGGTGATACTAAGTTTGGTGGATATCAAGTTTTTGTTGAGTTTATAATATATAAAACATACAATAAACATATAGACATCAAGAGTACACAGCGGAAGACTTAAAGATCATAACAAATAAATTAATTAACTGAAAGTATGCGTAACGTACCTCTTGCAAATGTCAAATCCCTCGAGCAAAGCAAAACAACCCTCGAGCAAAGCAAAACAAAGAAGTACTTATTAGTGTAAGAATAATGTCTTACAACCACGTTCTTGTACACACGAATTAACCAAACGAATCAAGCGATTGCTAGATCTAACACAAGTCCTCGTTTAAGAAAAACGAAACCAAACTCCCTTACTATTGGGGTGTTCGGCCGAATATTAGACTAGAGAGAGGAGAGGAGAGATCTAGGGTTAATTCAATGCACAAGTGTATGAAACCCTAGAACCTAACCCTCTTTATATACTAGTAGGTAAACTTTGGGAACAAGTTAGGGATTAGGCCTTGGAAAGCCCCATATGGCCGGCCATGTAGACAAGCCCAAAGGAAATCCATAACTTTTCCAAGTTTTCCATTTCTAGTCCTTTCTCTTTTCATTTAACGGTCGTTAGTCATTTTTCCGTTAAATACTTAACGATCGTTAACCGGACTTAATGTGCAATAATTAATCGTAAACATAAACATTAATTATTAACTTTAATTCTCATTCGCTAATGTGTGCAATCCCGTGGTCACGAGTTCGAATCCGGACATTCACATGTTTGTAAATATATACATTTCCAACAGCTCCCACTTGGATATGTTTACAAACGTGAAATGACATTGGTTAGCGTCTAGCAACACGCCAATGCCCCGGTACAACTCGTGTATGGTTTTCTGGAGAAAAACCAAGTTTGATGATTCATCATCATATTCATCCTTTTGTTTCTAATACCATGTTAATAAGAATATGGATCTCACTCATTTCTTAATTAACTATTCTGTTTCTCGCTTTATATGATTTATTAAGATTACCAATTCTTCTGAACATAAGACCTTGGGTATGGCCATACAAACATCTTAACAATCTTACGAGGGGCCCAGCAGTATTATACTTCAAAATAAATTTGAAGGAAACAAATCCCATTTTGACTACAAGCAGGATTCATAAATTTCGCAACACTTCTGAAAACAACCTTTATAACTACCAGTTACGTGTAGCGTTAGATTGCTTCACAAAAATGCACTACATCCATGACATATCTCTTGTATCTCAAGTCCGAGGATAAATATCCATGATATACTTAATGACAAAGATCCATAAAGTATTATCATGCTGGTGGGATAAGTCCTATATTCAATTCATTGAATATCATCTGAAATTAGTCATGCTACGCATCAATATACTTTCAAGTATATTCTAACTAATACTCAGATTTGTCTTAATTCAATATCATTCCCATGTTATTGATTGACAACGGACTATTTAGAATAACTTAAGTTATTCAAGGATTTAAACATGCAAATATAGGACAACATCATAATAAATGAATAATAAACATAACAAAATACTTTATTTCATTTCAATAATAATGTTTACAATATACTTTTATCTAAAATACTTAGTCACAGATGGGCATGAAACTACTAGCTAAACGAAGTCCAAACTTATCAGACAAATGATTAAGTTTTTCACCAGGTAAGGCCTTCGTTAACGGATCTGCTAAGTTATCATCTGTGTGAACTTTGAGTAACTCAATTTCACCTATCTCGACTTGCTCTCGAACATAGTGATATTGTCTAGGATAGTGTCTGGTGCCCTTCATGACTCCAGGTTCATGGGCAAAAGTAATTGCAGCTGAATTGTCACAATATACTTTAATAGGATTTTCAATCGACGGCATAACACCAAGCCCCGAAACAAACTTCCTTATCCAAACAGCTTCCATGGCAGCCTCAGACGCCGCTATGTACTCACTTTCTGTAGCAGACATTGCAAGTGTTGTCTGTTTCTTACTCTTCCAATCCACAACACCTCCATTGATGACAAAAATGTAACCCGTTTGAGACTTCGTATCATCTTTGTCACACTTCCAGGATGTATCGCAGTAACCTGTAATGCAGTTCTGCTTCGGATTTCCTCCATACATTATGAACATATCTCTTGTAGCCCTAAGGTACTTGAGAATATGCTTAACAGCAATCCAGTGAATTTCACCCGGATTCTGTTGATACCGACTGGTCAAGTTTTGAGCAAACGCCACATCAGGCCTTGTGCATCGTATCGCGTACATGATAGATCCTACAGCCGAAGCATAAGGAACTTTCTTCATATGCGCCACCTCTGCAGTGTTGAAGCACGCCTTGGCTGCTCAAACCATGATTTACTTGCATTGGCAAAAATCCCTTCTTGGAATTTTGCATATTGAATCTCTTCAATATTTTGTCAATGTAAGCACTTTGGCTTAAACCAATTAGCCGCCTTGATCTATCCCTGTAGATCTTGATTCCAAGGATGTATGCTGCTTCCCCTAAGTCCTTCATCGAAAAACATTTACCAAGATAGGCTTTCACCTCATTTAGACTTGGTATATGATTTCCTATGATTAATATGTCATCGACATACAGAACAAGGAAAGTAACATGACTCCCACTAGCTTTGTGATATACACATGGCTCATCAAGATTCTGAGTAAATCCAAAACTTTTGATTTCTCCATCGAATCTTTTATTCCATTCCCTTGATGCTTGCTTCAGTCCATAAATGGACCTCTTAAGCTTGCATACACGGTTAGGAAATAATGGATTCACAAACCCTTCCGGCTGTGCCATATAGATGTCTTCATCTAGACGGCCATTCAGAAAAGCGGTTTTGACATCCATTTGCCAAATCTCATAGTCATAGTGTGCAGCTATAGCTATGAGAATCCTAATAGCTCTTATGTCCGCTACAGGAGAGAAAGTCTCCTCGTAGTCAATGCCATAGGTTTGAGTAAAACCTTTAGCCACTAGACGAGCCTTGTAGGTGTGTACATTGCCATCCATGTCAGTTTTCTTCTTGAAGATCCACTTACTTCCAACGACTTTAGAATTGGGAGGAAGGTCAACTTCAATCCAGACATCATTATCTTTCATGGATTGCATTTCCCCATTCATAGCAATCTGCCATTTATCCTTTTCAGGATCAGCCATGGCAGCCTTATAGTTGGCAGGTTCATTAAGATCCCCAACCATATTTTCCTTCACCTCTACGTTAAGACATAGACGGTCAGGTGCACGTATAGTCCTTTCAGACCTACGAATGGGAACAACTTCAGGAGGAGCACCTAAGCTTTCAGGTTCTTCTTGAAGTTGGCTAGTATTTTCAGAAGGTGTTGTATCTTCTTGATCATATTCCAGATCATATACTCTCCCATTGAGTTCTTGAGATATGAGATTCCTTTCAAGGAAATCTCCATACCTAGCCACAATGACTTTATTCTCAGCTGGGTAGTAAAAGTAGTAACCCATAGTTTCCTTAGGGTATCCTACCAAGATACACTTAACAGATCTGGCTTGGAGCTTATCAGGTGTGTCACGTTTAACAAACGCTTCACATCCCCAGACCTTTAAGTAAGAAAAGTTGGGAGCTTTTCCAGTCCATATTTCATATGGAGTTTTAACAACCTTCTTTGTTGGAACCATATTCAAAATGCGAATAGCAGTTTCAAGGGCATAATCCCAAAAGTAAAAGGTAGAGTCGTAAGTTCAAACATTGATCGTACCATGTCAAGTAAGGTACGATTTCTCCTTTCAGATACACCATTTTGTTGTGGAGTATAAGGAGATGTGAGTTGCTGGATAATTCCACACTCAGCTAAGTAATCTTTGAACTCTTGACTTATATACTCACCACCTTTATCGGATCGAAGAGCTTTAATCTTCTTACCGAGTTGTAATTCTACTTCACTTTTGAAAACCTTAAATGTTTCAAAAACTTCATGTTTATGTCTAAGTAAATAAACATAACCATAACGACTGAAATCATCCGTAAAGGTTAAGAAGTAGGAAGCACCGCGTTTTGACATATGTCTAAGTGGACCACACACATCAGTGTGTATCAATCCAAGTAGATTAGAAGCCCTCTCCACTTGTGGTGCAAAAGGTTTCCTTGTCATCTTCCCAGCTATGCAAGACTCGCATTTGTCAAATGATTCATCATTGACCGTTTGTAAAAGCCCATCGTGTTGCAGCTTTTCCATGCGTTTCTTGCCAATATGGGCAAGGCGACAATGCCAAAGATAAGAAGAGTCACAGTTCAACTTGCTCTTCTTATTGCTAATTCTATACAACGAATTATTTCCATTGGATATACAACCATCCATATCAATTTCAAACACACCAAGAATAGGAATTGCATTAAAGTAAAAAACATTATTTAAAGAAACTGAAATTCCATAACTTGTAAAAGTGTGCACAAAACCAATATCTTTTAACAAAGAAACTGAAATAACACCCCTAACAATGGAGGGTGCATAATGACAATTATTTAGTTCTAAAATTAAGCCCGAAGGCAACACTAAATCAAAAGTCCCTATGGCTTCGACAACTGCACGCTTTCCATTGCCAACGTACAAGTATCTTTCTCCACAGGTCAGCTTCTTTGCCCCTCTAAGTCCCTGCGATGTATTACAGATGTGAGTACCACATCCTGTATCATATATCCAGGAATTTTGCTTATGAGGAAAAGAAAATAATTCAAACATAAAAATACCTGATGAGCTAGGCACCATCTTATTTTTATTCTGAAGGCACTCATTGAGATAAACTGGACAGTTCCGCTTCCAGTGACCCGGTGAGTTGCAGTGGTGGCAGGTTAAATCCTTCTTAGGATTATCCTTTTTCTTTCCAGGGTTCTTCTTAGGAGCTGGTGGGATGACAACTTGCTTCCCCTTTCCTTTTCCTTTCCCTTTCTTATCTGCTTGCAGCTTAGGCTTATTTACCCTACCACCCTGTATTGGGAGTACAGCAGGTGTAGGAGCCTTCTTTGGCAATCTCTTCTCGAAGTCTACAAGCATTGCATGTAACTCATTCACTGTCTTCCCCGTGCAATGCATGTTAAAATTTCGGAAAAAATCACCAAACCGATCCTGATTAAGGGAGTGATTGATGAGGCTGACACATACATCATTCGAGTAACCACAGCCGAGCTTCTCCAATTGGTCCAAGTGATGTTTCATCTCTAGGACGTGGTCGGAGACAGATTTGCCAACCTCTTGCTTGCAACTATGAACCTTTTCAATAAGTTCATACAGTTCAGCTGCCGGTGGCTTCTCAAACATACGTTTGAGTTCATCTAACATGCTCATAGGCGGATAGTGCTCAAATTGTTTTTGCAATTGAGCAGACATCCCCGAAAGCATTAGACACGCCACATCATTGTGCTTCTCATATTCAACACGATATGCCTCTTGTTCAAGAGCAGTTGCCGTGTTAGGAGGAGCATCAGGCAGAGGTGTAGTCAAAATTTCAACCCTTTTGGCAACACGAAGGATGATCCTAAGTGATCGATGCCAATCATTGAAATTAGGGCCAGTCAGCTTGTCCCTTCCAATCATATCTTTGAAAGCGGAACTCATTAAGCTCATAGTGTTTTCAGGTTGAGCCATCTACAGAAAAAGTTCAAAAAACCATAATTAGTATTTTGATAATTTTTCTTTTCAATAAACAATTAAATACCCAAGGTTCATATTCATATAACCAATTAATATTTATTGAAAACTAGGATCCAAATTGTCATAATTTCATTACATCAGTTGATCTGCTAGTAATGAACCTTATACAAAATGGTAGAGCTTTTGCTCAATTGCCAATTTCAATTGCAATACCTAGATTTATG
This sequence comes from Chrysanthemum makinoi, assembly GCA_910596185.1. NCBI lineage: Eukaryota > Viridiplantae > Streptophyta > Magnoliopsida > Asterales > Asteraceae > Chrysanthemum > Chrysanthemum makinoi. The sequence continues at coordinate 269,333,697 of OU343223.1, forward strand.
GGATTTACATATAGCCAATATCAATCGCCATGTAAACATGTTTTATCCCATCTTATGCCTTGAGTCGCCAGTTCTCACTGCCTAACTCAATTAAGTTGTCCAACTTAAGAAACTGCAAAATCGTCCATGCCCGTTCTCACGACACGTGGACATTTTACCCTTTGATTAAGATCTAAGTCACGTTCTCACGCAAATAGAAAGTAATCTTAGGTGTTTCCGTTTCGTTGGATGGCATATAACTTAAATTAAAGGGTAATAGTTTTGATGTTAAATCAAATATGTACAAAGATGTCATGCATTCATCTTTGTAGCATAGTTTTTATTAAAACATTTATATCTTGTTTTAATGTATAAGCTTTTCATCATCAAACTTTAATTGAGGTATTGGGTTCACCAATCAAGGAATTTAGTGTTAATTATCATCCATTATACCGTACTTTTGCATAAGTGTAAACACTTAGTGTTTCGGATAATTACCACCGAAGTGGCGCATGGAATTAAAACTAATTCACCCTTAAGATGAGCTTGTACATTTAATGGCTTACTAAGTAGCTCCACTCGAACTTACAGAGGGTAGAGGACCAGGTACGCGCTAAAGCACAACCTTAGACATCCTTTCAGTGTGACTGTGCGCACTTCTTAATTAACCCCTTTATAGTTCATTCTCATGGGTGAGCCGTTCAAGACCATTTGTGCCAAAGTCATCAATCAATTAAACGATTATGATTACTATGCTTAAAAATACATGTTTCACCATTGTTTAGGTCAGTTTATTTTTCTTGTAAAAATACCCTTGTTAAAAAAACAAACAAGCAAGTATTTATAAAATAAACAAATAAACAATGAATGCATAACAAATAAAAGTCATGCATATCAAATAGCCACATGCAAACGGTTTTGATAAATCCTATTAATAACCAATTCTAGATTTGACAATATGCATATATTTAATTAAGACTTTCACCCGTTTTCATCTATGTACAAGGTGAACCACATGCATCGATTCATCGATTGCAAGTCAAAATTAAATACATACCACATAGCACATAATTGATTAAATTAATAATTATTGAGGTCTTCTCCAATTTTAGATCTATCAAAAATTTAGTGTATATCACTTAAACAAGAAAGACATACAATAAAAGCAGATCCATGATAAAACATGCAGATAATTATCATGGACATAAAATTACACTTAACAATTAATGCAATTAAATCAAAGTTACGCATATACACATAAAGTTGCATGCATCTTAGGGTTTCTAATTAAATTAAAACAATAGTTTACAAAACCCTAATTAGGGCACCATAAAAAACGCCCCCCTCAAAATTAGGGTTTAGGTTTTGCAAACCCTAGATCTAAGCATACAAATAATAACACATTCATGTTTATTTTAATTATGTGTTTCAGTAATTAATTACTTGTTATACAAGGCTCGTGATGCCACTGTGATTTTGTAATATATAAAACATACAATAAACATATAGACATCAAGAGTACATAGCGGAAGACTTAAAGATCATAACAAATAAATTAATTAACTGAAAGTATGCGTAACGTACCTCTTGCGAATGTCAAATCCCTCGAGCAAAACAAAACAACCCTCGAGGAAAGCAAAACAAAGAAGTGCTTATTAGTGTTAGAATAATGTCTTACAACCACGTTCTTGTACACACGAATTAACCAAACGAATCAAGCGATTACTAGATCTAACACAAGTCCTCGTTTAAGCAAAACGAAACCAAACTCCCTTACTATTGGGGTGTTCGGCCGAATATTAGACTAGAGAGAGGAGAGGAGAGATCTAGGGTTAATTCAATCCACAAGTGTATGAAACCCTAAAACCTAACCCTCTTTATATACTAGTAGGTAAACTTTGGGAACAAGTTAGGGATTAGGCCTTGGAAAGCCCCATATGGCCGGCCATGTAGACAAGCCCAAAGGAAATCCATAACTTTTCCAAGTTTTCCATTTCTAGTCCTTTCTCTTTTCATTTAACGGTCGTTAGTCATTTTTCCGTTAAATACTTAACGATCGTTAACCGGACTTAATGTGCAATAATTAACCGTAAACATAAACATTAATTATTAACTTTAATTCTCATTCGCTAATGTATGCAATCCCGTGGTCACGAGTTCGAATCCGGACATTCACATGTTTGTAAAAATATACATTTCCAACAGTTTTTTGGGTTCATTTCAAGCCTTGATTTAATACGGAGTATTTTCTAAGTTCACTGGACCTACTCTAATTACTTGCATACCCCTCAACTTTGATGTCTCGACATATCTTAGAGATGTCGATTTCAAACACTCCGCAATGAAACGCGGGCTTTAAACCTCGTTTATAACAAATACAATTGAGCTACTAAAATTTTACTATAATCATTTTCATTTATAACAAATACTATTGATTTAACTACTACGTAAAATTTTAAAACAAAATATATAACTTTTGCTAGTTAAAAGTTTTTCCTAGCCACCCGTAATTTTTACAGGTCTACAGTTTAATATATTGTATTATCTGTTCATAAATAATAGGAGTAAACTGCAAAAATCATCCTTGTGGTTTGTGTATTTTCGCAAGAATCATCCCTATCTCAAACGTTCACTATTAAACATCCCCAAGTTCACAAACCTTTAGCATTAATCATCCCTGAGCACTAACGTCATTAGTTTAACCCGTTAAGTGTTAAATAATATTTGCCCGTTAATCCCTCCGTTAATACTTTTTGCACCGTTAGTCCTCATTTTACGTTTTCGTCTGTTTTTTACGTTTTTACTCGTTTTCGTCCGTTTTTATATGTTTCGTCCGCTTTTTATCCACTTTTGTCCGTTTTTATATGTATTAGTCCGTTTTTTTTAAATTTTCGTCCGTTTTTTTACGTTTTCGTCCGTTTTTTTTACGTTTTTGTCCGTTTTACTCGCTTTTTCCGTTTTTATATGTTTCGTCCGCTTTTTATCCGTTTCGTCCGTTTTTTATATGTATTCGTCCGGGTTTTTTTACGTTTTTGTATGTTTTTTGCGTTTTTGTCCGGTTTTACCCGTTTTCGTCCGTTTTTTTTTACGTTTTCGTCTGTTTTTTTACGTTTTCGTCCGTTATTTTACGTTTTTGTCCGTTTTTTACGTTCTCGTCCGTTTTTTACGTTTTCTTCCGTATTTTTATGTTTAGGTTCGTTTTTACTCGTTTTTTTTCCGTTTTTATATGTTTCGTCCGCTATCTATCCGTTTTTAATGTTTTCGTCCATTTTTTTACGTTACTCGTTTTTTACGTTTTTGTACGTTTTTACTCGTTTTCTTCCGTTTTTATATGTTCGTCCGCTTTTTATCCGTTTTCGTCCGTAAAAAACGTAAAAAAAAACGGACGAATACATATAAAAAACGGACGAAAACAGATAAAAAGTGGACGAAACATATAAAAACGGAAGAAAACGGGTAAAAACGTAAAAAAACAGACGAAACATAAAAAAACGGACGAGAACAAAAAAATGACAAAAACGTAAAAAATGGACGAAAACGTAAAAAAAACGTACGAGAACGTACAAAATGGATAAAAACGAATAAAAGCGGACGAAACGAATAAAAACGGACGAAAACCAGTAAAAACGAACAAAAAAGTAAAAAAACTTACGAAAACGTAAAAAACAGACGAAAACGTAAAAAAAATGAACGAGAACGTAAAAAACCCAGACGAATACATATAAAAACGAGCGAAAACGGATAAAAAGAGGACGAACACGGATAAAAAGCGGATGAAACGTATAAAAACGGATAAAAGCGAGTAAAATGGACAAAAACGTAAAAAAAACGGACGAATACGTAAAAAAACGGACGAAAACGTAAAAAAACGGATGAGAACGAAAAAACGTAAAAGCGGATGAAAACGAGAACTAATACATATAAAAAATGGACAAAAGCGGACGAAACATATAAAAACGGATGAAAACGAGTAAAAACGGACAAAAACGTAAAAAACAGACGAAAACGTAAAATGAGGACTAACGGTGCAAAAAGTATTAACGGGGGGATTAACGGGAAAATATTATTTAACACTTAACGGGTAAAACTAACGACGTTAGTGCTCAGGGATGATTAATGCTAAAGGTTTGTGGACTTGGTGATGTTTAATGCTGAACGTTTGAGATATGGATGATTCTTGCAAAAATACACAAACTATAGGGATGATTTTTGCAGTTTACTCTAAATAATAGTCTAGTATTATTTAAAGGAAAAGCCTAGATAGTCAAATAAGCAATTGAATTTTTTTACATATGTGGTTCCCAAAAGTATTCTTGGCATATCATAACTTTTCGAGTTAACAAATTGCTAAACTCGAAAGTTTAAAAAAACCAAAAGAAAACTGAAACCGAAGTGATTTATTTCAAGAAAGAGAAAATCCGAAACTGGAAAACCCAAAATAGAACGGTTTACATTACTAAAAGTATCAAGCATACCAAACCCAACAATCAAGAATATTTGGTAAAATTTAACGGCCAATATGGGATTGAAGAAGACACTGTTGCTCTTCCTCGACCCCCCTCTAGGAGCACGAGGATAAGACCATACCAAGGAAGCATGATTAAATTTTTCGGCCACACTAATTTTTTTAGATAATTCCAAAGCTTAAGGTCTTGTGAATTGACGCTTAAAAGTTGTTCCGTTAATCTAAATATCCTCCCAAAATAAAGAGTCAACCCCGTTGCCTACTTTTTTACGAATGAAGGGCAAAGATCAATACATTTTGAACGAAGAGAAACCTCACGGATGATATTGTTGGTTATGGTCTCGAAAAATCAATAGATATACTGTCGAGAATTAGGTGAGCCTATCTGGGCACATACATTTACATGAAGAACATGTTCATATTATATTTAATTTGTATATATGTTATGTATATTTATTAAATGTATAATATGTTTCACGAAATAATTTAACGATTGTTAATTTTAATCTTTAGACACTGTAACTAATTTAAATTTACGTTAAATATAAAAGAGAGGGACTTAGATGTCAGAAAACGAAACTCCCGGACCTCCCTCCAAAGTTGCCAGCTATAGGGAAGGTTCTATGAGGGGCCCGGTTGTCATTTTTTGAGAAGTGATGGACTATTATACTTGAACTTGGAGAGAAAGTTTAGGTGCTATATAAAACACCCCATATCCCTCCTTATTCTCATCGATCCACAAAAAACCGCAATTACATACACAACATAATAAACCTAAAAGCAAAATTAGTTTTCCTTATTGATCAACATATGCAGCTGAGATTCTGACAAACACAATACGTCATTGCTTTTGTTTTGTTTTTCTTGTACGTAACAAAGATATAAAAAAGATTCACTCTTTGTTTATTTTTATCTTGTTCCTTCTCTAAGCCAATCCAACGTATCCCTCTTTGGGATTTGATTCGGCTCAAGCTGATAGGCACCAATAGGGATCAACTAAGACCCGTTAAAGGATTCTAACTGGTTTGATCAATCCAATAAATAAGAAAAGATTGATGAAATGACAATTAGTTATCAAGGCGGGAAAATCTATTTATTGATGTATTCGAATGATTACAAGAAAAGAGAATTGAGAATTGAGTTGTAAGCTAAGAGATGAAATGAAAGAAGTAAGAACTACTTAAAAGAACATTTTCCCGCCAAAGTTAGTTATTGGTTTCTGGAAGATGTACGTGCACCTCACACGCCTGGTAAACCACTTGTGTGCCCCTCACGTGCCAAACAACTTAACTAGCTTGTTGACTGCTTCTTAGTAGCTTATCAGTCCACTTCCCTTAGAAAAATAACTCGTCCTCAAGTTGTACAATCAAATTCAGGGAATCTTTGCTGCAATTCAGTGATAGGTTCCTAAGTAGCATCCTCCACTGTGCCATTTACCCATTGTACCAAAACATAAACCTCTGCCACATTTCCTTTTCTGGCCAATCACCTATACAAAATGGCTATGGGCTCCACCATGAACACACCAACACTGTCACAAGGTAGTAGATTGCCACTTGTTTGATTTGGACTAGGATGTCTGCATTTCTTAAGCTGAAAAATGTGAAAGACATTATAAATCTGAGACTAACTTAGCAACTCCAGCTTATATGCTACTTGTCCCACTATTTGAATTATCTTGAAAGGTCCAAAAAACTTTGGTGAGAACTTGTTTTGTTTACCCTTTCTCACTGATAATTTCCTATAGGCTGCAATTTAAGATACACCCAATCACCAGATGCACACTTCTTATCTGTTTTGTACTTATCATGCTGAGACTTCATCCTATCTTGAGCCCTTTTGATGTGTAATTTCAAAGTTTCTACAACTTCTTCTATTTCCCTTAGTGTCTTGTCCACTAATTCCACCCTACTTTCTCCCCCAATGTATGGAATGTGGACAGGTGGTGGCTTACCATACACAACTTCATAAGGATTAGTTTGAATAGCTGTATGATAGTTTGTGTTGTACCACCATTCAACCAAAGGTAACCAATTACACCATTGAGTAGTCTGCTCACCAGACATGCATCTAAGGAAAATTCCAAGCACCTATTGACTACTTCAGTTTGACCATCTGATTGTGGATGGTATGTAGTAGACATACTTAATTCCACCTTCAACGACTTGAACAATTCTTTCCAGAATAGACTGAGAAACACCTTATCCATGTCTGACACAATATTCTCAGGCAACCCATGCAGCTTGTAGATATTGTCCAAGAACACTTGAGCCACTTATGCAACAGTAAAAGGATGGGATAGGGCCATAAAGTGGGCATATTTACTCAATCTATCAACCACCGCCAATATAACTTCCTTACCTCGTGACTTAGGTAGGCCTTTAATAATGTCCATAGAGATACTTGTCCAAGTAGTGTTTGGAATACACAATGGCTGTAGTAGACGTGGGTAGGCTTCCAAATTAGGTTTAAATCTTTGGCAAACATCACAATTTCTCACCCAATTCTTAATATTTTTCCTCATCTTTTTCCAATAGAACATGGAACACAACTTTTGAGTTGTTACTTTGACCCCTGAATGACCACCCAGTGACCGACCATGGACTGCAGCTAACACTTCTTGCCTCATATTGTCATCATTACCCACCATTAACTTGTCCTTCCTTCTCAACTAATTGTTATCCCAAGTATAATGACTAAACACTTTTGCATTGGCCTGCAACTTAGTAATCAAATCTTGTAAAGTCTGATATTTCTTCCAATTCTCCACTATCTTATCATAGAGTTCGGTGGTGATGCTAGAAGTACTGATTATGCTCAATAACTCATAAGGATTTTGCATTCTTGACAAAGCATCAACAATCACATTATCCACCCCTTTCTTATACACTATCTTATAATCAAACCCCATGAGTTTTGGTAACCATTCCAACTGAGCAGGTGTTATCATTCTCTGATCCAACAAGTATTTCAAGCTAACATGGTCTGTTTTGATCTTGAAATGCATGTCAAAAAGGTATCCCCTCCACTTTTCCAAAGCTTGCACCACTACTAAAAATTCCTTTTCATAAGTGGACATTAACTGGTGTTTGACAGATAAGGCTTTACTTAAAAAAGCTATTAGATGTCCTTCTTGAAGTAACACTGCACCTATTACTACACCAGATGCATCAGTTTCAATGATGAACTCCTTAGTAAAATCATGTAATCTCAACACAGGAGCACTAATCATAGCTTGTTTAAGTGCTTCAAAGGCCATTTGCGCTTCACTGTTCCAAGAGAATCCTTCTTTCTTTAAAAGTTGAGTCAAAGGTTTACTTATTAAAGCATAACTCTTAATAAATCTTCTGTAATAGCCTGTTAAGCCAAGGAATCCTCTCAACTATTTGATGTTGGTTGGAACAGGCCATTCTTCCATAGCTGTTATCTTAGCTGGATCTGTTTCCACCCCTTGTTGAGAAATCACATGACCCAAATATTCCACATGAGTAGTACCAAACACATATTTTTTTAGTTTATAAAATAGTTTATGTGACATCATAGTTTCCAAAATGAGTTTCAAGTGCCTAATATGATCTTCTAAACACTAACTATAGACAAGTATATCATAAAAAAAAAATACTAATGTAAAATTTCTGAGAAAGGGCTTGAATACCTCATTCATCAATGATTGAAATGTAGATGTAGCATTTGTCAACCCAATTGGCATGACCAAAAATTCATAATGGCCCTCATATGTTCTAAAGGATGTCTTTGGCACATCATCTGTATTCATCCTTATCTGGTGGTAACCTGACCTTAAATACAACTTATTGAATAATTTAGCCCCATGTAACTCATCAATCAACTCCTCTATGATAGGTATTGGAAATTTGTCTTTGATTGTTTGTTTTCTCAATTGTCTAAAATCCACACACATCCTCCAAGTATTTTCCTTCTTTTTAACCATCATAATTGGTAAATCAAAAGGGCTTTGGATTCTTCTAATCACCCTAACCTCCAATAGTTCCTTAACCATACCTTCAATAGCATCCTTCTGGGTTGGTGGATGTCTATAAGGCCTAATGTTCACAGGCATTGCATCATCAACCAAAGGAATCTTATGATCATGTGACCTATGTGGTGGTAACTCAATAGGCACATCAAACACATCTACATAGGTATCCAAAACTTCTTGAATCTCACTATCCACCTCAGCAGACACACCATTTAACTTCATACAACACGCTTCATAATCAGGAACTACACAAAGTGACATAGAATGCAATTCAACTTGTATTATCTGTTTAACAATCTTCTTAGTACCTTTCTTATTCAGCCACTCTACATTGGACTTAGTAATGCCCCTCAATAACACTCTTTTGCCCCTATGTTTGAAATCCATCCTTAAATCTTTGAAGTTGCATTTGATGACTCCCAATGTTGATAACCAATGTATTCCTGACGCCATTTCACAATCGACCAAGGGTAACAACATCACATTAGTGTTAAAAACAGTATTGCCAAACTGCCATTGAAATGTTTTGCACTCAGAAGTGGTCATCAACTTATTTCCATTGGCCACTGTGACTGCCAATGGTTCTGTGGGTCTAATTGAACACCCTAACTTCTATGCCACTTGTTTGTCCAAGAAGTTATGTGTTGATCTAGAGCTTATCAAAATGTTTACCATATGCTTTTCTATAGTACCCACCACCCTTATGGTTTGAAAATTGGTAGTACCACTTAAAGCATGTAAAGAAATTTAGGGTTGCACTTCCTCTTCACTAACATCAACTATGTTTTCCTTTGTTTTTCCCATTCCTCTTGCTCAGAATCCTCCTCATTAAGCAATACTTCCAAAATAAAACAATTGTCCTTCACACTTATGACCAGGAACATATTTCTTATTACAATAAAAACACTGATTTAATGCCCTTTTTTTCTACATATTCCTTTTGATATAACTGTCTCCTAGCTTGTATAGTGTTTGATTTTGGATACCCCCAGAACTAGTGTTTGGCAATGACAAAATAGTGTTTGGTTTTGCATTTATATTACCATTTATAAACCCATATGCAGTCTTTCCATTGAATCTAGACACAAGAGTGGGTAACACAGGAGTATACCTTGTTTTCAAAGCAATCAAGGTTTGTTCTTGCATCTTGGCCATTCATCAGTCAAGGTATTCAAAGTGAACATCCTGATCTACATGCTAATCTCATCCTTTTATCCACTAAAAAACAATCTGATTGAATATTTTTCATCCAAATCCACCATGTTCAACAATGTTTCAAACTTTTCTTGGTATTCTGACACAGCCCCAACCTGCCTCAACTTTTTCAACTCCATTAATGGATCTTTAAGAAATGAGTTGAATATTTTCAAGACCTCTCTTTTATAAACTTCCCATGGACAATATTCACCAAATCTCCTACAAATTGCTGATGCCATATCAATGCCTTATCATAGACATGCATGGACACCAACTCAATCTTATCTCCATCTTCTACACAATCAATCTTAAAGAATTTCCTGCATTTGTAAACCTATCCTTTCACATCTTCTCCATTGAATTTAGGGAATTCAATCTTTGACATTCTACCATATCATCTACCCCCATTTCTTGTATGAAGTTTTCCACCACCACTATGATTGTGACTTCCACCATTGTTACTAGTTCCTTCCCCATTCTTCAACCTATTGATTTCTTGATTAATGGCATTCTGACTAACCAATAATCCATTCATACCCTCTTTAATTTCAAGAATGACATTTTAAGTTCATTGACTGCCACTTACAAAGAGACCATGGTAGGAGTAGCAGTCATTGTATTGTTGTTTCTTGTATTCACCATACTATTGATATCACTTTGACTATGGAATAGTGACTACCAATTCTGTTCTTGATTAGTCAAACCAATTGTTGCTGATCAGCTTGTTCAAGAATAGAGAAATTAACCACTGGCTATTCTTGTGATCGTACAGTTGTTTGACACTAATCAGATGTAAAAGAACAGTTGAAATCAGTGGTTACTGATTTCGACGAAATAGTAACTGAATCTTGCCAGAGAAGATAACAGGAAAAATTAAAATCAAGAGCCTAAGAAAGTGCTCTGGTACCACTTGATAGGCACCAATAGGGATCAACTAAGACCCGTTAAAGGATTCTAACTGGTTTGATCAATCAAAGAAATAAGAAAAGATTGATAAAATGATAATTAGTTATCAAGGCGGGAAAATCTGTTTATTGATTTATTCGAATGATTATAAGAAAAGATAACTGAGAATCTAGTTGTAAGTTAAGAGATGAAATGAAAGAAGTAACAACTATTTAAAAGAACATTTTCCCGCAAAATTTAGTTATTGGTTGCTGGGAGACGTCACGTGCACCTCACATGCCTGGTAAACCACTTGTTTGCCCCTCACATGCCAAGCATCCTAACTAGCTTGTTGACTGCTTCTTAGTAGCTTATCACAAGCAAGATCCAAGAATGCTAGTTGTTAGTTGGTTTACGTGAAGCAAGCACTAGCTCCTAACGTGCGTCGTTTGATGTGTAGTGTGTGAATTCGTTAGAGGTGGTAATTTAACCACTAACGGGTTTTCAAGAATCAAGATCAAGAAAGCGTCATTAATTATTTATTTAATTAATTGACAAAGGTTAGTATATTATATGTGTTCATTTATTGCTAACCTAATAACATTAAACTAGATCCATCTGCTGCGTACTCATGGTATTGATGGTTTAATCAATATGAATTTCCAGCAGTGGCATCACGAGCCATCTCGTTTGGTGTTATGGGGTTACACAATAAAAACACTAGATACGCACATATTTTAATAAATGTTTTACTTACATGACAATTACATGCATACTTGTCATGTATAATTATTGAAAATCTTGATCTTGTTTTAATGGTTAATAAAAGAGGCTTGGAAAATTAAAAAGACATTTTAATATGGATTCTTCTTTTTCTTTTTCCAATCTTAAGGCTTACGCAGTCATGATAGATGATGTATGTGGTCCACTTGGTACCTAGCTCAAAAACCTTATGAGAGCCTTAGATTATCCAATTGGGGAAGACTCATGCTTGGGTTTTGGAGCATTACTTATTTTATTGCTTTCAATTAGAGTATTTCTTCACCTCTACCCCTCTTTCTGTCTGTTTTAGTTGCTTATATGTTTATTCCTTGGGACTTGTGTTACATATCTTCTTATGATTTTGGAAATTAAAACGGACTAATTACTTATATTGAAACTTATTTTATCTAAATGATTGATTCAATCAAGATATTGACGGTGTGGGTCTCTCTTGAAGTTACTAGGATATAGCTTGATGGATATCAAGTGATTTAATTCATGTTTGTTTAATATACACACTATAATTCCTTGTGACATGCTATGTGTTATGTGTTAAAACTCTTTTTTTCACACTTAAACGGAATATAAACTATCGAAATTTGATTTGATTAAATCATTGGTTCCATCAAGCTATTGAGGGTGTGGGTCTTTATCGAAGTTATCAGGATATACCTTACTGGATATCGTGTGATTTAATAAACTTTAACTATAAGATACCTAAAGTTTTGTGCTTTTATTAATGATCAATATTGATTGTAGCTAATCGCTTGGTTAAATAAAAACATGATCTAGGGTTTGAGTGGTGTTTGATTTCCCCGCCCACTACATGTTTTGGCATATGAAGGAATTATTGGAAGAACTTGGGTCTTTTGACTCATGTAATATAGGGTTTGACCACTCTTTAATCTTTTCCCATGATAATAGCACACCTAATAAGTTAAATTTTTTTTAAAACTTGTGATACAAAGATGAATGCATGCTTCTTTGTACATAATTTTTTATACATGTTTTTGTCAAAAATTATGTGATACCCTATTTGCAATTTAAGTCTATGCCATCCAAGTTTGAGAATACTTGCACTTGCCTTTTACTCTGCGTGAGATGTAGGTGAATTGCAACCGAAGGTGTTAATCCTCTAAGCGTGAGACCAATAGTGATTTACACATGTTCTCTAATTGGATGACTTAATCGAGTCAAGCGGTAAGATCCTTGAGCCTGAGGCATACGGTGAGAAAAAAATGAATGACACTAGTAGCTTGTACTCTAGTGCCATAAGTATTATAAATCTAAGAGTTGCACTTGTAATGCAATTGTCGCACGCCATCTACCTCTTGTACCCACAAGACTTACAAAAGTAGTGAGACTACCGTGATGAGTGGGAGTTCAAGAGGATCTTAGTATTTTAGTAAATTAATTGTTTTATTCTTAAAACAAGGGTAGTTATTTTGTAAAGAATTAATTATCGAAGATACTAAAATTTTGAACTTTGTTTTTATTGTAGATGGCAGTAAATCAAACCGTCAACAATTCGATCTTCAGGTCTTTCCTCGAAAAGGAAAAACTTACTGGATCTAACTTTCTAGATTGGTATCGATATTTGAGGATTGTCCTCACAACCGAGGACAAGTTAACCTATGTGGAGCAGCCGTACCTGACATTCCTGTTCCTCCAACTCCTGATTAGCCTATTGCTGCTGATGTCCTTGCTGCTCACACCCAATGGGTTAAAGCATCCAAGGAAATTGCTTTTCTTTTGCTCATAAGCATGACTCCTTAACTTCAAAAGTATTTGGAGCACTTTGATGCATATAACATGCTTAAGGAATTGAATACCATGTTGGCTCAACATGGAGAACAGGAACTCGTCGAGATTGTTTAGGCCTTTCATGCATGTAAGCATGAGGAGGGTCAATCTGTTAGCACCAATGTTCTAAAAATGAAGGGCTATCTAGATAGACTGGAATGCCTTGGTCACCCCATGTCATCTGGCCTTGCAGTGAGCATGATTCTTACCTCTCTGAGTAAGGACTTTGCTGGATTCATACATAATTATAATATGCAATGCATGGGGAAGACAATGAATGAGTTGCATGCAATGCTTAAATTGCACGAACAAGGGCTTCCAAAGAGAGATGTTGCTCCTGTTGTACTTGCGATAAGAGCAGGTAGGATCCAGAAGATTAAGAACAAGAAGCCGCATAATGGTGCTCAAGGTAAGAATCATGGTAATGGAAAGGCTAAGCTTGCTTATGCCTCCAAGGCCAAGATTCCCCCTCAACCAAAGAGGAAGAATCCTGCTGAGGACACTGAGTGTCATCATTGTCATCAGATTGGACACTGAAGGATGAATTGTCCTTCTTATTTAGCCGAGTTGGTGCAGAGGAAGTGCTAGAACTCATGTATCTTCGTTATAGAACTTTATACTTTTCCTAATAAATCTTGGGTATATGACACTAGTTGTGGTACTCACATCTGTAATACTACTCAGGGTCTCAAGGGAAGTAGGATACTAAAGCCTGGAGCTTTAAGCCTGTACGTGAGGAATGGAAAATGTGCAGCCGTTGAAGCTATTGAAAGTTTTGATTTATCTCTTCCCAGTGGTTTAATAATTGTGTTGGACAATTGTCATTGAGCACCTAGTATTACTAGGGTTATTGTTTCAGTTTCATTTTGAAAGACAAGGGTTTTACTCATTGTTTTATGGATATTGGTATCTCAGTTTCAATGGATAATTAATTTTATTTTAATGTTATTCCTAGAAATGGTATTTATGAAATTGATATGCATAATTCAGTTTCAAATGATTGTTTTATGTATTCTGTTGATAGTAAAAGAGCCAAGCGTAGCTTGGACTCTGCATTCTTGTGGCATTTACGACTTGGGCACATTAACAAGAAACGCATTGAGAAGCTGCAACATGATGGACTTCTTAAATCAACTAACCTTGAGTCTTTTGATAAGTGTGAATCTTGTGTGTCTGCAAAGATGACAAGAAAGCATTTTCTGTATAAAATGTAGAGAGCTACATATCTGCTTGGACTCATACATACTGATGTATGTGGCCCTTTTAAAATTGTGTCAAGACAAGGATACAACTATTTCTTAACTTTCACTAAAGACCTTAGTCGATATGGTTGTGTTTACCTGCTTAAGCATAAACATGAAGTCTTTGAAACTTTTAAAGTGAAGTTTAGAATCAACTTGGCAAAACCATTAAGGATCTATTGTCTGACTGTAGAGGCGAATATATGAGCTTAAGTTTCAGGATCATCTAAAGAAGTGTGGGATCGTCTCACAGTTCACTCCTTCATATACACCACATCATAATGGTGTATATGAGAGAAGAAATTGAACCCTGCTTGACATGGTAAGATCTATGATGAACCAAACAACTCTACCAATGTACTTTTGGGATTATACTCTTGAGTATGTTGCATGCATTCTCAATATGGTTCCAACAAAGAAGGTTGAGAAGGCATCATATGAACTATGGCATGGAAAAGTCCCTAATCTATCTTACTTAAAGGTCTGGGGTTGTGAGGCACTCTTGAAGCGTGACACGCCTAACAAACTTAAACCTAGATCAATTAAGTGTCTTTGTAGGATACCCAAAGGAAATAATGGTTTACTAATTCTACCGCCCAACTGAGCACAAAGTTTTTGTAGCTCAATTTGCTGAGTTTTTTGAGAACCATCTCATCTCACTAGAAGCAAGTGGGAGTAATGTAGAACTTGAAGAAATTCAAGAAGATACTCACCCTTCTGATAATACTAACCAACTTCATGATATGGTTGAACATGAAAGGGTTGAACCAGAAAGTGAAGGAATTCCTGTTCGTAGGTCCTCAAGGACAACACGTGAGCCTGATCAAATGTGTTTGTAATTCTATTTAGAACAGCATGAGTTAGGGGGATCTTAATGAACCCGATAACTATAAAGCTGCATTAGCAGATTCTGAATCTGAAAAATGGCTTAATGCTATGAAAGTGGAAATGAAATCCATGTAAGACAATAAAGTTTGGATTGAAGTTGACCTCCCACCTAAAGCTAAAACCGTTGGTAGCAAGTGGCTCTACAAGAAGAAGACTGACATGGATGGAAAGTTACACACCTATAAAGCTCTTCATGTGGCAAAAGGTTATACTCAAACCTACGGTGTAGATTATGAGGAAACCTTCTCGCCTGTCGTAAACATAAAAGCTATTAGGAATCTTATAGCCATAACATCGTACTATGACTATGAGATTTAAAAAATGGATGTCAAAATTGTCTTCTTAAATGATCACTTTTCTAAAGAGGTTTACATTGACCAACCTGAAGAATTTTTCAATCCACGATATCCTAACCGTGTATGCAAGCTACAACGACCCATTTATGGTTTAAAGCAAGCATTAAGGCAATGGAATAAAAGGTCTGATGAGGAGATCAAAAAGTATGGTTTCACTCAAAAACTTGATGAGCCATGTGCATAGCGTAAGGCGAGTAATGTAGCATTCCTAATCTTATATGTTGATGCCATATTGATCATGGGAAACAACATTCCAATGTTACAAGCTATTAAAGCCTATCTTGGAAATTGTTTTTCTATGAAGGATTTAGGTGAAGCTGCATATATTCTAGGAATCAAGATCTACATAGATAGATCTAAGTGGTTTATTGGACTTTGTCAAAGTGCATACATTGATAAAATATTGAAAATATTTAATATGGCGAATTCCAAGAGTGGAACTACCCCAATGCAAGTAAAACTTGAATTGAGAAAATCTCAAGGACCTTCAACACCTGCAGAGGTGGAATGCATGAAGAGGATTCCTTATGCCTCGGCTGTAGGATCCATCATGTATGTGGTGAGGTGTACTAGACCTGACGTTGCGTTTGCTTAGAACTTAACAAGCCAATTTCAAGTAGATCCAGACTGTTATGTAGAACATACTAAAGTATCTTAGTATACTAAAGATATGTTTCTTGTTTATGGTGGAAACCCAGATAGGGAGCTCAGAAATACTTGTTATACTGATGTTGGGTGGCAGACTGACAAGGATGACACCAAGTCGCAAACCGAATACGTCTTCATTCTAAATGGAGGCGTTGTAGTCTGGAATAATGCTAAACAAAGCATTAAAACGATGTCTTCTACAAAGGCTGAATACATTGCTGCTTCGGAAGCTGTTTGGATAAGGAAGTTTATTGATGAACTTGGACTGGACCCCAATAATAAAGAACCTATGGAAATGCTATGTGACAACACTGGAGCATTAACTATCACTAACGAGCCTGGAGCTCAGAAAGGCGCCAAGCATTACAAAAGAAAGGTTCACTATCTCCGCGAGGTTATCCTAAATAATGAAGTAGTACTTAACAATGTTCACCATATGACAACTTAGCTGATTCGTTTACTAAGGTATTGCCTTTGAACAAGCATGTTGAGCATGCTAGTAGTATTGGAATTCGTTCATTTAGTAGTCTCCTGTAAATTTTTTTTGATTTTAGTATTTGGATAATGTGATACGTCAAAAATTTATTATTTTGATGATTAATACACGTGGTACTTGATTTATTCATTCATATATTAATTGTGTCATATATTTCCATGTTTAATCCACGAGTAATTTATTACTTTAAATTGTCCATTCTCGATCAATGATATGGGAGTAATAGTATTGTTGAATTAAGGAAAATGTGAGAGATTGGTTATATTCTTTGAATACTAAAGAATGTCCGCCAACCTCACATGTTATCCACGTACTATGGATATTGGAATTCCCCAAACCTACGAGTCATCACTTTATGGATCAGTGTCATTAAGTGATATCTCAAATGGTTATTTTATTTTTCCTCTGACTTGAGACACAAGCAGGTCTTACATGTGTGGATCTTTCTTCTTGACTATAGTTAAACACTATACCGAACAAGGTGGTTCTAAAGGCTATTCTCAGAAGTTGGTTGAAGCACA
This sequence comes from Chrysanthemum makinoi, assembly GCA_910596185.1. Taxonomy (NCBI): domain Eukaryota; kingdom Viridiplantae; phylum Streptophyta; class Magnoliopsida; order Asterales; family Asteraceae; genus Chrysanthemum; species Chrysanthemum makinoi. The sequence continues at coordinate 269,350,935 of OU343223.1, forward strand.
TGAATGGCACATGTAGTCAAAATAGAATTTGTTCTTCCATTTTTCTTCTGGAGTATGATATTACTGGGCCCCTCACTGAATTAATCAGATGTTTGCATGGCCGTGCCATAGTGTAAATCAAGATGATACTTGTTTTACGTTTGGTAATCTTGATTAATTTCTAAAACGAGAAACAAAATAGTTAAACAATATGGAATGACCTTGATCCATATCCATAGTTCAACAAGTATCTGAAACAAGGATGAATTAAAATTGTAAACCATTAACTGAGCCATTTTACGAACCGCACTCAAGCATTTCTAGGAGCAATGGAGTGTTGCTAGACGCTTACCATTGTTAGTATGTCTTATTGATTGTGATGATCGCAAGTGGGAGCTGTTGGTTTTGCTCTCGAAAAATCAATAGTTATACGGCCGAAAATTATGTGAGCCTATCGGGGCACACACGTATACACGAAGAACACGTTTATTATATATTTAATATATATATATATATATATATATATATATATATATATATATATATATATATATGTGTGTGTGTGTGTGTGTGTTATGTATATTTATTAAATGTATAATATGTTTCACTAAATAATTTAACGGTTGTTAGTTAGACGCATTAACGAATTTAAATATACGTTAAATACAAAAGAGAGGGACTTATATGTCAGAAAACGAAACTCCCGGACCTCCCTTCAAAGTGTCCAGCTATAGGGAAGGTTCTAAGAAGGGCTTGGTTGTCGCTTTTTGAGAAGTGATGGAGTATTATGCTAGAACTTGGAGAGAAAGTTTGTGTGCTATATAAACACCCCATATCTCTCCTCATTCTCATCGATCCATCGGAAAACCACAATTACATACACGATATAATAAACCTAAAGCAAAATTAGTTTTCCTTTTTGGTCAACATATGCGGATGAGATTCCGACAAACACAATACCTCATTGGTTTTGTTTTGTTTTTCTTGTACGTAGCAAAGATATTTTTTAGAAAGGCAACATTTGTATTAAAGGAACCAAAAACCAAAGTATAAAATAAAAGGAAACCCTCCTACTTAACAAGAAAATTAAAAAGTAAGGGTCCCAAAAACAAGACAAAGACTACTGCAAGAATACACCCAAACTAAAATTGAGAAATGGCCAAAACATATGACACACTATCCTATAATAATAAAAGAAACAAAATAAAATGGTATCTCAGTAGTACTCATGACCCACCACAAACTTGCAAAACAACTGATGGTAGGACAAAAAGCCAAACCAAGTAGACCCACTGAACTCCCATAAAATGAAGCACTAAATTGTAGGCCTTGTTGTTACAAATATTACCATTCTTAGAAAATAGTCATCATCTATCATAAAATGCAGACATTGTATATCTCTGGAAGTGAGTATTTGTAGCAAATCCAAACACCCCACTTGTAGCATACTCAAAATTATTTGCAGCAGATCCAACTAAGATCACTTGCAGCAGACACACTATAGATATTTTCCGCAAATCCAACAAATCAATTCTAGCACTCCCACTGAATATGTAGACACAACAGACAGACAAACACGAAATCTTCTATGAACACAAATATCTAACTGAACTAAACTAAAACTGAAATCACATGTAGATTGCAACAACCACTGTATCTCGATCCAACATGTACTGAATTTATTATAGTCGAATCTTTTGTGGCTCCCATAACCATTGTTGCCAAACTAACTCATTTTTCTTTCTCGATCTTCTTGTTATCCACTCGTAACTCTTAAGTTGGATGTCTTGAACGATTTTATTTATACTTGACACTTTCCTTTTGAAAACTCAAGCATTTCTCTCTTTCCAAATGAAGTATCAGGAAGTCCAAATAACCGATTGCCAAAGACATCTCGCACAACTAGGATTATCCACATTCCCATTGTTAGCGAAAATTTCATGTATGGAATATGTGTTGACATTCCCAATCTTCCACCAACTAAATATTTTTTCCCAAATACTCATAGCTAGATTACACGTAACCAAGCTATGGGCACAAGTTTCCACCATACTATCACAAAATGGATAAAGCAAAGTATTTAGATCCATGCCTCTTTTGTCGAGCTCCTCACGAATCAGTGATCTTCCTTTCAAAGCCCTCCATATGAAAATATTTACCTTTTTAGGAAGCCAATTGTTCCATAATGTTACTTGATTCCTATTCTCTACCCGTAATACTTTTTCCTCCACTAATCTGGTTAATGCTTTAAGTGTGAAATTTCCATTCTCTTTCTTATAGCATCCATCTCCATTGATCCCAACAATCATTAGAAATAACCACATTTTGCAAAACCATTTATAAGTTATCAAAGTCGCTACATACCCTCCCACTAAGACTCCTACCCCAATCCCACTCCCATCGCCATTCATTGTCCACTAATTTCCCTTTTCCCGCAACCCTTTCCTCTTTTCTCATATCTAAATGAAACAAGCGATTAAACCTATCACATAACCTTGAATCATCTACCCACCTATCTACCCAAAACCCTATATCTTTACCATCCCCAACCACTCCTCTAATAGACGATGTAAAATCTATCCGTATACCTTCCAATTCATCTCATATCTTAACTATATCCCGCCACACTCCTCCTCTACCCAACACCCCTACCTCATTTAATTTCCCTAAGATCACCCCGCTCCCCATGAATATTTTTTATGATTTTAACCCATAACGTACTCCCTTCTTTTTTGAATCTCCACCACCATTTCCCTAAAAGAGACCAAATTTTTGCCCGTAGAGACCTGATATTTAACCCCCCTCCGCATTTGAGGCAAGTAATGTGTCCCTTTTAACCATGCAAGTTTTTTCCCTTCCCCCACGCCACCCCAAAAAAGGTTTTTTTGAATACTCTCAAGTTACTTTATAACACTCGAAGGCACACGAAACATCGAAAAGTAAACAATGGTAAGCTACCTAGAACCGATTTTACCAATGTTAGATGCCTCCTATACGACTTCGTTTTCGATTTCCAATCGATGAGCCGTTTTTTCACTTTTTCTATCACGGGATTCCAAGCATTAATCTGACTCACACACTCACCAATCGGTAAATCCAAGTATATGAATGGGGATTCCCCTCTACTATATCTTATCCATCTCGCCATTTCCTCAATTTCCAACTCATTTACCCCTACACCATATACCCTACTTTTGTTAAAGTTAACTCGTAATCCCTAAACTTCTTCAAAGCACTTCAAATGTACATTAACGACTTAGCATTATCTCTACTCCATTCACCAAAAAATATTGGATCGTCGGTGTATTGAGGATGTGAAATCACCACCCCATTCCTTCCAACTCTAAGACCCCTAGAAACGCCTTTTTCAACCGCTTCATTCACAATTGCATTCAACCCTTCCGCCGCTAGTATGAATAATAATGGGGATAGCGGGTCACCTTGTCTAACGCCTCTCTCCTACTTAAATTCTTACGTAGGGTGAGCCGTTCACTAACACCGACATAGAAGATGATTTTAAGCAATTCTCCATCCATTTGAGCCACTTTATTCCGAACCCCGTTATCTTCATTATATAAAAAAGAAACTCCCAATTAATGCCATCATAAGCTTTCTCAAAATCCACTTTAAAAATTAATCCTTTCTCCCGCTTGCTCTATAAGAACTCTATTGTTGCATTCGCAACCAAAATACCATCTAAAATGAATCTTCCTTTGATAAATGCTTTTTGAACCTCTCCCACCACCTTTCTTACCACTTTTTTGACTCTCTCCGCTAACATTTTTGCAATTATTTTGTAATAACGCCCAATTAGACAAATTGACCGAAAATCCCCAAGTCCGATTGGATCCGAAACCTTTGGAATAATCGTTACAAAAGATGCGTTGCACCCTCTTAAGATCTTCATTTTTTCCCAAAACCATGTAGCCGCGCTCATCAATTTCGGTTTTAACAAGTCCCAAAATTTCCTAATAAATATAAAATTGAACCCGTCCGGACCCGGAGCTTTATCCCCCACACTCTCTAATTGCATCCCATACCTCCTAGCAACGATATAACAAAGATTCATTCCTTGTGTGAAAAACTAGAAGGGGGTTTGAATAGTTTTACCGTTTAAAAACTTAATTGTTTTTAAAACTTATTGTGAGATCAATCAATATAAATAAATGAGGTGTAAGTAAAGAATGAATAATATGCAAGCAATAGATAATATGTAAGTAAGGAATGAAACAATCAAACCACGACAAGGTTGTTTATAGTGGTTCGGTCTACAAGGACTCTTTTTCCTTGTCCTACTCCACTCCCCGAGTCTCCAACTCGAGAGTTATCTTCAATAATCAACAAGCTCCTTTAACCGGCGGGGAAAAACTTTACACGCCGCTTACAAAATATTATCGACACAAAGCTAGATGTCGAGTTCTTTTACAAGGGTACAACCACTCCCAACACACTATGTATTTTGAGGACTAAAATACTAACCACTCACACTTAGAGGTTTAAGATGGTTTGGTACAAAAATAATCTATGAACAATAATGATTCACACAACAGCAAAACAAACAAGACTTCCAACTATTCGTTGAAGCTTGATTATGCCTTGATCTTCTTTGCTACAAAAGATGATCACTAAAATGAAATGAAACTGAGTTAGATGTAATAGAATGAGAGAATGTATGTGTTTTATGCTAATGAGGGATGATAAAACAACTTGGGTTGGCTTGCTATTTATAGGCCAAGTGATCAGCAGATCATGGACTGGAAGGAACCAAAAAAAGGGTTCCGCCCTTTATAAAATTTGGTTCCGCCAGTCTGACAGTAAAGAGCATAAAAATCTTTCAAATATCATCCAAATCTCTCCAAGATTATGTAAGATATGATGAGTGAATATCTAAACAAAATATTCTATGAAATCTTCTAAAGATTTCCAAGGTGATGCAAGCCATGATGTAATATGTAGTTTTTCATTTTTATAATTAATATGATACATAAGTAAAGACTTATGTAATATTTTGTTTAAGTAACTAAACATATTTGAACTAAAAATTTTGAGGCACATTATAGTTTAGAAGGTTAATAATGTGAATTGATATGTAGCTAGTCAAAAAGTGATAAGATGCAAACTCTTAAATGTTGAAAACTATTTAAGAAAATCTTGTACTAATATCTAACAATCTTGACAAGCTTTATACTTTGCAAAAATGAAATTTACTTTTGTCGTTAAGAAAACAAGGTATAAAAATATAAATAACATTTTTGGACGATATTTGTATTAACACTTTGTTTATTTTTATCTTGTTCCTTCTCTAAGCCAATCAAACGTATCCCTCTTTGGGATTTGATTCGGTTCAAGCAAGATCCAAGAACACTAGTTGTTAGTTGGTTTTGCGTGAAGCAGGCAATAGCATCCTAACGTGCTTCGTTTGTCGTGTAGTGTATGCATTCGTTAGAGGTGATAATTTAACCACTAATGGTTCTTCAAGAATCAAGAACGCGTCATTGATTATTTATTTAATTCATTGACAAAGGTCAGTATATTATATGTGTTTATTTGTTGTTACCTAATAATATTAAATTAGACGCATCCGCTGCGTACTCGTGGTATTGATTGTTTAATCAATATGAATTCACAACAAAAATCAAGCCAAGGAGAGTGCCTAGATGTGGAATTGGGAGAATCAAATAATCTACTTTCTCCCTAAATAGCTTTAATGAGTTTAGACCATAGAGAAGAACCTTGTGATAGAAAATGCCAAACCCATTTAAAGAGAAGCGCATTGTTGGATCAGTCCCAGATAGATCTTATGAGCCTTAAATAGAGTATAGTCAACTTGTGTAATCACAAGAGAACTATGGAGAAGTGTCTATATTGAATTACTAATAATTGTTATTGACAAGTGTCTACAAAACCTAGCCGCAGGTTTCTTTTATACTATCAAGAAACCCTAATTCTGCAGCTTGCTAAACACACAAAAGATGTGCATTATCTCTTCCTAAATAAACTCATGCATATTCTAACTAAATACTAATTCTACGGAAACTACATATCCGCAGAAACAAAAATAACTATCAGTAGCAACTGCCCTATCCGCAGTAACTGCCCTATCCGCAGTAACCACACTATCAGCAGAAATGCTAAACTATCAGTAGAAACCTTTATCAGCAGGAACCTACTTTTACAAAATTCCTAACAATCCTCCCCTAAACTTGAATTTGACTCAGTTAACTTCAAGTTTCCAGATAGATCTTTAAACATGCAAGAGGATTGAACATAAATAACAACTGAAGCACAAGAATGAACCAGCAGCAACTTCTAGTACCACCAGTATAAGCACGAAAGCATAAAGACCCATCCACATCTCCTATGTAGCAGCATCAGAACCCAATCAGCAACAGTAACCTGAGTAGATTTGATGAGCCTTTACCAAGTAGCTACTCACTCTTGGGCTAGCTGGTTCTTGAGTGGAATCATGACATCACCCTGGTGAACCAGTAATCATTCCAACACTTAGAACATGAATCAATGGTGTGTTGGAGTACCCTAATGATTTTTGGCAAACCATCACAGCCAACAACGGATTTGATGTGTCTTTACCTGAAGCCGTTAACTCAGGACTAGTCATGGTGTTCCACTGCCTTTACCACAAGCCATGAACTTGTGGGCTAGCCAACTCTTCATCTATGAGGACATGGTGAGTTGAGCACCATACAACTTATTGGCAAGTTTTCAACCTTCCAACGGATTTGATATCTCTTTACCAGAGCCGTTTGCTCATGGAGTAGCCAATGTTTGATGTGTTAGACCAGGGTACATTGAGAACCCTCTAATTTTTAGGAAATCAGCAACTATCAACGGATTTGAGAATACTCACTAGAGCCGTACCCTCATAGCAAGTTAAGCCTTTGTCACTTAAGACATGGTGAGTTAAAAACCATATATGAACCACAACCATACAACATGATCCTCAAAGATGAAAGTTAGTAAACACAAAATATATAAAAGATTTTTTTTAACACTAAACTAAAGATAAGAAAGAAAAGAAATAAAGAAAATATAACCAAAAGATATAACAACATACCAAACTTCAAGAGGAAGAATCAGCAGAAGCAGCAATGAGTTTGTCCTTAACACGAGTAACTAGTTGCTCTGCATTGACCATATCATTGCCAACTGGAGCAGTAGAGAAACCCAACTTGTTCTTTAGCATTTGCTCCATCATAGATACAGACAAAGGGTAGTTTTGATCCGAAAACATATAAACATAAACCCCAGACTAGGTCTGCACTACATGTATACTAGACAATGGATAAAATGTCCAACTATAAACCCTCCACTGATTCTGACCATCCCAAATTCTAAACCCTTTGCCATCTTGATATATGCAATCAAATAAAACTTGAAGATTACCCAGCAACATTAAACCAGCACCAGTTGCAGGATGAGATTCATAATGTTTGGATACCATTCCATAAAGTGCAATAAGATCTTGTCTGTCCAGCAAATTCAGTATCTCAGAAAGAAAAGTAAAATGTCTAACTGACCCATCTTTGCGATACACTGAGTTACATGAACCCTAACCACCAAGACCTGTAGGTGTGAGTTCCCATTTCACAAACATAGACCATACAACTGGTTCCTCATCAGAATCATCCTCAACAAAATCCTCAATAAAAGAACTGATAGGAGCCTAAAGATCAAGAGAAATACCCTTCTTTTTAGCGATACTCTTCTGTCTTCTTCCAAAACTAGAAGAAGGAGAAGAAGGAGTGGACACATCAACATTGGTGACTTTAGGAGTAACCTCTTCCTTTTCATGTGAGACCACTGGTGGATGTTGTGGAAAGACAGGAGTGGACACATGCTCTGTTGCATCAGTAGAAATACCCTTTTCTCCATCAGTAGTATCAGGTGGCACAAAATCAGAAGAAACTGATGCAGGAACTTCAGCAGAAGACTTTGGAGCACTTTCAGAAGGAATATGCTTAGCTATATCTACTGGTGGCTCTTCAGCAGAAACTGGAGCATCATCAGGAGCATCACCAGTCTTTAATAGCTTAGGGTCAGAACCTTCCAAAAGAGATGAAGATCTTTTCATTCTAGCAAAAGGATGGATACCATCTTTCTCCAACTGTGTTAGAATCCTGTTATATTCTATAGCCAACTTATCATCTGGAAGAGTTTTCACAAAAGCCATAGTCCATCATGTGTTATAAATAGCAGAACTCATGTTCTTCACAAACTCTCTCATATGTTTCCTCTGTTCAGCTTGAGAAAGAGGTTTGTCCCTTTTTGCTTTAGCCTTGCATTTGCATCTGCTTTCTTTCTCTGGTTCACCAAGGCCATAATATCATCAACATAGTTTTCAGAAGCAAAGGAACCACCCAATATAGATTGGACAAGAGTGGGATTGTTAGTGACATCACCCCGCCAGTTGATTCCAAGTGTCATCTGTAAATCCTAGAGCAAGATCATCAAGTTCTTTCCTTCTCTGTGGTGTGACCTCAGGAACTTTGTAAGACTGACTTTGAAACTCTGCATCATAAGTAGCCTGAGTCTGTGCAGCAACTTCTGTATCACGTTGTGAAATCTCATAAAGTCTCAATAGCCTCGCATGTTCAGCCTTAAAAGCATCAGAGTCCATATCCTCATCTATAATTTTACCCTTTTCCCTTATCAGCCTATGAAGCAGGCATGGGCTCAACCTCAACAGAAGAATCCTTAGGATCAGAGGAAATGGAATCAGGAATCTCAGAAGCAATAGATGAAGTATCAGGCTTATCAGCAGTAACAGGATTGTCAGCAACATCTTATGGTTCCATATCCTCAGCCACCTTGTCAGTAGAAACAGGTTCAGGAGAAATGTGCATATGATCAGTAGCACTAGAAAAGTCAGGAGAATCCACCACACTAGCCTTGAGGGCATTGAGATTGAGATAACTCCTCTTTCTAATCTGCCTTCTTTGAAACACTTGAATTTCTGGATCCTTTTGAGCTTGTGTCTCTCCTAATGAAACAGAAGCCAAAACATGTAGTGCCTCAAGATCAATATTGGTCCTCTCATTGTCCTGTTCCCCCTCAGAATCAGAAACCACAACTCTGCTCCTCCTATTATTAAGCCTAACCTCCAAATCTGTCACCCTCTTCAATAACTTAACCAAAGCACCACCAAGAGTCTGCTTGGTCTCCTTAAGCTCATCCCTGGATTCTTTCAGCTAAAGCTCCAAATCATCAAACTTCTTGATATACCTGTTAAGTAAACTAGACATATTCATCAGAATATTAGGATCCTCAGCTCCACCAGCAGGATTTCCTGAGGTATTTGGAGCATCATTGGACCTAGGAGGAGACACATAAAAGGTATTACCAGAATGGGTGTCATCCTCAACATTATGCCTAGGCGGACTAGAAGGTTGGTCAAAAGGTGGGTCAGGATTGACCTCAGTCTCAACAGGAATTTGTTCCTATGACTCAGAGGCAACCACTGGCTGCTCAGGAGCAACAATCACTGGTGATGGTAGGGCAACAGGTTGAGGTGAAAGGGAATGTTGGTCATCAGTGGCAACTGATGCAGAGGCATCAACAACATTGACACCAGGCAACATTGAGGGTAACAGGGGTCTATGTTCTCCAGTAAAACTTGTTTTCATTATTGCAAATAATTTAGCAGTTAATTTATTAATGACCCTTGGAGTTTGATCAGAGGTTGCAATGCCTAATATTATTTGTATAAATCTAGGATACATCAAAAATTTATGTTTGGCATCCTTTATATTCCTAAGCATTTCCTCAAAGATATATCTTTAGAAATTATATTTTCCACCATGGGCCAAACAGATTATAGCATTTGCAATTGAACTGGAAAATTGATCCCAACCCGCAGATTTAGGACTCAGGCACTGAAGCAGGGTATGGACAAGAAATCTCCACTTAGGGAAAAATTTATATTTATACCAAATGATTTTCCCATCAAAGGGATACCCTAAGCTGGTTAAACCAGTAATAATCTCATCTCTATTGTTCCCAAATAGACCATCTTCATCATCAAACTGTAACTGAGTCCTAATGAGAGACTCAGTTATCACATACTCTTCTCCATCAATGGTAGCCACAATCTCCTTGGTTGGACCAGTAGGAGATCGCTCATGAGCAATGGACCAAAATTTCTTGACAAAAGAGTCATACACAACTGATGGAGAGAAAGTTAGAGCATACCTGATCTTGGAGCGCAGAAGGAAATCAATCATTGAGTCATACAAATCACTTCCTTTGGCATGTTCCAAAAATGCCACTTTATTGTGATCTACTTTGTACCCGAGTGATGCCATTGATGCAGATTAGGAAGATGAGTTGGATTCAAATTGAGAGGGAATTGTGGAATTAGGTTGTGGGATACTTCTGATTTATTATTTAAATGAGTTACCCAAAATAATCGGTTAAATTGGTAAAAAATCTCAGACAGAATCTTTGACCAATTTGACTTTAACTAAATCCCCAAATTAACCAGACCAGCAGGAATGAAAAGTCAGTCAGCAGAAACCAACCAGTCAATCAGCAGAAACCAACTAACTTTTGACCGCAGCTACCACTTCACTACTACCAGCAGAATCCATAGATCATCCGTAGAAATCATCACATTAACAGGAGGAATGGAGAAGGAATCAATACTTGATGCATCAACAGTCTCCATAACCCTAACGATACAAATTCCAATCAACCATTACATCCATAAACTCCTACCTACCAAAGATTCCATAGATATTCGGCCTATATAACCAACCCCTTGTTTTATCATACTTACAACCCACATAACCCTAAAAATAGAGACGATTACCAATCAAATCATCATGAACAACTCTCCAAATCATCCCATCGAGATATCTTCATCTGACAGTGAACCATCATGGTTAAACTATTTTCCCCCTGGTGCATCAAACAGTGTGACATACATATCCAGAGAACCTCCTCAAAAGTCACCATTTGCATACACTTCTTCAGAAGAGGATCTGCCCAATCCTCCTCCTCATGTGGAGTTTGAAGTATCCAGCTCTGAGCTTAATGGTATGAATGCAGATACTGATGATGAGCTTAATGATCCAACTTACATGCCACTCAATGTTTCTCCTCTTGCTGTTCTCCACCAGGACCTTCAGCTCCAGGACCTGAACCCTCCATCAAACCCTACAAAGAGCCACTTTGTGGTTGGTCCGCTGCAAAGCCAGTGTGGGAATTTGTCAACAGATGGGGAAAAGAGCATCAAAGGATGCCTGAGTGGGGAAACAGGAGGCCTGAGAAGAAGCTTTGAGAATGGAAGCTGGAGTCTGGAGATGTCTTTGGTGAAGCTTGTTAGGGTTGTGTCTTAATGTAATCAGTAGCAATGTTTAGGAAGTCTTGTATGGTGATGCTGCATCTCAGAATGCAGTTTGTTTTTATGAATAAAAGACTTGACTTTAGTAGATTGATCTTTTGAAATCTGTCGCCACTGATTGTTTGTTTGATACTAGATCTGCAAGAGGTTAGAAGAAGACAAAACATAGAAAACAAATATATACACAAAGTATGCAAAAATATACAACATAAATCCTCCCCTTAGACCAAAAACCTCCCCTTAGGCATAATCCTCCCCTCAAACACAACAATCAGGGGTTGATCATGCATATATGAACTATCAAAAATTGAAACCTTAGACCATCAAAGGCTTTAGTCAACAAATCAGCAACATTTTCATCTGTATGTATTTTAACCACTTGAATAAGGTGTTTTTCATTAGCATCTCTGATAAAGTGGTGTCTAATTTCGATGTGCTTAGTTATTTGATGAAAAACAGGATTTTTAACAATGCAAATTGTACTTTGAATGTCTATATGGATCTTAGTGTTCATAAAATTAAACCCATAGTCCAATAACTGATTTTGAATCCAAAGTACCTGACCACAACAACTAGCAGCAGCAACATATTCAGCCTCAGTAGAAGATGTAGCCACTATGGTCTGCTTCTTTCATTGCCAGGAGATTAATCTCCTCCCCAAAAACTGACAACCCCTAGTGGTAGATTTTTGATCAAAGTTGGCACCGGCATAATCACTATCATTATATGCTTCCAGCTCAAAGGAGATTCTCTAGGATACCAAAGACCCAACTTAGGTTGACCCTTGAGATACTTGAAAATCTTCTTGACAGATCAAATGGAAGTCAAAGAGTGACGATGCCTAGAACAAGCACTTTTGCAAACATAATATCGGCCTAGAAGCAGTCAAATACAAGTGAACCAATCATGGATGGTAGAGATGAACATTAATGCAGGATCACGGTTCATTATTTGACTTAGGCTTTGGTGCTTCATAAGGGTAGTTAGGTCCTAACTAGTTCCATATCAAACTTCTTGAGGATGTCATGCACATATTTCTCTTGATGAATGAAAATACCATCTGATTTCTGCTGTACTTGGAGGCCCAAAAAGAATGTGAGATCACCCATTGCACTCATCTCAAACTCACTTTTCATCGACTCCTCAAATTCCCTGCACCAAGCTTCTTTGGTAGAACCAAAGATAATGTCATCCACATATACTTACACAAGAATAATATCCCTGGAGTTCTTCTTGATAAAGAGAGTCTTATCAATAGCACCTCTCATGTAGCCATGTTTCAAAGGAGGCGAGAGCCTAGCATACCAAGCTCTAAGTGCACATGAAGTCCATAGAGTGCTTTAACCACTTTGTAGACCATATCGAGGATATGAGGGTCTACAAATCCCTTGGGCTAAGTGACATACACTTCTTCTTCAATTTCACCATATAAGAAAGCACTTTTACATCCATCATATACCATGAAGCCCATGTAGGAAGCAAATGCCAAGAAGAGTCGATAGCTTCTACTCTAGCAAGCAGAACAAAAACCTCATCATAATCAATACCCTCTTCTTGTCTGTGACCTTGAGCAACCAACCTAGCCTTATTTCCCACAATCCCCTTGCATCCCTCTTACATTTGAATCCACTTTGCCCCAATAGCATACTTGTCGGGAGGCAAGCTGAACAAGCTCCCACACATTTTGATTTAAGAACGTGCATTTCTTCTTGCATACAGACTACCCAATCATCATCTACCAAAGCACTTGCAACACTGGTAGGTTAAACTTGAGAGAGAAACAAGCAAATAGACAATGATGATAGTCTATATGATTGTTCCTATGTTGATCCTGAAGGTAACCGAAATGCATATTCACCAAATTTGTCTTCTTCACCGCTTCTAGTTTGCAACAGATGAAGTTGGATCACCAATGATTAGAGATTGTGGATGAACTGTGTTAATCCTCTTTGTTGCATTAAGACTAACATCAATGGATGTGGCCAGATTAGTAAGCGTAGGACCAAAGTCATCATCATGAAAGACCAAAATGCATGTTCTTGACAAATGATGAATGCCATCCAATTCAGAGCTTGAATGTTGTGAATTGGCTAAGTCAGATGGACTTGGAAATCTGGCGGGAGAATCAACTAGACCCAAAGAATCAACAGATGGAGTAGAATAGGGAACCGCAGGAACATCATCACTAGCAGAAGGAACATGAACACTTCCAGCAGAAACACCATCGGCAGCAACTGTTCCATTACCAGCAGGATCAGACACATTATCAACAACATCAAACTCCATGCGGGCTTCAATAGTTGCCTGCATTAAGAGTTCCTCTATTTCTTTTGAGAATTCATAAACATACTTTTCAGCATCATCCTTTGCAACATGCTCTTGGCATTGAAGCTTCACAAGCTCTTCTGCATATCCTAAATTACTTGAAACTGCATCAGAAGAAGCTGTGTCCTTGGTACCTGAAAAGTGGTTAGTAGGATAGGAAGGAACAACTATAAGTTGTTCATCACACTCGAATCGACTCATCATCCGAGGAACTGCAATGTTAGTTTGAGCATTTTGTGGTTACATGAAAGGATTAGATTTATACGGTATAACCTAAGATATCAGTTAAGTAGTCAAGATCAAAGTACCATTCTTGACCTGCTCCCTGAACATTTGGCTTGTCCTCCATAAATATGAGAGTCAGTGTTTCTTCAATTCTCTTTGTGGAGATTGTTAATACAAATAAACCGTAAAAACGTTTATTAATATTTTTCGATCTCTTTGTGTTTTGTTGATAACAAATGTAATGTTATCTTAAGTATAATTATAAGGATACATGTTATTTTTGTAAAGCATTTACATATAGCCATTTAAATACAAAAATGTAATAATTAAGCATTTGTTGTAATAGTTTATTAGGATGGGTAAAAACCATAACCCATGGACCAAAACCCATGGATCTTAATATACCAAGAAGACTTGATACAATGTATACTTAGATACATTGAATCTAAAGAAAACCATGGACCAACCCATAACCCATGACCCATAACCAAAAAACCCATGGGCAAAGAGGAGCGTACCACGGATCCCTAGGATTACACTAGACGGATCCCAAGTGGAAGGGATCCGTGGAACAGAGGAGAAATTTGCCTATAAATAGAGAGCCATTTCTTCATTCTAACTCACCCCTCTTCTTACTAAATCTCTCATACACTCTCATTCTCTTCTAACATATAGATCACTTGATCTAGAGAGTTGTTCTTCTTTCTTTCTATTTGTGATCCTCATATAGGTCCTTCTCTAAGGCGAGATCACGAGCATTCTACAAGTCATCCAAGCAAGGGGTCCTTGATTGATTTGTCACTCCACAAGATTTCTATAGCGAAGATCTTGTATTTGATATTTCACATATTTGTTGTGTAATAGTTGTGTTGGTTTGGTCCACCGTGCTACAGACTCGGTATCTAGCTTTGTACCGGATAAAGTGTAAGCAACGTTGTGAAGGCTTCTCCGCCAAGTGAAGGAGTTTGTTGACATAGTGCTTGAACTCTCGAGTAGGTGACTCGGGGAGTGGAGTAGGGCAAGGAAGGTGACCTTGTAGCCGAACCACTATAAATCGGTTGTGTCTTTTCTATCCCTTAACTTTATTTATTTGCTTGCATTATCATTAGATCTATACGTTCTCAACATCCATACGATTTCACATAATATCGAATCTAAAGTTTTTGAAATCAACTTAAAATCGGCAAAACTATTCAACCCCCCTTCTAGTTTTCCACAATTGGCATCAAGAGCTAACTTTATAAAAGTTTTAAAATAATTTTGTATTTTAAAAACTTTTCGATCACTATGGGTTTCGAAAATTATAAGGAAGGGCAATCTATGCAACGACCACCACTACTTGAAACTAATGGTTTTATATATTGGAAAAATAGATTCCAAACATATGTGAAGTCTAAAGATATTGATCTTTGGTACATTATTGTTGAAGGTGATTTTGAGGCTACCTCAAATGATGATAAAGGAAATTTAGTTCACATACCTCATGATAAACTAAACGATGAAATGAAGAAAAAGCTTTCTAAAAATAGTGAAGCAAAATGGTTTTATATAATGCTTTAACGAAAAAGGAATTCGAAAGAATTTCTATGCTTAAAACCTCTAAAGAAATTTGGAATTCTTTAGTTGTAACTCATCAAGGCAACCAACAAGTTAAAAATAATAAAATTGATTTATTTGTTCAACAATATGAACAATTTTCAATATCGGATGAGGAAACTATAGATCATTCATTTGCTAACTTTAATACTATTATTACATCTTTACAAGCACTTGATGAATCTTTTTCTAGGCGTAACCATGTTAGGAGATATCTAAGGGCACTTCCATCGAAGTGGAGATCCAAGGTAACGGCGATTGAAGAGTCAAAAGATTTGACAATCCTCACCCTCGATGAACTCATAGGCAACCTAAAAGTCTACGAGGATGTCCTTGCTAAAGATCCGAAGCTCAAAGGTGAAAGAGAAACACAAATCTCTTGCCCTTAAAGCCAAAAAGGCTTGACGATGAGGAGAACTCCTCTTCGAGTAGTGACGACGAAGAGTACGCTATGGCGGTAAGGGACTTTAAAAAGATCTTTAGAAGAAAGGAAGATGTCAAACAACCGTATGACGATAAGAAAGGCTTTCGGAAAAGCAAAGAGGACGAGAAGCCAAAGGATGATCATACTTGCTTTAAGTGTGGGGACCCAAACCACTTTATTAGTAAGTGTCCCAAAAGGGATGATCAAAGATTCGTGAGCGCGTGGGGAATGAGCGACGAGAAGAGACGAAGAAATTTGTCTCATGGCAAATGACGAGGTATGTCACGAATACTATAGTAGCTCATCACTTGATGATGACTCATTGCATAATGAATATGACAAACTATGCAATATTAGCTTAAAACTAATTAACAAAACAAGCTTTTAAAGAGTCAAAGTCAACGTTTAGATAAAGAAGTCATAGAATTAAAAGCAAAACTAAAACGTTTAGAAAAGGGTAAAATAGCAAGTGGTGAATGTGAACTTTGGGTTCAACTTCAAACACTAGTGGATCACTTAGATTCTAAAATTGCTAGAATGAGCACGAACACTTTAGATACAATACTAGATAGGCGTTAAAACGGTAACAATCAAAGGGTCTAGGTAGTCAACAACTTGATCCATCAACTAGTGAAAGTAAAGAAACAAAATTTGTTAAGGAACTAGAAAAACCAGCCACTATTGTGGCGGATCCCATGGATCCCCTAAAAGGGAACGGCTAGTGTACAGAAAGGGATCCGTGGATCTTTGGCAGCAAACATTAGCAATAACGTAGCTTCTTCATCTAGAACTGAGTTTGTTATAGTTAATAGGAAGAAACCAAATCATGTCACCACTAGACAACCACCTCCAAAATATAATCCTACTTTTGCAAGAAACAAAGCTCCATCTTTTTAAAAACCTAATTCATTTAGGAGACCTAATAAGCGTTTACCGAAAGTAACCATCAAATGGGATGGAATCAAAACATGCAAAACGGTTTTCCTTTTCAAAACTTTGCTCCATGGAATGCATACTCATCTTATCCATACATGTCTAACATGAATGGAATGTTTAACACTAATGGACCCATGAACAAATGGGGACCAAACTTTGAGTTTATTATTGTTTTAGGTGTGCTTAAAGGTGATCTAGACCCGATGAATGGGTCAAGGATAGCGGGTGCGAGGCACATGACGGCAATAGGGATCTATTCTCCACATATGAATCCATAAATGGAGGTAATGTGGTGTTTGGAAATAGCAAAAGTAGAATCACGTAGAAAACCTAAACTTTAACCTCTTAAGTATAGGACAAATATGTGATAAAAAGTGCAATGTACTTTTTACCGAAACCGGTAGTAAGATACTTAAAATGGCATAACCATAGGAAGAGGAATTAGGAAACATGGAGTCTATATCATTAAAATCGGTAATGAACCTAAAGACAAACTATGTCTTACCTCTATGGATGATACTTCGACCTTATGGCATCGAAGATTGGGTCACGCCAATATGCGACTTCTTCAATCGCTATCATCCAAAGATCTAGTAAGAGATCTACCTAAGTTAAAATATGAACATCATTTTTGTGATGCTTGTGATGCTTGTAATGTAGGAAAACAAGCTCATTCGAGTCATAAAGCTAAAAACATGGTGTCCACAACTAGGTGTCTAGAATTACTACATATGGATTTATTTAGTCCATCCGTTATCCAAAGTTATGGAGGCAACTACTACACTTTGGTAATAGTGGATGACTACTCTAGGTATACATGGACAAAATTTTAAAGAACAAAACGGAAACCTTTAACTATTTTGAAATATTAAGCCAAAAGATCCAAAGACAACTAGGAAGTCCCATAGTGTCTATTAGGACGGATCATGGTAGGGAATTAGATAATGAAGTGCAATTCGGAGCTTTTTGTGACGCTAATGGTATTACTCACAACTTTTCGGCTCCATGCACTCCACAATCGAATGGGGTAGTAGAAAGAAAGAATAGAACTCTACAAGAAATGAGTTGAACCATGCTTAATGAACAATCCATACCTCAAAAATTTTGGTGTAATGCCGTTGATACTTCAACGTATATACTCAATCGAGTCTTGATTAGACCAATCTTAGGAAAAACTCCATATGAGTTACTTTGAGGCAAAAAGCCTACGTTAAATCACTTTAGAGTCTTTGGTAGTAAATGTTTTATTCTTAACACTAAAGATTACCTTACAAAATTTGATCCTAAATCAACCGAAGGTATCTTTTTAGGTTATTCTCCAAATAGCAAAGCTTACGTCATATTAAACAAAGAAACAATGAAGGTAGAAGAGTCATTAAATATAAAATTTGATGAAAGTCCACCCAAACCCTCTCCACCTCTTGTCGATGATGAGATTATAGAAAGTGAAGCCATAGTAATAAAGAAAAAGATAAGTGAAGAAGAAGAACCTCTAAGTGATGAAATAATAAACATTAAAGAGTCCAAAGATCACCCCGTAGATAAAGTTATAGGAAAACTAAACGAACGAACATTAAGGTCTCAAGTTCAAAACCAAAGTAGCTTGTTTTGTTTCGTTTCAACCTTAGAACCTAAGAATACACAAGAAGCCATAAAAGATGAAAGTTGGGTAATGGCTATGCAAGAAGAACTAAATCAATTTGTTTCTAATGATGTTTGGACACTTGTCCCTCCACCTAGTAATCAAACCATAATAGGAACCAAATGGGTTTATAAAACAAATTAGATGCAAACGGGGTAGTGTCTAGGAACAAGGCTAGACTCGTTGCTCAAGGGTATAACCAACAAGAGGGAGTAGACTTTGATGAGACCTCGCCCGTGTAGATTAGAGTCTATAAGAATACTTCTTGCGTATGCTTGTGCTAATGATCTAAAGCTTTATCAAATGGATGTCAAAAGCGCTTTTCTAAATGGTGTCATAAATGAAAAGTATATGTAGCTCAACCTCCGGGCTTCATTGATTTTGAAAAACCCAAACATGTGTATAAATTAAATAAAGCCCTTTACGGTCTTAAACAAGCTCCAAAAGCTTGGTATGATAGACTCAAGTCATTTCTAGTTAAACACAACTACACCATGGGGTTAGTTGACAACACACTTTTTACTAAGAAAAGAGTCACATATAATCATAGTACAAATATATGTAGATGATATTATATTCGGATCCACTTGTCAAGACATGTGTGATGATTTCTCTAGAATCATGCATGACGAGTTCGAGATGAGTATGATGGGAGAACTTAGTTTCTTTCTTGGTCTACAAATAAAACAAGTAGAAGATGGTATCTTCTTCAATCAATCTAAATACATCAAGGAGATGTTAAAGAAATTCGGTCTAGAAGAGTCAAAACCAATTAGGACTCCAATGTCATCCGACACCAAACTCACAAAAGATGAAGACGGAGAATTCGTAGATAATACTAAATATCGTGGCATGATAGGTAGCCTTCTCTACCTCACGGCAAGTAGGGCGGATATCATGTTTAGTGTTTGCTTATGTGCTAGGTTTCAAGAAGACCCTAAAATATCACACCTAGAAGCCGTAAAAGGATATTTAGATATATTAAGGGTACAACACAATTAGGATTATGGTATCCTAAGGGCACGGGAGTATAAACAATTGTATATGCGATTGACCATGCGGTGATTACGTTGATAGAAAAAGTACAAGTGGGGTATGTACTTTTATGGGATGTTGTTTAACATCATGGTTTTCTAAGAAACAAACGGCACTTACAATATCAACAACCGGCCGTTCGTCTCGCCCGGCAAAGCATGCCAACAAGCACTATGGATGAAACAAGCGTTAGTAGACTACGACATCCATCTAAGCGACATAGCCATCCTATGTGACAACAAAGGTGCCATCGACTTAAGCAATAATCCGGTATTGCATTCTCGCAAAGCATATAGAGATTCGTCATCACTTCTTAAGAGACAATGTTCAAAAGGGGACATCTCTATTGAGAAGGTAGCATCCCAAGACAACATAGCCGACGTCCTCACCAAACCGTTGAAGCGGGAACAATTCAACCTACTTCGTCTTGGTCTTGGTCTAATGGAACAAACGTCGTAACTTAATTGACTCTACAAGGTATGTAAACACTAGCCTTCTTCTTTCTGAGTCTAGGATTTCTATTTCACGCACAACTCACAAACAATACGGTAATTTTCAAAACCCAAGATGAGTTTTCCACTATATATATTTATTTTCATATACACATTTTCAAAGAAAACCTACTTTCACAATTTTCTAAAGGATGATACCTTCAGTATCAATTTCACAAAAGCAATTTCTCACGTCTAGGACAAATCGCTTTTTTTCATTATTAATACAAAGTAAAAAACCGTTTTCATTGCATCTCATGTCTTTTGAATGCTAAAGGGGACACATAACTAATATGTGTTTTCGGGTACATTCATTTAAGCAACAATGAATTAGGAGCATTGATAACACAAAATTACATACTCATGTACTAAATATGTGGTTTTGGGTTATCTCAATAGGATGGTTTTATACTTCTAGTTTATTTTCTATTTCTTTTAGGGTCGAGATAACCGAAACTCCAAATAGTTTGCATATAGGCACACTAGGCAAAAATGTTTCCAAAAGGAAAATTTTGTCTTGCTCGAATCACCAGACCCACGGATCCCTTCATCTTTGGGCCGGATCCCTCAAGGGAAGGATCCGTGGGATCCGTGAAGCAGTACTTTTTCAACTTCTATTTTTTCACTTTGGATGAAAAATCCACATTTGTTTCATTTTTGGGAGTATGCTCTTTAATGCTTGTGTTCTCATGATCACATGCCTTGAATTCATATCTAATCATTAGATTTTAATCCACATTTTGGGTCAAACTTTCATTACAATGCTTTTGCTATACTCCCATGCTTGCATACTCACAAACACACTTCATCATGTCATCCAAAAACCCTTTAGGAGAATCATCTAGTACAAACAATCATGATATCAAACCTTTGTACTTCCACCATCCGAAATACCACAATCAAATGCTAGGATATCCGCACGGATTAGTATCCGATCTTGTTGTTTAGCAAAACCAACCTCAAATGGTTCATCCTCAACAAATAACTCACCACAAGATGCTTCCATTATAGCACCTCCCTCATCACCAACAAGTACACCAACTTCATCACCACCTAAAGTCACTCTTTTGAACTCCTTAAGACTCCAACAAGATCTAAATAACCTAAAAAAAAAGAAATAGTCTTTTCAACACCACCCACATCTCCAAATACTATCTTTCAAGATCTTGAAACATCACCACCATTAGCTCCCATCACATTACAAGAACATCTAGGTTCTTTTCCACCACCATTTACAAACATTTCGGATATTGATCCATATTTTCCTATTTTTCCACCACAACTTCCGCATAACTCAAATCAAAACAAACCGGAAAACTTCCGCACTCATTACCCACATCATTTACATTGTGAACATTGCCAATCCACTAGGGAAATTGCAATAGAAGTTAGGGAAGAAATGCGGTTCATACTCAACCTCATCCTTGATCGCATCAATACCATTACTCATCAAAACCTCCATCCATAACCTTATGCAAGCATGGAAGGAATCATTACTACTATTTTCTACTTTTAGTATTATTTTTCTTTTGAAGTCATTTTCAAGAACAAGTCTTGTTCTTATTTTACATGCTTGTAAGTGGCATACATACCACTACAATTTGTTGTTTTATTACAAGGCCTTGTTTACATACCTTGGCTCCCAATCTTGATTCTCAGCAACCACAAGATTATATAAGCATGTTACTAACCTTTCTTTTTGTAGGATTTTTATTTTTCTTCTCTTGATGCCCCAAACAAGGGGGAGCTACCGTCAAGGGGAGTTAGAAGTTTGTTTATTTCTTCCAAGGGTTAACTTTTGTTTCGACAAAAAGGGGGAGAAGAAGTAAAACTTATAGGCTTTCAAAACTTGCATCTATTCTTAAGTTTTACTCATCATAACATTATGTTTTGTCATCAACAAAAAGGGGAGATTGTTAATACAAATAAACCGTAAAAGCGTTTATTAATATTTTGCGATCTCTTTGTGTTTTGTTGATAACAAATGTAATGTTATCTTAAGTATAATTATAAGGATACATGTTATTTTTGTAAAGCATTTACATATAGCCATTTAAATACAAAATGTAATAATTAAGCATTTGTTGTAATAGTTTATTAGGATGGGTAAAACCATAACCCATGGACCATAACCCATGGATCTTAACCCATACCACAGAAGACTTGATACAATGTATACTTAGATACATTGAATCTAAAGAAAACCCATGGACCAACCCATAACCCATGACCCATAACCAAAAACCCATGGGCAAAGAGGAGCATACCACGGATCCCTAGGATTACACTAGACGGATCCCAAGTGGAAGGGATCCGTGGGATCCGTGGAACAGAGGAGAAATTTGCCTATAAATAGAGAGCCATTTCTTCATTCTAACTCACCCCTCTTCTTACTAAATCTCTCATACACTCTCATTCTCTTCTAACATATAGATCACTTGATCTAGAGAGTTGTTCTTCTTTCTTTCTATTTGTGATCCTCATATAGGTCCTTCTCTAAGGCGAGATCACGAGCATTCTACAAGTCATCCAAGCAAGGGGTCCTTGATTGATTTGTCACTCCACAAGATTTCTGTAGCGAAGATCTTGTATTTGATATTTCACATATTTGTTGTGTAATAGTTGTGTTGGTTTGGTCCACCATGCTACGGACTCGGTATCTAGCTTTGTACCGGATAAAGTGTAAGCAACGTTGTGAAGGCTTCTCCGCCAAGTGAAGGAGTTTGTTGACATAGTGCTTGAACTCTCGAGTAGATGACTCGGGGAGTGGAGTAGGGCAAGGAAGGTGACCTTGTAGCCGAACCACTATAAATCTGTTGTGTCTTTTCTATCCCTTAACTTTATTTATTTGCTTGCATTATCACTAGATCTATACGTTCTTAACATCCATACGATTTCACATAATATCGAATCTAAAGTTTTTTGAAATCAACTTAAAATCGGCAAAACTATTCAACCCCCCCTTCTAGTTTTCCACAGAGATGTTATAAACCATGTAAGATTTACTATGAGCTGAATAGCCCACTACATAACCCTCATCAGCTTTTCCTTCAAATTTTCCCAAATGATCACTGGTGTTAAGGATAGTCACATGATAGCCAAAAGGCTTAAGGTAGCTTATGGTAGGAATCTTTCCAGACAAAAGTTCATAAGGTGTCTTATTGTGAGGATGAGTTATCAACACCCTATTCAAAACATACTTGAGCAGATGCGCCGTCCGGTACGCCCTCGTCCAGTATGGTAGGTAACTTGGAATCGACAAGCATAGATGCTTCAATACGAGTTCTATTCTTCCTCTCAAGAACTCCATTTTGTTGTGGAGTCACGGCATTTCTATAATCCCTTTTTATCCCCTTTGTAGCAGCCGCAGAGTTCAATTTTTTGCATTCTTGAACTCTGTCCCATTGTCACACCTAATGGCTTTAACCTTTTTATTCCGGCCGGGGAACTGATTGGAACACCCACACGTGGCAAGAAGTCTTGAAGAAATCTCAAATGTTTATCCTTAGTCACCGAATGCCCCAATGGTCATATACTATATCTTAATCACCAAACAATAGTACTTGTGATCAATGCTTCGATAGATGTAGGACAAAGAGGTCCATGTGTAGAAGCTGCAAAGGCTCTGTGATAGTACTGACAGTAATAATGGATTTGTAGGAAGCCTTGTGCTGCTTTCCCTTGTGGCAAGCCACACAATTGTGCTCATTAGTAAAGACCTTGGAAGGAAGTCCATGAACTAACCCATGTTTTGCCAGCTTGTTGATTGTTTTGAAATTTACATGAGCAATCCTTCTATGCCATTTATTATATTCATCCAAGGATGCTTTTGCCACCAAACAAGCTAAGTCACCTGCTGGCTAAACTTCATTGAGATTGAATGTATACAGATTTTGTTTCCTAGGCACCTTCAGAACAACTTGACTGTCATCAGGTATGCGGAAATCTTTTGAAAGTACAAGACATTCAGTATCAGTGAACAACACACAATTTTTCTTATCACAGATTTGAGACACAGAAAACAAGTTGAAGTTACGTAGTTGTTCTACATAATACACATTCTCAAAGTCCAGCTTGGAAGTTCTTATGGTTCCCTTCCTTGTAATCTTACCATCTCCTCCTCCAAAAGTAACAGTACCTCCTTGAATAGATACAAAATCATGCAATCTGTCTCTGTTCCCTGTCATACTCCTAGAACACCCACTATCAACTATACCTAAATCTTTATTTGAATGAGGATCATCCTACAAGTTAGAAATATATAACAATATTAGTATACATGGAGACCCAAGTCATCCCTGACTTGGGCCTGCCCTGTGGATCACATTAGAAAAACCTGCAGATTGATGAGATCCACTATTGTTCTTGGAACCTTTCATGAATAATGGTCTATTGTGTCTTCAAGAGCAACCTGCTGAGGGCTTAACAACAGTATCCCACTTTGCCCCCCTTTTATTCAATGGGTCATTATTACCAAGCCTATATCCATTTTGAAAATAAGTACTAGTAGGTCTGAATAATGGCCTAGAAACATTACTTCTCCAATATGATGAGGATGGTCTATCAGCAGAAGCTGGGTTACCAGCAGCAACTGGTCTACCAACAGCATTGGTTCTGCTAGTCCTCACATGTGTTCCAGAGGGAACAAATGGAGGAATTTTGGTCACATCATTCCATATCGGTTTATATCTCTGTTGATTAGTACAAACACCCATTTGTTTTTCATAAAAATCACAATCTTTGATAAGATGAAATGTACTACCACAAACAAAACATGATTTCTTCTTAAAATGCTTGTTCAAAACAGGAATAGTCTTATCACAAACAAAATTATTCAAATCACAACCAAAATCAGAATTGTTTTTAACAGAATCAACAAAACAAGAAATGTTTCTAAAGTAAGCTGTCTTAGAAGAATCATTAATAGCAACTCTTGGGGCATGGTGAACAGGTAAAGGCTTGGGAGAGGCAGACTTGGGAGTTGAAGACTCTTCACTTAAATCACAACTGGCATAGTCTTTAGACTGGGTCTCTGAAGTCCTATCACTGAAAGAACAAGAGATAAAAGTATTAGATTCACTGCCAGTGTTAGACAAGTCATTGGACTTTTGACCATAGGTCATATGTGATTCATCTGAGTCTGAGTCTGGGTTGGGTGGTCTAACAATGCCATTTATAGAAGAAGGAACTGAATGCATTTCACCTGGTTTTATAAATTTAACAGGTTTTCTATATTTATCTTCTTCTTCATCAGTGACAGGATTAAAAACACTGTACTCATTAGGGTCATAAATCTCATCTGGACCAATATAGTCCAGGAAGCCCAACCCCATCTTAGTTTTAACAGACATAGAACTTTTCCACAATTTGTCTAAGTTTTTAGCCTGTTCTTGCCACTGTTTATGTCTAGCCACCTCAGTATCCAAATTAGTCTTTAGACCCTCCTTTTCAGCAATGACCTTAACATATTCGTTCTCATTAAATTTTAGCACATTAGTTGTGTTTTCCAATTCTCTTTCTAACACTTTAATTTTCTCTTCTAGAGCCAATTGATTTTGTTGGTACCAGGCCTTTTGTTTTTCTAAAGATTTAACACTGTTTTCTTATACGGCCTGAACACGGTATAAAAATATTCTTTATATTGGTCATTGACATCATCAAATTCACTTTTAAGAGCATCATATTTTGTATTACAATCAAAAATACAATTTGGTACCGGAAGTGACCCATCCTGCAATTCTCATCTAGCGATTATCGGCAACTAATCCAACCTCAGGATTTTCATCTGAGCTTCATCCACATGTTCATCCAGTCAACCCTTGACTCCAAAGACAGACAAAGCTTTAGGTTTCGATCATGCGCTTCCTTGATCTTGAGCGAAATATCTTCTCCTCACTTCCTTCTTATCTGGGCATTCACTAGCAAAGTGACCCATCTCGTTGCATTCAAACACACGATCTTCTTCCCTCAAACTGTGATTCTCTTTGCCAGCCAAACTTCCTCCCAGACCCCTTCTCAAACCTGTTGACTTTCATAGCAAGCATGGCCATCTGCCATTTAAGATCCATTTCCTCCAAATCCCATTTATCCACATGTTCAAAGTCTTCATAGGCCAACTGCTGTTGGTCTTCAGATTCAGCAACAAATGAGTAGAGCACATCCTCTATTACATGATTAGACTTTGCTCTTCTTGTATAAGAATTGTGTATTCTGGATGCTGCTGATGAAGAAGTGGGACACTCAGCATAAGACACCATTGTGTTAGCACTGGTAGCACTAACAAAAGCCGAGTGTGATGGAGCTGGAGAATAAGAAGAGTGACCCTTGATATCAATTTCAAGAGATCTAAGCTTGTTGTATAAGTCATCAAAGCTTAAGTAATCAATGCCTCCCTTTGCCTTGAGTGTGAGAGAAACCTGCCTCTCGGAGGAAGGTAAAGCACGTAGGAACTTGAGATTGCACTCCTCATTGTTAGGTTTGGACTTCATCTGATTGAGGCTCGAGGATTTTCAAAGCACATCCCCTTGTGTACTCTTCCTCTTGAAATTGAGAACTCACGAAAGCTCTGCGAGCATAAACTTCCTCATCTTCTTAGACTCTTCGTTACCTCCAAACCTTGCCTTTATTGCTCTCCAGATTTCTCTTGCATCATCAAGATGATAAAAGTCACTCATATGCTCATCACGGAAGAGCTTGAAGCAAAGTAGTCCTAACGGTTTCCCTCGAAAGTCAATCACATTACGCATTAGTTGTTCTTTGGAAGAATTATCACATTCCCATCTGAATCTCTTCCGGTAGCCTTCTCTATTGCCTTTTAGAACAATGTTCGAGATGGTAGTCCTTTATTGGAGATATAATTTTCCATCTTCATGGCCCATATGTCATATTCGCCTTCGCTATGGATAAAACTTAGCATTGTTGTTGTACATGGTGGTACCACTTGAATTGTAGGCGAGTATTGGATGCGAGGTTGCTCCTCATTTTAAGTCTGAATGTTTTGATGATGTCATTGTTAGTGAGATTAGGGTTTGAAGAGTAGTATAATATCTTCTTTGAAAGATTCTCACCAGGCTCTGATACCACTTGTTGGATCAGTCCCAGATAGATCTTACGAGCCTTAAAGAGAGTATAGTCAACTTGTGTAATCACAAGAGAACTATGGAAAACCTTTACTAGAATTATGTTTACGCGGAAAATAAACACAAGACTCAAGAAGACAACAAACCCCAAAGAAACCCTAATTCTGCAGCTTGCTAAACACACAAAAGATATGCATTATCTCTTCCTAAATAAACTCATGCATATCCTAACTAAATAATAATTTTACGGAAACTACATATCCGCATAAACAAAAATAACTATCATTAACAAGCGCTTTTATCCTGATAACCACACTATCAGCAGAAATGCTAAACTATCAGTAGAAACCTTTATCACCAGGAACCTACTTTTACAAAATTCCTAACACACATGGTGAAGAGCAAAGAAACTAGAAACACCAAGGCCACCGTATTTCTTGAAAGCTAAGACCTTATTCCAAATTATCCATGCCATTTTTCTATCCGCCCCTTTTAGCTTCATTAAAAAAAAATCCTTCTAATCGATTATAAAATATTTAACAATCCCATAAGAACCATGTAGATAAACATATATATAAAGGAATGGAGCTTAGAACCGATTTAATTAAGGTGAAAGAGTTTTAAGCTTTTATTTAGATAATCGAGAGGACAATTTAGATACAATCTATGTTAGAAAAGTTTTCAAATTTGTAAAAGTAAAAGAAACCCATTTTACATCACTTTTGCGTATAAAACAAGGAGGGTGATATGCACATCACAATTAGTGATGTCTGTATATCACAAACATACATATATACAGACATGAATATGTGGTGTTGTACAATATGTACCACTTGTTAGACGAATGGATTATTGGCTCAAACGGAACCGATTTAGCCCAATAATCCAAGGCAAAAGTTCAATATAGATCTCAAATTTACGATAGATTCAATTAACAAGTCATAGCCATTCATTTGTCTAATCAAAACAAAAGAAATAAAATTCCACCATTTTTTTAAAAATTAAATATCTCGCAAACCGTTAATCGTTACCCGAAAAAAATCATATCATCGCGACAAGAATTAAATTATCTTTCTAGAGATATGCACTTATATATTTTTTTAACTATTTTTTCAAAATTTTATAGAGAAAATCATATATGATTTGTGAAAATCACATGTGATTGATTTTTACAAATCTACATCAGGTATGATTTTTCAAATCATAGATTCATCATATATGATTTGATTTTAAAATCTCATGTGATTGATTTTACAAATCATATATGATTTTTCCAAATCATACATGATTTTTTATAAATAATTTTGAAAATCATATATGATTTTACAAATCATATGAGATTTTCTTTGGCGAAATTTTTGAAAAAAAAGTTTGTCAAAAATATAAAGAAGTAGAAAGATAATTTAATTCTCGTCGCGATGATGTATTTTTTGTAGTTTGAAGATTTATCGTTTGCAAAATATGTTGTATAAAAAAAATGTAGAATTTTATTTATTTATTTATTTATTTTAATTTTGATAAAAATTGAATGACGATTTATTAGATCTATGGTAAATATGAGATATATATTGATATCAACTCAATAATCAATCGTCTTAACACAATTAATGTGATTTTGTAGAGTTAATTATTTATTATGCATATCAACTGAAGAAAAAAAAAAACGACTTGTTTATTACAGTAAAATTCAGAAAAAAAATATTATTCAGAAAGAAGTCAATTAATTAATAATGTCGCTAAGTGTATCAACCGGATTTTATTTTCTTGTATTGATCTTAACCTCCTAGCTTCTTGGAACGACCTCTATCCATTAATCTTGATGACTTAGATGTTACTGTATATATACATGTTCATGTTCACATTCATATTCATATCCATTACTCGTTCGTCTTAAGCACGCCATCGAAAAAACATAACAGCTAGAAGCAAATTGACCATCCATGACTGAAGACGACGCAACAGAGCTATTCGCTATAATATGTGTAATAGTGGGTTTTCTCATACTTTTCATCACTTATTGCGTGAAAATATTTACTGAAGATCAAGCTGCACTAAGAGCCGCACCTACGGTAAGGGAGTTAAGATTACAGGTAAACCTTGAAAAGGTGGATGATCGAGCACTGGAGGATAATGTTGTTCTAATCGAAAAGGCGAAGGATCATGATTGTGTGATATGTTTTGACGAGTTCAAAGAGAATGAGATTATTCGAGTTGTGGAACCATGCAAGCATTTGTATCATACTGATTGTATTGTAAAGTGGTTTTCTGCAAATCGAAGTTGCCCTATTTGTCGAGGACGCATCCCTTAGTTTCTTGAATCTAGTCCGTCTCATATTTGCTTGATAGAATATATGATATTCGAACTTTCACTTGTATTCTACTATATTGTATCTTTTTTGCTTACTTGAGCTCATTGCTTGAGTTATATAATATGTGTCTACATGGCCAAAACTAAATTAACTTGGCGATCGACATGTTTGAAATTTTTTACTAATTGACATATTTTATCAGAGCAAGTGAACGCCGGTACATATACGGTACGTAATTAATAATCTTTTATATAATAAGAGAATTCATTTTTTACCAAATCGATGTATTCAATTAACAAATGCAAGAGTTCGATTTTGAAATCGATCATTCTCATTGGTCAATTGAGTTTTAAAGTGAGAAAAAATCGAGCCAGGTTTGAAGTTTTTTAAAAAGTTCACCAAATATGGATGTGTCGAAATTGCAAAGAAAAAAACTTCAAAAAAGAGGGTGATTTTTAAAACTTTGATGTCCAAAAGGTATAAAGAAATTCGCCCCATCAGAATCATGTTTCCAAATATAAGATGCAAATTATAGAAGATTTTACAAACACTATTTATCTTAATCGATATCTTTTCTATATTTAAAACATGATAACTTCCAAATTTATATATTTTTTAAATTGAAACTCTATTTTCGCAATTCATCTGCACAATATACTGAAACGAAACATATTTTTATCATGGGCATCAATTATAATTGAAGCTTACGAACATTTACTAAGGTCATCATCGAATCTAAACAATTTGTTCTGTCGGCTAGACACGATTGTGGAAACAAAATATGGGTTGGGAGATGGGTGAACCGACATTTTAATACGGTCCTAAGTCGTAGGTGTGGCATTTGGTCACATATTGGTGAACATCAAAAAACAAAACTAGTCGGTCTTAAATTTGCTGATAGTATACCATAAAATATGTCCATTTGATATGTAAAAAAATAATAATAAAAATAAAAAACACCATCAAGGTCGCGATGATAACTTTACAAGGCTCTGGCCATCTGGTAGTAAAACCGATGCCACAAGAGATTAATGGTCATCCTTCTGACTTAGTAAGAGGATTGAACTATATATGTATACGCATGGCCATCCAAAAAAATCAATTACACCATTTAAGGTTGTTGCATTAATGGTAAACCCTACTTTGGAATTATTTTTATCATCTTTTACTGGAAGCTCATACAATGGCTTGGGAGATACTAAGGGTAGGTTTCATACGCCGACAAATCTTTCTTATATGAGTTCATAATTTATATTTATAATCGTTTATCTTGCGTGGATTAGATCTATCTAATTTTTTTTATGGACTTGTGTTAATGTGTATGTCATGATATGTTAGTCTCAGTACTCGAACTTCTTGTGCTGATGTACATAATTCTGCTCATGTTTATTAAAAAAATGCGGAAAATTTTGGCGAAAGCAAACGTCCTTCAACATCATTATGGTCTCCAAATCGATCAAAAAATAAGGCAATTCGATCTCATCTACAAATATTATATTCATTATATATACATCTATTTGCATGTTAATTTGATCTATTCATACCTAATCTTTTTTGCAAATTAGGGTGTCTATGTGATAACGCATCGTAATCGACGAGTTAGGTGAATTAATACGACATGGGTTATTCTATTAGGCAATAACATAAGATGAAGCGAGGTCATGGTGATACGTATCGTAATCGACGAGTTAGGGACATGTATACGGTAGAGAAAATAAAGTGTTAATGTATCTATGTAAACGCAACATATGTAATAGATATTTTATGAAACAAAAGAAATTATTAAAACTTACCACGAAAGTCATAGAGAAAAGTTCAATATAGAACTCATATTTGGCATAAAACCAATCAACCAATCATAGCCACTCATTTCTTTTATTAAAATATATTCACTTTTTTTTTTAAAATTAAATATTCACAAACCGTTAAATACGCTATCATGATGCAGAATTATTTTCTATAGATATGATTGTTTATACTTTCGACTTTTTTTTAAATTTCGTCCAGAAAATCACATGTGATTCGTAAAAATCACATGTGATTTTTAAAAATCACATGTGATTTGTTAAAATCATATACGATTTGATTTTTACGAAAAATCACATGTGATTTAATCACACGTGATTTTTCTACGAATTTAAAAAAGACACTTCGTCGAAAATATATAACAACGCATATCTATAGAAAGATAATTAATTCTCACATGGCGAGATTTTGAAATGAAGATTTACCGTCATAAAGATATGTTGTTTTAAAAAAAAAAGTGAAAAATGATTTAGATAAAAAAATGGATAGCTATGATTGGTCCATTGGTTCTATGACAAATATGAGTTCTACATGGATCTCAACTCGAAAGTCATATGATATGTGGAGGAATTTTCTTTTGCTTACTCTTATTTTGGTGCTTACCAAAGGATAAATCCTCACCATTAATCTAGTTTGATCTAATGGTGGGGATTAACCTAAGATTTAATTGATAAACCTAAATCCATGTTTTTTTTAATGTCTTTTTGTCTTCTTTTTTTCTTCACTTTTTTTTGTCTTTTTATTTTTCTACACTTTTTTTTATTTTTTTTTTCATTCACGTTTTTATTTATTAACGTTTTTTTTTTTTTTTTTTTAACGCTTTTTTAATTCTGTTTTTTCGCTTTCATACGCTTGCTTTTCATACATTTTCATATTTTCATCTATTTTGTCCGCTTTCATACGCTGCTCGCTTTCATCACGCTTTTATTCCGTTTTCTTACGTTTTCGCCCATTTTCGCTCGCTTTCATCCGGTTTCTTTCGCTTTCGCTCATTTTCGACGCGTGTTTTTACGCTTTCATACGCCGTCCGCTTTCATATGTATTCGCTCGCTTTACGCTTTCATCCGCTTTCATATGTTTCCGACTATCACAAGTGATATTCGTGATATTCGAATATCATTTTGTGATATTTTGAATATCGCCAGATTTTCTCAATATCACTTTGTGATTTTCTGAATATTTTTGTGATATCCGTAATATCACTTGTGATTTTTAAATAACTACTAACTACCACACTTTTATTGCCAATTTTTTGTGTATCTCATTCTCATGATGTTCAACTTTTGGGAGAATTTGATATCACCGTGACATCATAGATATGTCGCCTTCTTCTATTTTGTTGAATCATGTGTGATATCATCACTGTGATATCACTCGAAATCACTGCGATATCACTTGTGAAATCACCTGTGATATCACTTGTGAAATCACCTGTGATATCACTTGTGATATCACAGATGATATCAATTGTGAAATCACCTGTGATATCACGTGTGATATCACAGATGATATCATTTGTGAAATCACCTGTGATATCACGTGTGATACCACACGTGATATCACCTATGATGTAACATGTGTTTGAGCTTCTTCAGTTTGTTTATGAAGATGTTGTGCTTTGTTTAACCATAGCTTCTTCACTGATCAACCATAGATATTTTCAAATCCCGTTATAAAACTTATTGAAATACTCACAATGTATCCATTAAATAGACAAATTCAATCACAACTTAAATAATAAACAAAAGTACACTAAATAACTATGTGTTTAAAGCAAAATCAACTTGTTTAAGTTGTTTAATCTAAATGTAAACAAATGAAAACGTAGAAAACAGACGAATACGTATAAAAGCGTAAAAACACGTCTAAAAACGGATGAAAACATATGAAAATGAAAGAAAACTGATGAAAATTGATGAAAACGTATGAACACGGACGAAAACTTATGAAAACGGGCTAAAACGTATGAAAACGGACAAAAACGAATGAAAACAGATTAAAAGATGAAAACGTGATGAAAACGACAAGACGAATAAAAACGCGAATTAAAAAAAAAAAAAACGAAAAAACGCGAATTAAAAAAAAGCGTGAATTAAAAAAAAAAACGTGAATTAAATAAAAACGGAATTTAAAAATAAAAGACAAAAAATATTTGAATAAAAAAAAGACAAAAAGACAATAAAAAAAAATACTGATTTGTGTTTACCTTTTAAATCTTAGGAATTCCCACCATTAGATCAAACTAGATGAATGTGAGGGTGATTTATCTCATTTGATTATTTGGTAAGCAAAATAAAGTGCCTCATGATATGTGATGATGATGGAGTACCAATGGCTACGACAAAAAATATAATTGTTCCTAATGAGAAAAATGAATGTTTATTAATATTTTTCTGATGGTTAAATATGTTTTTGATACATATTAATTCGTATAACTTCCAACCCTTTTTTTAAAGACTTTAGACACTTCTCATATCTTTATTAACCCGTATCTTAAGACGAAATTATGGTTCGTGTAACATTCAAATATTAAAAAGATATATACTATACAAATTTAGAACTTATCACGTAGCGTAATTTAATTTAGATATCGACAAAAATAACTATGTTTTTTAAAACATTCTATAACATACATCTTTTATTTGGAAACGATTTTGATAGGGCGGATTTCTTTCTATTATTATAATTCTGATGGGTTAATGTTAACAATAAGTTGGTTTATTTGTTTCTGATGGTTTTGTGTTGCTAACGAGATAATTTTATTAGTTAAATACACCATCAAGAAAGCAACAATAGCATAAATATAAAATTTCAATATGTTTAACCATTTCTTAATCGTTTTATGTTGAACGGTTGGTGTCTGATTTAAGACCATAACGGGTGTTGTTCATGTATTATATTTTTTACGGGTTCAAGATGATACATGTTCATGATGATGTTTTCTTAGAAAGTAGGTACAAATCCAATTTTGTAGGCTTTTACCTTTATTTATGTTTGTAAATCAAATTTTTTAATAATATCTACGTAATTATAGATATTATTATCCTAAAAATGAGTTAGATTTAATTTTTAAAAAATGGCATAAGATTCTTTAGATGGAAAAGTGTCACATTCATATTTTGAAAAGATATATACCATAAAAATTCAGAACTTATCACGTAACATAATTTAAATATAGAAAAGATATCGACGAAGATAATTATGGTTTTAAAAAATTCTAGAACATGTATCTTATATTTGGAAACGATTCTGATGGTGCAAATTTCTTTTTATTATATTTCTGACGAGATAATTTAGGAATATGAAAATTCATGTGAAAGACTCGGTCACCCCGAGTAACGTCTAGCATAAGTTAGCTCGTAGGCTTAATAGTAATAGTATAGATATAGTATCATCCATGGAGTTGGGTCGGGTCTTTACCCACTGTTGCCCGCTCCATAGCCCATTGGGGGCGTTTATGTAGGAACTATAAATACCCTTTCTCACCATGGGAAATGGTTTGGGCTTCTAATCTAATCTTTATTTCTCTTTTACTTTCTCTTTCTAGAACTCCCATTTTCTCTTTCTTTCTCTCTCTAAAATCTGCCAAACATAAAATCTAAGAGTTTGTTATGAAAATCAATATCTTATAATTGGTATTAAGAGCCATGGATTTATTAGCTTGATTGCGTATGCTCGGATATGTGGCTTTTTTTTTTTTTTTTTTTTTTTTGTTCGAATTGAATAGCTAGATCACGATTTGAGTTTTTGTTTGTGGCTTGATTTGTTAAAATCTTGTATTTTCGTGTTCACAACAATCTTTAGTATCATTTCTTGGTGATCAACGGCTTATTTGGTGATTTTCGTGGAAGATTGAGGTTTTTTTCTTGGTTGCAGTTTGGTTACTAGGTTTGTTCTTCGTTGCGGTTTGTGTTAAAAGAGGTAGTTCTTGATTGCGGTTTGCTTATTTCCAAGGCCTATGTTTTGGCTGTTTGCTTGAAAGGGAAAAAGGACAAAAATGGCTGGTAATTGTGACTTGTGGTCCACTGTTTGTCTGCTAGTGACCGCGGTTTGACTACAAGCATTCGGTTTGACTTTTGCGGTTGGTCTCCAAGAAGATTGTGGTTTTTCTCCTGCAGTTTGCTCATTGCGTTTTGGTCATTGCAGTTTGCCAATGCGTTTTGTCTCAAGCATTGACTGCGTTTTTCTCAAGCTTCTTCACTGCTTTTGTTGACTTTTTGCATCTGAAAGTTGACTTTTTATGTCAAAACCTCAAACGATCATAACTTTTGAACCGTAACTCCGTTTTCAGCGAAATATCAGTCAAAACACCGGAACAGCCTGAATATTCACAATGAAGTCGTGTAACGAATTTTTCGAGGCCTAAATCCCCTCCGAAAGGAAGTTATCGACGTTTTTTAAGTTTTAGACCAAAATTTCACTATAACAACGTGCATCAACCAAACCAAATCACAACTAAACAACATATCACCTAGTCTATCAAACGATCATCACGTTTAACACACAATCACTAATCATTGTACCGATCCAACAGTTATCATAACACATATCAATAA
The DNA here is from genome assembly GCA_910596185.1 of Chrysanthemum makinoi. Classification (NCBI taxonomy): domain Eukaryota; kingdom Viridiplantae; phylum Streptophyta; class Magnoliopsida; order Asterales; family Asteraceae; genus Chrysanthemum; species Chrysanthemum makinoi. The sequence continues at coordinate 269,386,700 of OU343223.1, forward strand.
TGATTGTCTCACGGATTCTTCTTGATTTTGTAAAATCCCGTGAAAGATTCTATTTCTCGGTTTAAATCATAGACTTGTAAAATCTCGTGCACATTCATATCATGTCAAATACTTCGGATTCAGTTATAGCCGAGGTACTCAAATTGTACGACATGATCGATGAATATAAGATTCCCAACAAAGTACAACAGAAAAACGTTTTCGAGTCAGATATTGCTAATATGGAATCTTTATGCTCGAATTCACAAGAAAGAGAGTTGCATCAGTTACAACAATTGCATGATAATGTGAAGGGAAGTTACGTGAAATACTTTCGACTACTTCACTCACATCTCAAGCTTCTCTCAGAAAGACCTGGATCCATGGGAGGATTCAAACGAGCATTTGCGTCGCTCTTCAGTCAAGATGTACAGAATTTCACACGCACAATGTTCCTGAACTTAGATCAACTAGAACAACAACTTGACAAAGAATAATTTCATGAAATTGGATCCATGGCTGCTTTTTTGGTGATCAACAAACAATTTCAATCATTCATCAATTCGCAATACACTTGGGATTATGACAAGAAATGACAGAAAAGTGCTTTGCTGATTACACTGGAATCGATGTAAACATGTTCAGAGAAACACTGCTCCAACACATGGGCAATGTTAAGAAGTACATTGATGAAAGAGCACAACACAAATGACAGTATGACATCAAGATAAATGAAAGATGGATGCAATCAAGAGAGGTTAAGGTTAATACGAGTAAAGCATTGGATGCTAGCTTAGCTGTTAAAGTATGTAGTGGTCAAAGTGAAGGGAGCAAGCATGATCTCTTTGCAGATGCTGGGAAAATAGAAGAAACAAGTCACCCGATTGTGAAGGCTGATGAGGTCAATGTTGAAGTAAATGAAATTGAAGTTGTTCCAACTGGTGTTAAAGAATAAGATCTTGTTGCTGAAGTATCGGGTGGGGGAAATGACAAAGATCCTATTGAGGTCGAAGAACCAAGGGATGAGAAATTTGAGACAACAGAAGTAGTCGACTCAATAATGGAATGTGGAGATAGTGTTATTGCTCTAGTTGCCGATGAAGTAGAGGTTAGTAAAGGCCCCAGTGAGGAAGGGGATGTCACACATTCTAGTGGCGTCGATGTAAAAAAATATGTGATAAAGGAAGTTACCAAAGCTAAGGATTCAAAAAAGGAATGTGACACTGATAATACTCCGATGGTTGAAGAACAAGAAATTCATGCTAAATGCTCTATGGAGGAATTTAATGCGACTGCCTCTAAAATAGGAATTGGTTATTCAATTATGGAAGGACAAGCTGTAGATAAATCCATAGAGGAAAGAGTTACCGAGCGTTCTGAAATAGTGGCAAATGATTCAACAAGCACTGAAGCTGGTGAAAACAAATAAGAACAAGATGTTGCAGAAACCTCCAACGAGGACAGAGAACCCGCATCCTCTAAAGCAGAGGTTGATGCTCATGATAAGCATGATACATGCAGCAGTTCAGATACTTATAGCACACATGTTGTGGATGTAAATATCAGACCAATAAATGACCAAGTGCCATTTGCTGAGGTACATTTGACTGTTCAACATGATGTCCTTTCTAATGAACAAAAACATACTGATCAACTTGAACCTATTTATGACACATATTAGTTGAAAAAGGTTGTTAGCAATACTACTCCTGATTCAAGAAATATGAGTCATAGGGGAGGAAAGATTGACCAGGATGTTGAGCATGATCTAGTAAAAAGTTCTTTGCTTAAGGCTGAGTTTTTCAAAACAAATGATATGGATGAAAAAGAAGTTTATAATAAACTTTCAAACAGATTCTCACAACTTGAAAAACATTTTCATTTCACTTGAAATTGCAATGTTTTTCAAGTTGTGAGAATCTGTTTGAAAGTGCATTATAAACTTCTTTTTCAACCATATCATTTGTTTTGAAAAATTCAGCCTTAAGCAAGGAACTTTTTACTTGATCATGCTCAGCATCCTGGTCAAAAGCATCTGTCAATTCATTTACTGGAACAAGGGTGATTCAAATGCGAGTCTCCCCATCGTTGTTATCCAGTTGTCACAAGTTTGATCCATGAAGAATCTCACATGTCACCTACCAAGAGCTTGTTTGATGTTGGCTCTAGAAGGATTTCCATCTGCATTGTGAATACTTTACGTATCACTCGGATGTTTTGGCAATACCACGAGGATAATGCGTAGGACTCTTAATGTATATTTTTATTGCTTTTCATGGTGTATGAAACAACAAGCACATTGGAAGTGTGTCCTAATGAGATTTATGGATGATCTCTTTGCTCTAGACTCAATAGTGCGCTTTGGTTTTCCTTTGCGGAGACTAGAGAGGGGTCTCCTGCTTCAATATCAACCATCTCTAAGAGATAAGTCAATAGATTACACCGGTTCTCCATGAGAATGAAACAAGTCCTTTTAAGAGAACTTGAGTGGCTGGAAAGTCTTCGTGATGATCAATACAATATAAGGAGTAAATTCTTCAAACTAACAAACCATGTAAGAATCCGGAATTTCCTGAATTTCATGAATTTTTTGAAATAAACACTTTGAAAGCTTAGCTACAAGCCAAAAACTAAACGATCAACAATTTGAAAAAATGAATTAATTTGCATGAGAAAAGTAATGAAGCCAAGGTTATACATGACATTGATGCAATTGCAACAAGAAACATCGAATTGGAAAATAATGTGGCTAAATTACTTAAGGAAAATGGGACTTTGAAAAAGCATTACAAAGAACTGTATGATTCTATCAAAGAAACTAGAACTAAGACTATAAAACAAAAAACTTCTTTGATGGCCAAAAATGATGAATTCAAAGCTCAACTTCAGGAAAAGGGTTTTACAATTGTAGCATTAAAAAATGAGGTAAGAAAATTAACAGGAAATAGTGTGAACACTAAGTTTCCAAAACCATCAATCTTGGGGAAACCAGTTGTACAACCACTTAGAAACCAATCAGTTGTTAGACAACCGACTGCGTTTAGATATGAACGACAAAAATTTTCAAAAACACGGTTTCCCTCCCAAGTTGATGCGAAACTAGTTTTGTTAAAACCAGACACTTCACAGTTTGCAAAACCTCATCATATGAGTGCGTCTAGTTCTTTTAGGATTAGTTCAAAGAGTGTGTCATTTGTTACACCAAAGGAACATGTTAGACATAAAGACATTGTCTAATAACAACCTAGAGGATGCTAAGAAAAACACACATGAAAAGACTAGGAATTTTCCTGTTTCTAAGAGTAGTTGCATATCGATTAAAACGATTCCCGTATCAGATCACTCTAAGAATTCTAGATCTTTTCCTAACTCCAAACACTTTGTTTGCTCGACTTTTCAGAAATGTGTTTTTAATGCAACTCATGATAATTGTGTAATAAAATTCCTAAAAGAAGTGAATGCTCGTGCTAATGTTCAACCCCTAAGACTAGAAACAACAACAAGCCTGTAGAACCAAAGAGTTATACTCAGAATCCTGGTAGGCAGATTGCTATAGGACAAAGGTTTTCTCTCAACAAGTCTTCCACTGTGCATGAGAAACCAAACACTCCTAGATCTTGTCTTGGGTGGATACCGACGGGTAGAATTTTTAAGATCGTTGGTCTTAGATGGATACCTACTAGGAAGATGTTCACTGATTGCAAAACTAAGGTTGACAGAGAAACCCCAAATGGTTTAGATGCTGATATCACTAACCCACATAAATGCGAACAAACTCTTAATGTTAGTGCAGGTAGTCTTTACTTAAGTGCAGGTACATCGTTCACTCCTATTAAGGAAAGACTCAGAGTTTGGTTGCCGAAAAGACAAATATCTCATAAATCAGGGGTTCAAGAAACTCAACCTTGAAGAACATGAAAAATGATGTTTGAACACATCAGTTCAAGCCTCATTCCTCAATGTCAACAAAATGACGTCTGCAGTCAACACTTCAGGCCCACTCCTCATAGAAAAGAAAGGCCTACGCTTCAGTGCACTTTATCTTTGGTTGAAGAGAAATTCTCTTGTGAATGACCATTCTCATCAACATTCTCCATATTTTCTCATGCTCGTTCAGTCATTCAGTGGATCGACGTACATTAGATTGTATTTCTATTCATATGTTGGGCCAAGGGATCAGTCACTTGTTGGGAATTTGACACTAATTGTGACTACGGAGTTGATCGGGTATCACATATTTGAGATTGAAGTTGACTTTCACAAAGGCGTGTTCTTATTTAATCTTGAAGTTGGGGTTGGCTGAATGCATGAATTTCAATGATAACTTGCTCGTGCTTAAGATTTAAGTTGAAGTCTTGGTTAATCTAGTTACCAGCAGGCGGGGTGGATGGTTGAAGACCTGGTTAACTATCACTTAAAGGAGTTACATTGTAGTACTCAGTGGCACACGTAGACGACGTTGTGGATAATCGCAAGAGGTGTTAATGTCTCATACTTTGGTTGGGTATTGAGTACTTAGAGATTTGATTGGAGCATAAATTCTCTACACTGTTCTTCCAACATTAGTGCAAGCTTAAGTCACAAGAACGGGGAATTCTACTTCAGCCTCAAGTTCGGTATATCGGGGTTTGCTCCATCAGTGGTCACTTCAAATTTCCTACATAAGGGTTAGTAAAGATGGCCAGAGAGAGTTTCTGTAGCATTTGATTCTCACAGGATACATTTGAGCTAATTTTGTTCTTCTCACAAGATTTCAAGTATATGTGTGTATAATGTATTGCTGATTCTGAGGTATCAAAAGCAGCAAGGGGGAAGGAGACATACATATGAACGCACAATGAGTACACGTGATGAACTTTATACTTCCTTTTAATTGAAGTTATTCTGGGAAGACAAATGTCATAACCGTAGAGGAACTTAGTGTTTTTAACTCATGGCGTTTGGTGTATTATTCCAACTAGGAAGGGGAAGAGATGTAAGAAATAGTTTCTGATGGTAAAAGAGGTACACAATTGTATGATGATTTCGATGAGATCGCAACCATCAGGGGAGAAAAATTTGTACATTGGGGACGCACAACAGGTTCACATGATCGGGCTTAATCATTTATTCTGAAGTTGATCGAATTTTACTCTCATAACCGTAGAGATGATCAGTGCTTCAACTTGTTATTTTGGTGTTATCGTTTCGTCTTTTGTTGGGTATTGAGCTTCATATAATGAGACTGATTGCATCACTTCAACTACTTGGGGGAAGTGGTCTCTTGATACATTTTGGTATGCATTACTTTAGCCTTCAGTGCGAAGAAATATGAGAAGAATTATTCAAGTGTGAGATGATACGTTGCTTGAGTTAGCCATTGGATTTTGATATTGTTTATCGACATCTTCTCATGAGCTGATATGATTTATGATAAAGTGCTTCTGGTTAATGCTTCAGGTACACAATTTTATGTTGATTCTGATGAGATCGCAACCATCAGGGGAGAGAAATGTGTACATCAGGGATGCACAACTGGTTCACATGATCAAGCTTAATGAGTTATCTCATCAACGCTGGTTTAGATGATCAGTGCTTCAACCTGTTACTTCGGTGTTATCGTTTCGTCTTTCTTTGGGTATATGTGTACATTATGGGTTGATTTGTTAAAGGTAAGATAACTGGAGTGCACTTGGTGAGATGAAGATGTTGATCTATTTTATGAAGCCCCGAACGGATAATCACGATGATCATTCTTAATAGGAGCATCAATATTTGATGTGGTTTGCTACGAATTCCGCTGTGCACTTAACTAATTGATGCGGACAAGATTCAAGGTCGCGCATCGTAGTCTGTTGCTTAACTACGGCGTAACCTCGAGCCATGATTACGCCGTAACTTATGTTTAAATTTCAAGTTTCTATTATGTGATTTAGTTACGCCGTAATTGATTTACTCAATTACGCCGTAATCAAGTTATGTTTAGTTTATTTTGGTTCGGTGTCACAGTTACGCCGTAATTGATTTATCCAATTACGCCGTAACCTATAGTCGAGTCAGTTTCTATATTTTAGTTTAGGAAAGTATTTACTTTGCTTGTTCCTCAAGATTGGCTTCTCTATAAATATAGGGCTTGGGTTCATTGTAATTCATTCAATAATTCTGGAAATCATTAATAAACTTTGTGTTTTAAGATTTTATCTCTTGTTAGGGTTTTATTCCCTTGAGGTGCGCCTCGTATATCACCCTTGGATTAGGGTTTATCTAAATTTGCTTCCGCGTCCTGCGTCAGTTGGAATCAGAGACACGTTCTTCATGGTGGTAATTGGTGTAGATGGTTCTACGTCAACTAAACATCTAGAGCTTGTTAGTATCCTAGATGGTGAACGGTGAAGATTATCAAACCCGTACCCTTGGTGGGGTGCGGTCGACCGAAGACATGGATCGTGCGATTAATGATCTCATGACCAAATTCGCGAGTATGTCCACTATGCTATTAGAACTACGTTCCGTGATCGTAGGTGGGGCATCAATACACAAGAATCGCGAGGGTAGCAATTATGGAGGTTCATTAATTCATCCAACAATAGGCGGATCTATTGACAACCGTAAGTACAACCAATCCCCGTTTAACAATGGAAGAGTTGAAGAATAGGAGGAGAGAAAGAAGGATGATCTTGTGTCTACAATCCATTCTATTCGTTCAAGAATTTTTATCAATAACACGGTATGTTCTTTAATTATTGATGGTTGTAGTATTAATAATTTGGTTTCAAGAACATTGGTGGACTTCTTAAAATTAACAATGGAGGTTTGTCCAATTGAAGGTTACCAAGTTTGTAGGGTTCCGGTGTCCATTGGGAATTTTTATAAAGAAGAGGTAATTTGTATTGTGGATGATTTTGATGAGTGTGATCTATTGTTGGGAAAACCTTGGGTAAACGAGGTTAAGGGCATGTATGATTTTCAAAGAAATCTTTAACTTTTCTCATGGGAAGGTAAAAGAATTGTTGTGGGTTCATCCAAAGTGAAACCACAATTACCAACGCCTAAGGTTATGGTGGGAGAAAAGATTTTGAATGTTGAGGTTGTTGATGAACAAGTGGAGAAGATCCAAAAGCTTCAAAGTTATGAACAACATGAAGACAAGATTTCAACTTTAGTGTTGGAAACAACAAATAAAGTTGGTACCTTGACGATTTGTGAAGAAGTTTTGGGTTTAAATGATGGTGAAGATGTAAAGGATTTTGATGGTGAGCTAAGCATGGTTTCCAAAGGCATCAAAGGAACAAAGGGTTGTAATTTTGATTTGGGGTTGATCAAGAAAATTGAATTAAAGAAACCAGAAAATTTTTCAATGGAAAACAAAGAAGTTATTTTTGTGGCAATTGAAGATTTTGGGTTGGTTGATAAGAGGTATGCAATCCAACACTTGAGTTTATGGGGTGATCATTGGGAGAGCACTTGAGTTAATGTGAAGCGCAAATCTACTATGGAGTCCCAAACCTTGGATCTAGAACACTTAGCTTGTTAATGAGTAGCTGTCTTGGATGGTTCCAAAACAACAAAGAGAAACTTTGTATGAATACACACAAGTATGCGGAATCTACTTGTATATACTTTAGAAGATTAACACAAACAAGTAAACACAGAATGTAACACCAATGCTTCAATATTATTAATCAATAATACGAGTACTCTTCCTTGTACTAGGGTTTACAACCTTGAAGCTTTGCTTAGAACGGCTAGGGTAAGGTAAATGCTAGTATGTGTAAGAGATATATTCTAATCTAGCTAGGTTCTCCTTTTATACACCAAGGAGTCCTTTATAGAGATTACTATGCATTAAACGTATCATATCTTCTATTGGGATAGAAGATATGCTATTACAAAACGTACACGACATTCCATACATAGAACAGTACTAACTTTTACGCTATCAGTACTAACTTCAACACTATCAGTACTAACTAGTTAATACTCTTGTATTATCACTATCAGTATAAACTGTCAACACTAAGAGTACTAAATACATTTATGAATTTCCCAACAATCCTCCCCTAAACTTGTGATTTGGTTTCTGAATCACAAGTTTTTTTAGTCTGAGAGGATTCTTCCAAACCTTATCTTTGTCTGCTAGGTCTTCTAGCTTGATCAAAATTCTTTAGCAAAGAACTCCTTGGCCATTTCAATTGCATTGCCCATTCTCAATCCTGCATCCAAAGATCTGTAGAAGTGTTCCAAGAGCAAGTGGATATGTCCTTTCAACAAGCATGTAGATGTATGTTCCATTGAAAGTAGTCACAAGGTGTAGTCCACATGAATCCAGCAGTGTCCAACTGGGCTTTTCATCACCAGACTGAAACTTCCATTGCTCTCTTGTTTGATCAGGTTCAAAGATATTCTGAAGTTCATATAGCAGCTCCACATCCTTATCATTATCTGGATCTTTATTTTTGAACCTGTTTTTTACTAGTTCCCATAGCTTGAGCAGATCTTCCCTATCAATAATTGCAAACAAATCTACCAAGTACAAATATGCACTTGTTCTTCCTCCAGCTCTGTGAATCCTCCAATACTTTTTACCTTCTTCAGTGTAGATATCCCAATTTATGATTGGATGCCTAGTGTTGATGGGCTCTGAGTACAATGCTTCTTCAGGAGCTTCAATCAGCATCATCCTATTGAGCTCTTCTTCAGTTAGTCCACATTCACCTTGGTAAGAGGATTTCAGCCTTTTTGTAGCAGTTGAGGAAGCACCTTCTTCAGCAGGTCTCTTGTAACTTCCTATGGGCTGTGTCCTTCCAACTTCATCATCTGGTTGCATGGGAGTGAAGTTAAGAATTCTTCTTTGAACTCTATCAGCAGTTCTTTGGAGAGTTTCCCAAGATAGTTGATTCAGCTGCTTCAATGTTCTCTAATCTTCACCTTGATGCTTGATGAACTTGACTAGATACATCTTCTGCTGACTCTTGGTAGGAGGCTTTTGAAGCTTTTCAATTTCCCTTTGCTGTCTGAACTGGCTTTGCCTTCTTGCCAAGATTTCACTGAATAACAGAGCTGCTTCATTAATGCTTGCTCCTTGATCTTGCTGCAACATCTGTTGTACTTCGTTTGTGGCTTCTACTTTGGCTCTCATATCATCCCATGTCTGCCAATCTTCTTCTAACTTAGCCATCTTCTGTTTTTCCTTAGCTTCAGCTTCTTCCTGTTTGTCTTCCTCAGCCAATTGTTCTGCAAGTTTCTTTGCTGCCTCTTCATTGATCCTATCCAATTCAGCTTTAGACAATTTCTTCTTCTTTGGTTCCTCTTGCAGAATACCCTTACCTTTGTCTTTGGGATCAATTTTTGGAGCTGAAGTGGTTGGTTCTGAGATACCTCCTTCTTTGATCACAACTCCTTTTTCTTTTGGTTTAGATGCTGACTTAGGCTTATTTCTCAAGTATAAGACTGGAGGCTTCTTGTAAATAGGTGAGATGGGGACTGTTTTCTTCAAGCTTTGTAGTCCCAGAACAACATGCTTCTCCCTTTCTTCCACATCACTATCCTTATGTGGTGTGGTAGTGATAGTTGTAGCTTATGTAGTAGATATTTGTTGTATTTCTGCAGCTACTTGGAATATGGGAGTTAGTACTGATACAGGAACTTCAGGAGTACTAACATTACTAACTACAACACTAACAGTACTAACTGGGATAGTAATGATAGTGCTTGTAGGAATACTAAGTACTTCTTCAGTGTCTTTCTTGGCCTCAGTATTAACCTGAACTTCATCTTCTTCATAAAAAGGACTCTCAAATGCACCACCTTGCCATTGACCAAACTCTTGTCTTCCCTGAATGTCTGAACTCCTCCCCTGTATGGCAGAATCCTCTGTAGAAGTACTAGACACCCTGAACTTGGTCTTTCTTTTATGTGATGCAGTGGCTGGAGAGGTTGCTGCAGTAGTCTTGGAAAGAACTTTGACCTGATGCTCCAATCTTTTCATCCTAAGAAGCATCTTGGTATGTACTTTGAGGCATTTTTCTTGGTCTCCTCCAAAGCAACTTCCAGCCTGTTAACCTTTTGACAAAGAAACCTGTATAATTCCGTCATATCCTTTAGTGTCAAGCTACCCTCACCACTTTCAGCTGTGTCACCTGCTGAGAGAGGTGGGTCATTGGACAATTGAGTTGCACTCCTAGGCCTAGCCTGAGCATAAGCAATCCCCCTTTTAAACCTTTGTCTGGGTCCACCCTGTGAGGCTTGCTCACTAGGTGTTGGCGTGGGTTGGGTCTTACTGATGTTACAACTGGCCTCACCAGCTTCTAAGCCTGGTTGAGTAGTGGCAGCCCTAACCATTCTATCTCCTTCATCACCTGAGATAGGCTCATCTGGATCAATGTGGGTAAGAGAATGAGTCTGAGCTGTCCGACTCCCCTATCTGGAATGCATACTGGTTGATGAGTGTTGGTGTGTGGCTGATTGATCACCATCTGTGGGTGTGTGTTGGGAGCCATCTGTGCTTGATGGTCCTTCACCCTCTACAAGTAACATGTGAGAAAACAAAGGAACTACAGTCCCACTATACCCTTTCACATCCCTTGACATATTAGAGAAAACTTTGGATGTGAGGATTTTGGGTGGATAAACATTTTTGTGAGACTGCAAGTTTTGTTTCTGAAGATCCAAAAATAATTGAATAAACCTGGGATACATCAGAAATTTGTTTTCATTACCATCATTTTTAATCATACTCTCAAAAATATAGTTTGAAAAACTGAATACCCTGCCTGTTGCAAGGCAGATCAAGGCTGTGGCTATATTAGTGGGGAATGCATCCCAACTAGTCCTTTTGTAACTCAAAGAATGTAGGAGGGTATGAATAAGAAACCTCCATTGTGGGGAAAACTGGTTTTTCTTAAAATTAAAAGTATTATTATGTCTATACCCCATCAATGAAAGTTGTTCAAGAATTTCAGTGGCTGGAAAAGTGTTAATACCTTGAGCATCTCTAAGATGAAGATGTTCTCTTAGAGATGCTTCAGTAATAACAATTTGAATGCCATCCACTGTACCAGTTAATTGTTGTACCCCTTCATCAGATGTTGAGACAATAGCAGTTTGCCAAAACTTTCTGACAGGAGTACATAAGATAGTAGGGTTAAAAAGTAAAGTAAACCTTATGCGGCTTCTGTTAAGAAAAGCTACTATCTCAGTGAACTCTGTATTGCCTTCTGGTAATTCCAAGCACGCCACCATGTTGTGCTTTTCAACAAAATCAAGAGGAGCCATTAGCAATAAGAGTTAGGGTTATTAATGTGGGATTAGTTCGCAAAAGTCTTTAGAGAATTGTGGTTGAAGCAATTGAGAAGTTATGGATATATTGTGAGAGTTTTTGAATTTTGATTGGACCGCCTTGAAGATATTTTTGGTAAAAAGTAAAGATTAACCAAATTGGAAACCTTTATAGAAGGAAATCAGCGGTAACAACCCAATTTGCAAAGGCAATTATTGCATAACAGACTTTTGGTAAAAGTACTAACGGCTAGTCATCAGTACTAAAATTGGCTTATCAGTACTAACTTATAACCATCAGTATTAAGTGTACCCATCAGTATTATCTTATAGTTTTGAAATCAAAATACTGTAACCCCATTTTAAAGGGATTAAGTGAGACAGACACTTAATCAAAGATGGTTTGGTGAAAACCAATGGTTTCAGTAGCTAAGCACCGCCGTGATGGATAGTCCCATTCAAAGGGCCTTCGACAGGTTTCCAGCTCGTGGCAGGTGTTGCCTCCAACACAAGTGTTGGATTCACGTTTGCTCGCTGTTCTCTAAGCCAGATGCCCTTGGGCTAGTCACACTATCTGAGAACAGATAGAATGGCAAAGAATGGGTTAGTGCAGAATGAATCTGACTAACTAAAACCATCAATTCATGTTCATTATACCATCATATGCCACATTATGTTTTGACATCACAAAATTTAGTTTTGCAGCAAGTTCCATTATATGGTTTGTGACAACTCGTATTTTCAGGTCATATTTCAAAACATTACTTATGCTTCATTATTTTATCATTTATCGTAAACTAGATTTACGAGTATTAAATTCGCGTAACCTTAATGGTTTAGCTGTGAATTCATGATCATATCATCATGGACATTTCATATAGGCTAGGTTTAGTCTACATTTCTTTGGCATCATTTCATATCGGTTCATGCATGGATTTGCATTTATTCATTAAACGTTTATTTTCCTATTAAATAAACGCTATCGCGTAATCATTTATTTTGAATATTTGATCCAACACTTCCAAAATATTTCTATATATTTTTATACTCATTTTAAGACTATAAAAATTATATTATTATTTTACCCGATGTTTTCAATTTATTTCGTATATAAATTGTTATATTTATATTATTACGACGGTTTTCGTATATGCAACTCGATAAATATTTATTTCACTCAACTCATGCAAGAAATGTATTTTTACAATTTTTATGACTTCAATATATTTTATCTTGACCCGTTAAAAGTTATTTTTATCTAACGTTATCCTAAATACTCAAATGTGTACACAACTTACCATATATCTTCAAGTAACTTACATTAAATTACACTTATACATATATATATAAAAAAAAGTATTAATTGATGACTAATACCCCCTTGGCCACTTAGTGAGGTGAGTCATGTGTTTCACTAAATATCCTAACTTAGTATCTATTACACACACACACAAACATATCTCAAGGTGAAACTCATCTCTTCTCTTCCTCTCTTCCTCACAAAACCGGCCAACCACAAGGTGAAGGAGGAATCATCATAAATTTTTCTAGACAAGATTTTTACACTCTAGTATCACTCGTGATTGAGGTTGTGCAATAAAAACCTTGGGTGATTAGGAAAAATCCTTTGTTCTCATAACCTCATCAAGTTAACTAGTAAGCATCCATATTCATCATCATATTTCATATTCATTGTTATATTCATTTCATCATATTTGAGAAAACATGCAAGTCTCATGGATGTTTATACCACTTTTACATGTTTTTAAGAGTTATATATATTTATGTCATCCTATAATTACTCCTTGTTATATATCACTCTTGGTGATGTCTAGGAACCCATGACACCCTAAGAAGGTGTATGGTAGGATTAGAACAGCTTCGGAGTTGTTTTGAATTGGTTGGAATAGGTTTGGCGCGAGAAAAACTCATTTCGACAAGTCTAATTAAGGGTCTGTCCATATTTTGAAAATCTGGAAAATCCGACAGTAAGCAAAATATTTTGGGCTAGATATTTGGAAAATATACTTTAAAACGAAAACGTGGCCGCTTGAACGGGTTAAAACGGAGCTATAATGAAAAAGTTATGCTATTTTGAAGTTTCTAAAACTATTAATTCCAGAAAATTCTGCACGCTGTCTCGACTTTTACGAGTCAAAATGAGTCTTCGCGCTTGAAATGTGTCGACTTATCAAAAATATATTAGTATATGTTATCACGATTCCGTGGATATATAAAACGTTGAAAACGGACTTATAACGACTAAGTTATTCACATTTTAAACAAGTTGCCGTAATTTTTAGTACAAGTATAACATATATATTTTCTAATAGACAAATATAACGGCCACCAAGGACCATGTTGAGGGTTGTTTTTAACAATGACGAAGTACTTTTTATAAAGTGATGTCTTCTAGTAAAAGTAAGTTCGCCAAGCAAAATTTCCAAAATGTCAAACCATTTGTCAAGCGGAGTTGTAACGAATAAGATACGGTCACTTAAACTTTGCCGAAAACCATCCTTAAACTATATTTTGGACACAAGTATCATACTTTACCTATATTTATCTCCATGATCGAGACCTCTAGGATGAAAACTTAAATGCTAAAACTTTGAGACAATGATACAAGCTTTCCAAAACCGTTGAGTTCGTTTCTTAACACTCGACGTACACCATTTTACGACTAGCTTTTAGAGGCCGTTTAGTCACTTTCATGAAATTGTCAAATGACATTATTTTACGACGAAAAGTTATAATTTCATAATAAATCACTAAATGATCATCGTAGGATATCATTTCAACGTAAATACATGTGGAGTAATTTAAAAATGGTCAAGACGTTAAAAGATTATTTCTCGACGAGAAATATTATTTTCAAAAATTCACAAGTGGTATAGATATCATCCGAATTGCATGCATAACATTACATCATAACTTATTACATATCATATCATTCATAATAGGTAAAGTTTAGAAATTCACGCTACATTTCGGTGTATCCACTTTTGTCATTATAATCATTGCAACAGGTGAGTTCCATAGCCCCATTTTCAATTGTTTTAATACTTTTATTAAACTCTTTGAGGGAGATACATGCTCATCAACTTTTATGACATTCATGATTATTTGCAACTATATGTTTATCTGAATTGAATGTTTAGTCATATTCTATATCATAATCATTGAGCTAAATGTCTTGAGATTATTATTGAGCTAAAGGTCTTGGGATTATTATTGAGCTAAAGGTCTTGGGATTATTATTGAGCTAAATGTCTTGGGATTATCATTGAACTAAATGTCTTGGTATTATTTGAAACAACACTCATATGTGTTATATCAATTGAATATGGATAGATTTAGTAATGTACTGTTATGTGAATTCATTTGACATCATGCATTTGAACATAAACTATACATATTATGGCAATGGGTTGTAAAACACACAGTGTTGCAAGTTTTGTATGGGCGAACTTGGAACTGAGTGGATTTGCAATGCCTTGTCGTGCATAAACGATTTTGAAAGGTTTTTCATTTCAACGCGAACTCTATGAACTCACTCAACCTTTGTGTTGACACTTTTTAGCATGTTTTATCTCAGGTATCTAAGGCATTCACTTCATGGCATGCATGGGGACATATCATAGAGTCGTGGTGACGACGCGTCACACATGGGATTTATACACTTTAAAAACATCGTTTGACTTGTACCAAACTTATTTTCCGCACATAGTAACTTTCATTTGGGACCTATACTTTGTAAACTCTGATTATTTTATTAAATCAAGCGATGTATTTTCCAAACGACACTTTAGGTCGTTCAATATAACTGTGATTGTGATGCTATGACAGTCAACCCCCAGGAATTCCATTCCGCTGCAAAACAGGTAATTTGGGGGTGTGACATGGTTGCATCAGTATTTTCAAGGGGAGTGAACCATATTAGCTTGCATAATTTAATCACCAAAACACATCCATACTGCTTGTGCTATGCCTGCAAAGTTAGTGCAAAACCAAGAAAACACATTCCAAGATATTTTCTTGCCAATCCGTATTAACTTTATACTAGCAGTATTAACCAGATAACAATCAGTACTAACCACCAGTTTACAAAATTTACAAATTAGTGAGAGATTAAGACATATTATGGATGAAGCATTCCAATACTTGTGACCAAGTACTAAAACCTTCCTAATTCAAAATCTTTTGTCAAAAGATCTGCAACATTAAGCTCAGTATCAATCCTATCAACCTAGATGAGCTTCTTTTCATTACAGTCTCTTATAAAGTGATGCCTTATCTCTATATGTTTAGTTTTAGAATGTGCAACTGGATTTTTAATAATGCATATAGTATCGTTGTTGTCAATGTAAATGCGGTGCCCATAAAATTGTACCCATAATCAAGCATCTCGATTCTCAATCCAGAACTTGACCACAAGAACTTGCAACAGCCTACATATACTCGGTTGTAGAGTTTGCCACAATGCTTTGTTTCTTGCACTGCCATGAAATCAACCTATCACCAAGAAACTGGTATCCTCCTATGGTTGACTTCCTATCAAGACTTGATTCAAAGATAATCACTGTCAGAGTAAGCTACCAAATCAAAGGGAGAATCTTTAGGATACCAAAGACCTAGGTGAGCATGGCCTTTTAGATATCTAAAGACCCTTTTAACTGCATGCATGTGAGAGACCTTTGGAGAGACTTGGAATCTTGCACAGGCACATACTGCAAACATAATATCTGGTCTGGAGGCAGTCAAATATATCAATAAGCCAATCATTGACCTATAGAGGTGTTGATCAACCTCTTCACCATTAACATATGGAAGTAGTTGCTTATTATGCTCCATAGGAGTGCTTCCAATCTTTGTATTTTCATAGCCAAACTTCATCAGAATCTCCTTGACATACTTATCTTGACTGATAAATATGCCATATGTCTTTTGCTTGACTTGTAGCCCAAGAAAGAAGGTGAGTTCTCCCATAGAATTCATCTGAAACCTATCTTGCATCATCTTCTCAAACTCTTTGCACAAATCCTGCTTGGTTGAGCCAAAAATGTTAGGAATTGGAAATTCCATGTTAAAGTGTCGGTCACCCCAATTATGGTCTAGCATATGTTAGCTCGTCGACATGTTGTTATTTACGTTATTTAGTAGTTTATTAGTTAGTTTGTAGTGTAGATTAGTTTAGTGTAACACCGTGGAGGAAGGACGGGTCGTTACCATCAGATACCCGATCCACAGCCATCGAGGTCGTGTAGTCTGTAAGTATAAATACCCCTTCCATCCTTGGAAGGGGTGGTGCTTCTCATAATCTAACCTTTCATTTTTTGTTAAGCAAATCTCTAACAAGAACACCCATCTCTAATCTTTCTCTCTCTAAATGGCTAACATGTATTTCTATCATCCAAGACCACCCAAATCATCAACACAATAATATTTATGATCCTACAAATGGTATCAGAGCCATGGTTATTGTGTTGTGTTGATTTTTTGTGGTTTTTTGTACCTTGTTAAATTTGTTTTTGGCACTTTTCTTGGTCGGAAATTTCTGTTTTTCCCATATTCACATGATAAACAGTTTTTTAACATTGGTTTACTTATTCCTTTGATTTGGTCAAAAAGTTACATATGTTTTTGTGTCAAAGTCCAATAGTCCTTACAAAAGTTACATCTGTTTTTGTGTCAAAGTCCATTAATCTGTTTTTGTCCAAACAACAGTCTTGTAACTATCATTTTTGTGGCTTTGTACCAAACTGTGAAGATAAGTGGTCATCTGGTCATTTTAGAGGTCAAAATGGGTCGAAAAATGATGAGTCCTAATGATGTTTTTTATGGGTTATGTGAATCTGGTCATACTTGCTTATTCATACTGTGGTCAAAACGGGTAAAAAGGAAGCATTTTTATGCAGTTTTTCTGGGTAACTTTGATGATGAACGGAAAACATGGTCGGAATACTCACCGGGAAATGTCAAATGGTCAAATTTTCTTGTTAGCGAGTTGTCAAAACCTTTTTCTTGTTAGCGAGTTGTCAAATGTTGTTTCTATATAGCGAGTTGTGTCAAAACACTTTTGAGTGTTTTGTCTTTTACTGGAAGCGAGTTGTGGTTTAACAAATGAAGCGTTTTGACGCTGATTTTCTTAGCGATTTGTAAAGAAAAAAGCTAGCGACTTGTCATCTTTTTTGAGAGATGCTATTTTGATAGCGACTTATGTCAAGAAAAAGAAGTAGCGACTTGTGAAGTATTATTAATAAAAGGGAAGTGACTTGACTCAAGCATGGTAGCGACTTGACTATAACAAAGAAAGAAATGAAGAAGAAGATTTGACTATTTGACCTTGACCACATAACATAATACCAATGAATCTCTTATGTGACTTCAGCTTTTCAACATCACAGGTCACAAATCCAAAAGAATAATCCATACGGTTTGATATATTTAATCAATACATACGACAGCCACAAACCTAACACCAACATCAACAAATCCGAATCTAATCTCTACCATAACCCTTTCGTCACTCCTCAACACTTATCAAAGACTAACTAAGACTCGAACTGAAAAGCAAACATCAATAAATCTCAGATTCATTTCGTGTTGATTCAAAGTTCTATCCAACCATTGAAGGTTTTATACACGAAAAAAAATTCATCACTGATGTCATTTAGAAGCATGTGCTTCTTTAGTGACTATTCGAACTAAAAGAAGGAGTATAACAATCGTGTTACCCTCTCTCTCCATGGTTCGTTTATAACAATTCAACACACAAATTATCACTTACCCGAGACCCCTTATTGAAAGGACCTTGAAGACGTATCAAAATCTTGAAGCCATCCCTGTGGCGTATTCAATCTGAATCGAACAAAAAGGAAACATGTTGATTGTGTTTTGATTAAACACGAATGGGGTTGTGTGATATTTGTTAATCAGATTTATCTATGATGAAGGAGATGAGATTTTAGATGTGTTGGGTGAAAGGATATGAAAAGTATTGATGGGGGCGGATAGTTTTATGATTAGGGTTCACGAATTGTTTTTGATAAGTGACTTAAGCAGAAAAGAGGCGTGAGTTTGTGAGTGAAATTAGGGTAAATTGTGTTATATGTGGGTTAAATACCCGGATGATTAGGGTTTGTGGGTAGTATACCTGTATAACATTGGACTCGGATTGTGTTTCTAACTTCATGGACCGAAGGTATTCTTTGGACTACATTTGGGTCGTGTATTTGGGGCGAATTGGATCAAATTGGTACTATTATTGGACTTGACTTGGGCCGTATATTTGTGCCATGAATATATATTGACTCCAATATATGGACATACATAAAGAATTTGTTATCCGAAATTTTAATTTTGGGTACAAGTGATATTATTTGTGGTATAAAGTTGGTAGCTTAGAATGTCAAATTTCACGGGATAATTGTTCACGGCATGAGTTATTGAATGAGTTCGAGAGTCTTCACTGGTATTCTTAATTTGGTATTGAATTGACGAATCAAATGGTTTTATTTAGACGACTGGACTTGGATGATAGGATGGAGTTTTTATTGACCGGGCCTAGATTTTTACATGTAACCATGTTTGGACGGTACACATGATTTGGTTGGATGGGCTTCTCCTGATTTGGATTTTGTGAGTGTGGATTTATGATAAGATTTGAGATGTGCGTCGTATAAATTGATTATGAGACTTGTGTTAACGTGTTTTGATATGATGCTAAGAGTTGTTGTGTTATGAGGTTTTATACTTTGGCTTGTACATCTTCACGGCTTGAATTAATGGTTGAACAAACTGACTATGGGGTTGTTTGCTTATGATATTTCTTATTTGGATTCGAAGTAAGATTTTCCGGGCGCGATTGCTTATTTCGTCTTCTTTCTTTCTACCCTTCCGCGAAGATGACTTGTTTGGGCTTTTATAGAGGGTGATAAAGACTTGGATATTTAGTAACGGTTGTGAATCTTTCTTGCTTAACCCACAACGTAACTATCACTTCGGTGTCTCACGCAGTTGAGGATACGTCAAGAGGTTTTGTACATTGGGAACACCGTTTCTTCTTTACAAGGATTAGTACAAGTTTAAGTAACAAATCTGGGAATTTTACTTCATGATCACGTTTGGCATATCGAATTTACTTCACCATGTTGTCACTGCAATTGCCGACAGAATGAGTGAATGATATGTTTACCAAAGTGTTTATTGGATTGTTGATGATATTGTTAATGTTGGATAATGAATCATTGATGAACCGCTGCATGTTCCCCTAAAACAGATATTCACTGTAACCAAAGTTGTCATAACACTTTCAAGCTGACATTGTTTACGGTTTAGGCTTGATTTTGTAAAATCCCCGAAAGAAATTATTTCTCAGTTTAAATCATAGATTTGTAAAATCCCGTGAAAATGGAAACATCCTGGTTATAGTAATGTGCATTTCTGGATCTATCTCTCGGTTTATTCTTGGTTTTATAAAATCCCTCGAAAGAAACTATTTCTCGGTTTAAACTATAGAATTATAAAATCCCGTGTTGATGGAACCATCCTGGAGAAAGGAAAGTGTATTTCGGGATCTTATCTGATGCTGGTGCTACGGTTTCTGCCTCAAAGAAGGGATAAAAGGGTGTACTTCATGAATTGGGTGTTTGTTTGGATTGTCCTCATGGCAGTTTGGTTATTACATGGTTATACGGGGTTATGTGCTTCTAACCATGGTCAGGATGAAAATCATTATCATAGTTCACTTAAAACGTCAAAGGAGGCTAGAGTTGAGCTTTTAACCAGAAGATGTGACAACGGGGTTAATTCACTATTATTTATTTGAGGTTGAAGTGAAATATCACGGGAAAGTGTACTTAGTATCTGAAGGTATCGGGGATGGTTGGATGAAGATTCTTCAAGATCCTTGTTCGAGCTTATTATCAAAAATGAAGACTTGGAAATCTAGTTATTGTTGGGTGTCTTTTACCTTTCTTTTACCATTTGGGGAATTGCTCTTACCACCACAAAATAACTATCACTTTAAGGAGTTACGTTGTAGTGCTCAGGGTCACATTCAATTGTGGATTTTCAAGAGGTGATGTACGTCTTATACTTGATGGTTGGTTGGTTGAAGAGTATAGAGTACTTAGAGATTCAAATGGGCATGAATTCTTGGCAACGCTCTTTGTTACATATGTGCAAGTCTAAGTCACGGGTTTGGGTTAGTTCACTTCAGGGTCAAATTCATCATATTGGGTTTTCTCCATCAGTTGTCACGACAAAGAGCCTACCGAATGATAATGGGGTTGATAACATGTTTGCCAAGAGAGATTGAAAAGAGAGAGATTATGACGTTTGAACACAACAGTTCAAGCCTCGTACTCTAAAGAAGAGAAAAGTGTACGTTTCAGTGCGCTTTATCTTCTAAAGAAGAGAAATCTTCTTATGACATTTGAACACAACAATTCAAGCCTCGTACTCTAAAGAAAAGAAAAGTGTACGTTTCAGTGCTCTTTATCTTCTGAAGAAGAGAAATCTTCTCATTTATGACCATTCTCAACAACATGCTTCATACTTTTTCCATGCGCTTTCAGTCATCAAGTAAACCGAACTACTGTTGATTGTTTTTTTATTCCACTTGCTCAACTATAATGACGATGGCGACATCATGTGCTAATTTTGCGGGGGAGAAGTGTGAATAGAATACATTTAGATGATAATCACTTGTTCAATCAAGAATGGCATCTCCGTATGCAATTCTTGAGGGGGAGAAGAAGTGTGAATTTACTGCATGGTTGATTGATTTCTGAGAATAAATGGTCAAACGGCTCCAAACTCATGTAAGAACCGAGCTTCTTCTTATCGGGTCATCTTCACATTGAGTTTTCTTCTAAGAGCCGTTGGTTAACATCTTCACACGGGCTGATTTGATTAATGACAAAGTGCTTCCAGTTGCGAGGCTGATTTCCTTAATGAACATCTTTATGTTCTTGTTTGATTGGGAGGGATTTGAGTTAAGGGGATTTGCTATTTGTATGTTAACGGGAATGCATTTGGTGAGTTGAAGATGTTGACTTTCTATTCCCCAATTAGACAATCTTGAAGAAGGTCGAGTCTATAGTTTGTTCTACATTTTCTGCTGCATGTTAGAAGACTAAAGACGAATTGCATTTATCAATCTAAAGACTTCTTCTTATTTCGGGCATTTATCAAACAGATTGTCAATTTAGGGGAGAGCACTAATTGGGGGAGGGTGAAATATTAGATTTAATCCCCAATTAGACTTGCTCACACTATGCTTCAGCGAGTTGATTCTCACAGATATAATTGAGCTAATGGTATTCTTCTCAAAAGATTTCAAGTATCTCGACGATACATGTTTGATTTCGAAGTGTCAAAACCAGCAAGGGGGGAGGAGATACACATCTAAACACAAAGCGAGTAAACTTGATGAACTTAATTCTTCTAAGTGATTGAATATATCCCGGGAAGACAAATGTCAAGACCGCAGAGAAACTCAAGGTTTTACTCATCAAGGCTCTTAGTGTTATTATTCCAACGACGTGGGGGAAGTGATGCAAGAGAAAGTTTCTGAAGATAAAAGAGGTACACAAGTGTGTGATGATTTCGATGTTATCGCAATCATCAGGGGAGAGAGATTGTGTACATTGGGGACGCTCAGCTGTTTCACTTGAGTGCTTAATCAGTGATTCAGATATATAATCACTTATTCCGGAGTTGACATCCGCAGAGATAGTCATCCGCAGAGATACTCAGTGATTCAAAGATGCTACTTCAGTGTTATCGGTTATTCTCTCTTTGGGAATTCGAGTACTTAGGGTTCTTGAGCTTCATACACAATCATCAGGGGAGAAAAAATTATACATCGGGGTTATTCTTTGGCTATCGGACTTAATTTGCTACTTCGATGGTATAAGTTTCTCTGTCTTCAGGTATATGTGTATTCGGGTTCGTGAGCTCTAGTCTAAGAGACTGACTGCATCAATTCAACTACGTGGGGGAAGTTGTCTCGTGACACCTTTTGGAATGGACTGCTTCAGACTTCAGTGGTAATGAAATTTGAGAAGATTATTCAAGCGTGGGATGATACGCTGCTGATTTATTTTGATGATATAACCCCGAACGGAGAATCTCGATTATTGTTCTTAAAAGGAGCAGCGGGATTTATGATAATGGTGTGCTTCTCTGTACACCTGGCTAAGGCAAGCTTGAAAGAAAGCTTTGAATCTGCTCAGCTAAAGGATTTTCGGCTTGGGGGAAGTCCAAAGTCTCTTTCTCAAAGGCTCATGTTCTATCTTCTATTCTGGAGCCTCGGAAGCTTTGGTGGTGGAAGTTTAAGAGATGACGAATTCTATCTTCTACGACGTGCTGTTCGATATCCTTATCTCGGTACTCGTATCATCATCTTCTTAAACTATATCATCTACTCTATCTCTGTAATTATTATCAAAATGCCAAATACAAAAATATAAAACCAACAAAATCAAAATAGAAAAAGATAAAATCAACAAAAACTCATAAAAAGTTGAAAAATCAGAAAAATACCAAAAATATTATTTTCAAGACATGTCTTCTGGTATCGATAACATCTACGGTCTTAGAAATGTCATTCAACAATGGCACGGGACCATAGATAAAGTTCGAGCAGAAGGTGTAAATATTTTTTTTCAAAACATGTCTCTAAATATGGCTTGCAGTTATTTCAGACTGTAACCCGTGCTTAAACCATGGCTTTCTATTATTTCAGATAGCAACCCGTTTTTCAAAGGAAGGAAAGTGCTGCGCTAAACCAATTTTCAAATATTTCGTGCACTTATCCTAAAAACAAAAATGAAGAAAGTATGTCGAAGGACTGCTGTTCCTACACAAATGTTTTTCCTTCTATGATTCTTCAGAAAAATATTTGTTGTTTCAAAATGGTGGAAAATGAGTTGCTTAAAAATCAATCAGAATCAATGTTTTCATAAATTTTCAAAACTCAATCAATGACTTCAGCGCTTTTAAAACTTCTCAGAGAAAGAGTCATTGATTGAGGGGGAGAATGTTTTTCAAATTTATATCTTCTAACGGGCTTTCTTAATCATCCTACGTGCTTATCTGAAAAATTTAATTGCCTATGTAAAAGGACTAGGTTTCTAGGATGTGATTGTTAGGATTAGATGATTAGAGTTTGATGAACACATTATTCCCATGCCTTTACATGATCTGATTGATATGTTGAATTGACTTTTATTAGTCGATTGCTGTTTGGGTGTTGTCGACCACCATATATCTGTTTGTATGTCTACTAACGTATGCATGTATATTGGTATATAAGAATGTTCCTGATCCGGATCCCACAATTAAAGATGATTGGATACCGAAAGGAAAGGGTAACTATATCTTGGGTTGACAAATGAAGAAACGGAGCTCAATTTGACTTCTATGGAAAGTTGGCATGAAAAAATGCAAGAGGTCTCACTGCATCAGCAGATGGTTTTCTTCATCATCAAATGAAGAAACGGAGCTTAATTGGACCTCTATGAAGATTTGGCATGACAAATGCAATGTCAGAAGTCTCACTGCATCAGCAGACGGTTTTCTTCCAACCCTCAGCAACAACAACAAAAGCAGCTCAACCACCTAACGTATCTTTTTGCAGGATAATTGTGATGATACAATTTTTTAAACAATTTTTAAACAATATTGTTTTGAAAAATGGAAAAATATTGGTTTTGAAAATAAAGTGGACTTAATTTTGAAAATCACCAGACTTCATTGTATCAAAACTTAAGTCACTCAATCATCGACTACGGTCATTGATTGAGGGGGAGAGTGATTTAAAATAAAATATTTTCAAACGATATTTCTTCATAAAAGGTCCGTTTGTACAATAATAAGTGGTGATCTAAAGATTTAATGTTATGTCATGGTATGATTTTCTTTAAAACTCAAAGATCTTACAAAATGAAATTGTTTCTGTTCTTGTTTGATTGTGAAATTGTTTTATTTTACTTAAAGATCTCTTAAAAACTATCATACCTGACACTAACAATCTTTAATGTCTAAAATTGATCCGTATCAATCATTTTTCAAAATTAAATCTAGCCACGTCTTTCCCCAAAATCTTTTAAATGATTTAAATCAATTGGGATCACAAATCTCAAAAGGTTGGAAATTTTTGATCGGGGGAGAGATCGTGATTTAAATCTCAAATTTGTTTAAATGGAATTAGTTTTAGTCCTTTAAAGGCACTCCTGCCTCCATGTGCCAAACGATTTTTAATACATAATGCATATGTTGAGGGGGAGCATTTATCCAAAAACAAGATGAGTATTTAAACAAGGCACATATTCTCCCACGTTTTCTAAACCTTATTAAATCACTTGGGATCCAAAATCTCAAAGGGTTTGATATTTTTGATCGGGGGAGAATTTGTGATTTAATAATGAAATTTGATAAAAGGTGATCGTTTTGATTTAAGTGTGCATACTGCTGTCCCATATGTGCTAAAAGCTTTCGAATCTCGAAGCACATATTGAGGGGGAGCATTTCAAAAGAAAATAAACTTTCAAGGTACAAAGATTTATATGTTTCAACATAAAGTACCTTGATTGATTTTCTAAAGGTTTCTTAATGGCTTTTGTGATCGTGAATGTACTTCAAAAGAACTCTTTCCTCTATGTGATAAAATGATTTCAAATATCCTATGCACATATTGAGGGGGAGAATTTACCAAAGAAAATCAAATGGCTTTTTCTATGGAAATTGTGATCAAGAATTTATTTCAAAAGAACTCTTGCCTCCATGTGCTAAACAATTTTTAAAATCATATGCACATGTTGAGGGGGAGCATTTCTAAAAGATCAAAAACAATTAAGGTACAAAATGCTTTGATTTTATATCACAAGTACCTTGATTGAATTTTCCAAATGATTTTTCAATTGGTTTCATGGGAGAATGAACAATACCAAAAGACCGACCAATTTACTTTATGCATGGTGGTATAAGGATGGTTAGGTTAGGTTTTCGTTCCCACGATCCCGCCAGAGCCGGAGGGATCTACCCAGGGACAATCCACTAGATAGTGTAGAGTCCTTAGGTATGATGAAAAAAGGAGAAAAGTGAGATATGGGAAGAGTGCGGACTGAGACAGAGCTAGTACTGGAATAAACCCAACAAGGTTCTAGTTATGAAGTCTCGGTAAGCACTGAAGGGGTTGAAGATGAAAAAGAAATGAATGTAAAAAGGGGTGAAAAGAAATAGCCCTCCAATAATTCAACCTTAGGGCAGAAACCGGGTTCAATACATATGCTACTAGTGTTTACTAAGGTAACACTGGTATTGAAGACAAGACGTCATGGACCCAGTGACGCACTGCACTAAACTTCCCAAGCTACTCAAGTTCCTCTTAAAAGGACTTGTTTCATTCTCACGGGGAACCTACATTATCTATCGACTCTCTCTTAGAGATTGTTGATATTGAAGAAGGAGACCCTCTCCATAGTCTCCGGCATAGGAACCAAATGTGCACAGCTGAGTCTAGAGCCAAGAGATCATCCACAATATCTCATTAGGACACAAAATTAATGAAGACTTGCTGTTTCACACAATGTGGAAAGTAAGTATATATTGAGAGTCCTACGCATTATCCTTGTGGTATTGCCAGAACATCCGAGTGATATGTAAATATTCACGATGAAGATGGAAATCCTTCTAGAGCCAACATCAAACAAGCTCTTGGTGGGTGACATGTGAGATCTTCTCGAAAGATCAAGCTTGTGACAACTGGATAGAAACAATGGGGCGATTCATTCTTGAATCAACCTTGGTCCAGGAAATGAATTGACGAATACTTTTGGGAAAACCGTTCGATGTGCAAATCTTCTTTTCTCTTGCACATCGAATGTGTATTCATGTTTTCAAACACACAAAATTATCTCTGATTGAAAAAATACTTTTGGAAAAACCGTTCGATGTGCAAATCTTCTTCTTTCTAGCACATCGAATGTGTACTCTTTTCAAATACAAAAAGTATTTATGATTGAAAATTGATCTTTCTCATAAAACGTTCGTCGTATTTCAAAACTCTTTCTTCTAAGCATTACACGATTGTTTTCAAATCAATCTTTCATCAATCAGTGAATCTCAATTCGATGGTTCACTCACTCCGTGTTGTCTTCTTTGAGACGTTCCTTTTTGAGAACAGCTAGAGCAGCTGTGAAACCCTGTCAAGGAGATTCTTTGAAATTATACCAGATCACAGGCAGTACTTGTACTGATCAACGGGGAACCGTGGGCCGTGTACCTCAATTCAACGAAAGTGATCAAAGACACTTTCGTATGTTTTATTGCTAACTGTTGTTTTCAGGTACATTTGGACGGTTGCAGCTGATCAGAATTGAGTAGTCAATCCAAAGCCGCATGCTCACAGCATCCGCACTTAATTGAAGAAATCATGACTTGTGCATAACTACGAACCGGCTCGATATTTGTTTACTATGTTTCCGCTACGCTACTGAAAATATCATGAGCCAGTAAAGCTTCCGCTACTCTGATGAAAAGATGTTATGATCCAGAAAGTGTGAGCATGTCGGTCCGAAAGTCACAACATCACATGATGGCAACACTACAAAGGGTGATCCAGAGATTTACTGTGGCTGATGATCTCAATGAAAGCTCAAAGATCATCAAAGATGTGGATCAGTTAAAGGCCTCCACTTAAAGTACAAAGCAGTCGGACTTTGAAGAATCACTGCTAAAGCAAAAAGATTGCGGATGTGAAGAATTAACATCTACGAGCTCAAGACTGAAGTTAAAATAGAATGCTAGGATTCAAAATGTAAATCATGGGGTGACCTCCCTTAGGGGGAGATTGTTAGGAATTGGAAATTCCATGTTAAAGTGTCGGTCACCCCAATTATGGTCTAGCATATGTTAGCTTGTAGACATGTTGTTATTTACGTTACTTAGTAGTTTATTAGTTAGTTTGTAGCGTAGATTAGTTTAGTGTAACACCGTGGAGGAAGGACAGGTCTTTACCCACTATATACCTGATCCACAGGCCGTCAGGAGGTCGTGTAGTATGTAAGTATAAATACCCTTTCCATCCTTGGAAGGGGTGGTGCTTCTCATAATCTAACCTTTCATTTTTTTGTTAAGCAACTCTCTAACAAGAACACCCATCTCTTATCTTTCTCTCTCTAAATGGCTAACATGTATTTCCATCATCCAAGACCACCCGAATCATCAACACACAAAAAATGATGTCGTCAACGTAGATCTGAACCAACAGGATATCATTCTTCACATTTTTTATGAACAGAGTCTGATCAATCTTTCCTCTTCTGAAGCCATTTCTCAAGAGATACTTGGCCAATGTTTCATACCAAGCTCTTGGTGCCTGATGTAGACCATAGAGTGCCTTTTCAACTCTGTACACTTTGTCAGGAAAGTTAGGGTCTTCAAAGCCTGGAGGTTGACAGACATATACCTCCTCCTCAATCTTTCCATAAAGAAAAGCACTCTTCACATGCATCTGGTATACAGTGAAGTTTTTGTATGATGCATAGGCCAGTAACAGTCTTATAGCTTCAATCCTTGCCACAGGAGCAAAGACCTCTTCATAATCAATACCTTCCTGTTGTGTATACCCTTGAGCCACTAGTCTAGCCTTATTCCTTATAACCACACCTCTTTCATCCTTCTTATTTCTGAAAACACATTTAGTGTCAATGGCTCTCTTGCCTTCAGGAAGATCTACCAGAACCCATGCATTTTGAAGTTTGAACTTGAGAAGCTCTTCTTGCTTTGCTTCTACGCATGCTTCATCTTCAAGAGCTTTGTAGACCTTCTTTGGTTCTGCCTGTGAAACAAAACAAGCAAATAGACATTTTTGTGTTTCACCATGAACCCTCTCTTCATATATGGCACTAAAGAAGCCAGTCTCACTATTCTGAACTTGAGATCTTGTTGTTCTTTCAGCATGAACACCCCAATTACATTTCCAAGGGATGATCCTGATTAATTCTGCTGTGTGGTGTAACAGGAACATCATAGGATGAAGCTATATTAGTAATATCAATCTCATTTGCTTCATCATTAGGATCACCAGAATCATAAACATCTGTATTGACTGATGGAATAGTGTGAGGTCCATCAGTATTAACATCTGGCCCATCAGTACTAATATGTGGCTTATCAGTATTTACCACATTAGTACTGATCACTTCAGTTTCAGCCACTGCATCACCTTCTTTGCTTACTACTCCTTCAAAGATCAGTATCAATGGTCTTTGGAGACTGATCACCATCTTTGCTTGCCTCCCTTGAAGAATTGCTTCCAATTGAACTGTCCTTCCAAATGGGCAATAAGACATCATCATCATCATCAGAATCTACATCAGGACATTTCTTTTCTCCTGCAACAATGTTAGAATCCATAGAAACAGGCACACAATTCATGGATTCAGTTAGCATATCAATATCAAAAAGCCATTTTGGTCCTTGCCCCTCTATACTAGGTTTATTCTCAAGAAGTTCTATGTGCAGATTCTCCTCAATCCTTCTGGTTCTAGAATTGTAAACCCTAAAGGCCTTACTATTCAAAGAGTAGCCAACCAGATATCCATCATCAGACTTTCCATCAAACTTACCTAAGTGGTCAATGGTATTGAGAATAGAGACATGGCACCCAAAAGGTCTGAAAAAGTCTAGGGTAGGAGTCCTACCTAAGAATAACTCATAGGGAGAATTGCCATGAGGCTTTTCCACCAGTACCCTGTTCTGAACATAGCAAGCAGTATTAACTGCCTCAGCTCAAAATGTTGTGGGTAACTTGGAATCTACTAACATAGTCCTAGCAGCCTCTATCAATGTCCTGTTTCTCCTTTCAACAACCCCATTTTGCTGAGGAATCCTAGCTACACTGTATTCTCTTTTAATACCCTTAATTTGACAAAAATCATTCATCACTTGGTTTTTAAACTCAGATCCATTATCACACCTAATGATCTTAACTTTCTTATCAGCAAGGTTTTCTACTGCAGTTATGTAAGAGTTAAGGATTTCACTGGTCTCATCCTTAGTATTCAAGAAGAAAACCCAAGTAAATCCGCTAAAATCATCAGTTATAACCAAACAATATTTCTTATTATTCAAGCTGCTAACAGAGGTAGGGCCAAATAAGTCCATATGCAGCATATGCAGTGGTTGGGTGACAAAGTTAAAAACCTTGGGCTTACAAGAGGCTCTATGCTGCTTCCGTTTGAGGCATGCAATACAGGTCTGTTTATTTTCAAATCTTTTTAAAGGTAAACCTCTTACAAGGTTATTTTTTGCTAAAATATTGATTACCTTAAAGTTCACATGACCTAGCCTTCTATGTCGTAATATAGATTCATCCAAAGAAGCTGCAAAGAACTAAACATGTAAGGTTTTCTTTGGGCATTATGTTTTTCATACTCACACTGTACAGATTGATTTTTCTAGGGAACTTAAGTAGTACCTCATCATCACTAGGCAACTTAAATTAGGAGATAAAACCAAGCAATAAGTGTCTGTGAATAGAACAAAATTCTTCTTGTCACACATTTGTGACACATTGAACAGATTATATTTGAGTTCTTTCACATAGTACACATCTTCAAAATCCAGATTACCAGTCTTGATTGTGCCTTTACCAGTAATTCTTCCACCTATACCTCCACCAAAGGAAACATATCCTCAATTCAAATCAGTAAAGTCTGAAAGATAGGATAGATTTCCACTTTTGTGCCTAGAACATCCACTGTCTGAATAGCCTAGATCATCATTATAGTTGGAATGTCCCTGCACACAAAATAAAGGAAATTAGTTCCTTTTGGGGACCTAAGCCATTACTGACTTGGATCTGCCTCGATCATCAATGTAATCATATTTCTTGAGAGTAACTGATGCATAGTTGGGTTGAGTGGTCTTTCTAACCCAACAAGCTGAGGGCTTAACAGCATTGCCCTTGATTCCCCCAGCAGCACTCACTTTTGAACCAACAATTTTAGTTTTAGGCTTAAAGGTATTAACTTTTGGCCTATCAGTATTAAGTCTTGGTTCAACGGTATTAACCTTTTTCTTGTAAAACTGGATTTGTTCATTATAGGACTTAAAGGTTTGTGCTGCTTTTCCATAAAAGAGTCTTGGTGAAGTAGATGGTGAGGATTTTGAAAGGTTCTTTTTGGGTATTTCACCAAATACTTTGGGTTGTGGTCTAGCAGTATTAACTGGACTTGAAGTGTTCAAAGGTTTTATGCCAATATTAAGAAGTACTGCTCTTGGGTTCATGATGGGTTGAGGTCTCATAGGGTGTCTACATTGAGCCTACAGATGAGAGAAACTTCCACACACAAAGCAAGATTTGTTAAACATGACAAACTCATCCCCTAATTGCTCAGATTTAAGCTTGTTCCAGTTCCTTTGATTACCTCTAGGACTGGATGACATGTTTCTATACATCTCAGCATATTTTACTGTCTTCCTAACAGATTTTTCATTAGGTTTTACAGGTTCAGAAATTGTCTCTTGCTTTGTTTCATTAGACTCTACACCTCTTTTAATGTTTTTATTTTCAAACACATACACCTCAGGTAAAGAAGTGTCACTGGCACTTTCAAAGGCTTCATCAGCCTTTTCAGTTTTGGTCTCCTTGACCCCAGAGCCACGAACAAATATGGGTACCTTAAACTCTTCTAGGCCTGTGTGTTCAAGGTCTATACCAGGAGGTGATGGAACACATCTGAATGGAGGTGGTGCTCTTTTATAACCCATCCCTGATTTGGCTTTGCCAACTAGAGAGCTTTCAATCATCTTATCAAGTTTCTCAGAGTTATAGTGATGTGTATTTTTAAGAGTATCAACACTGAGTTATATGTTGTCTTTAGCTACTGTGACTTTCTCTAGTTCTTCTTTTAGTACACTTATGGTGGTATCTTTAAGTGAGATTTCCCTATTAAGCAATGTTGTTGCTTCAGAAAATTTTGAGTCATTTTCCTTATAATGCACAATTTGTTTTTCCAAAACTGCTAAGCCTCTCTTATGGTTTGCCAACTGGTTTTAGCAAGTTCTTTAGACAAATTATCAAACTTGGTTTTAAGAGACATATATTCACTTAATGGGACACATGTATCTGAGCAATTTGTTTCAGTAAGTACCTCAGATACCAAAGCCATGTTGATTGGACTTTCTTCTTCATCAGCCATGAAGCTCCAATCATATCCAGCACCATCAATTGCTACCATTGCTTTGGAAGAAGAATCATTAGCTTCACCACTTCTTCCCTTGTTCCTGGGGCTTCTGCATTCCCTAGCAAAATGCCCAAACTTGCCACAGTTGTAGCACTCCACCTTTCCCTTGTCAAAACCAACAGTATCCCCATCATTAATCTTGATCTGCCTCCCAGTTCTCTTCATGAACCTTCTTGCTCTTATGCTTATCAAAGCAATATTCCACTTGATATCCATTTCTTCAATGTCATCTTCATGGATCTGTTTCAGGTCATCATAAGTGATCTGGGATCCCTTTTGCTGCTCAAAAATAAAAGCATAAATGGTATTTTCATTGATGCCTACTGCAGTGATAGCCAAACAATCAGTATTAACATTAGTACTAGGAGTACTAGCATTAAAACTGTCTTTCTCATTACTAGTGACTGACTGAGCCACAAAAGCTATGTTTTGTGACCCAGAGCTGAAAGATGCAGCTGCAGATCTTTTCATGTCTTGTTCAATGACTTTAAAGCTATTGAACAAATTGTCCAATCCCATAGTTTCAATCTCTACCTTATTCTTCCAGACAATGACATATGTGTCCCACTTTGGTGATGGAAGACTTCTAACAAACCTGAGATTGACATCTTCCTGAGAGATATCCACACCCAACACTGCCAATAGACTGACAAGTTTTTGAAGCCTATTGTAAACTGAGTCAATGGACTTAGTAGCACTAGCAATGAAGTTTTCAAATTCTTGCTTCAAAAGAGTTTTTTGAGTATTCTTGGTGGCAGAGTTC
Source organism: Chrysanthemum makinoi (assembly GCA_910596185.1). Lineage (NCBI taxonomy): Eukaryota > Viridiplantae > Streptophyta > Magnoliopsida > Asterales > Asteraceae > Chrysanthemum > Chrysanthemum makinoi. The sequence goes on from OU343223.1 coordinate 269,418,962, forward strand.
CCACCAAATCTAGACTCAATGGCTTTGAACAAGGTCTGAGCATCCTTGTATTTGCTGAAGTTGAGTTGATGATCATCTAGTACTGCCATAAGTAGAAGACTTCTGACCTTAAGATCATTGCCTCTTTGAGCCATTTCATCAACAGTGACAGGTTCACCTGTGTCTTTAGCGACAGTTTTGCCACCAACTTCTTCAGAAACAGTGGATTTGTAGGAGTTTCCATTGAGCACAATGTTCCATAGCTTATAGTCCAGTACCAAGAAATATTGTTCTATGCGCATCCTCCAGAGTTCATATTCATTTAGCTTCAACTTAGGAACTATGGTAACAGCACTGGATTTGCTTGAATCAAAGTCCATTTCTGCAGTTTTGTCACATAGGATCTTCTAAAATAAAGCTTTCAGGACACAAGCTCTGATACCACTTGTGGAGTCCCAAACCTTGGATCTAGAACACTTAGCTTGTTAATGAGTAGTTGTCTTGGATGGTTCCAAAACAACAAACAGAAACTTTGTATGAATACACACAAGTATGCGGAATCTACTTGTATATACTTTAGAAGATTAACATAAACAAGTAAACATAGAATGTAACACCAAAGCTTCAATATTATTAATCAATAATACGAGTACTCTTCCTAGTACTGGGGTTTACAACCTTGAAGCTTTGCTTAGAACGGCTAGTGTAAGGTAAATGCTAGTATGTGTAAGAGATATATTCTAACCTAGCTAGGATCTCCTTTTATACACCAATGAGTCCTTTACAGAGATTACTATGCATTAAACGTATCATATCTTCTATAGGGATAGAAGATATGCTATTACAAAACGTACACGACATTACATACATAGAACAGTACTAACTTTTACACTATCAGTACTAACTTCAACACTATCAGTACTAACTAGTTAATACTCTTGTATTATCACTATCAGTACAAACTGTCAACACTAAGAGTACTAACTGTATTTGTATATTTCCCAACATCTACTGAAGACAAGGTTCGTCGTGTGAAGGTGTTTAAGGTAGATGAAGCCTTTGACTGCAAGAACTCGAGGGTGAGTTCTTTTCAAGTGAGGGGGAATGATGCGGACAAGATTCAAGGGAGCGCATCGTAGTTTGTTGCTTAACTACGGTGTAACCTCGCATGATTATGCCGTAACTTATATTTATATTTCAAGTTTCTATTATGTGATTTAGTTACGCCGTAATTGATTTACTCAATTACGCCGCAATCAAGTTATGTTTAGTTTATTTTGGTTCGGTGTCACAGTTACACCGTAATTGATTTATCCAATTACGCCGTAACCTATAGTCGAGTCAGTTTCTATATTTTAGTTTAGGAAAGTATTTACTTTGCTTGTTCCCCAAGATTGGCTTCCCTATAAATATAGGGCTTGGGTTCATTGTAATTCTTTCAATAATTCTGGAAATCATTAATAAAGTGTGTGTTTTAAGAGTTTATCTCTTGTTAGGGTTTTATTCCCTTGAGGTGCGCCTCGTATATCACCCTTGGATTAGGGTTTATCTAAATTCGCTTTCGCGTCCTGCGTCACTAATGCAAGTTTAAAAGAGAGCTTTGAAACTGCTCAAAAAGAAGATTGACGGTTTGGGGGGAAGCTACCTAAGGATCATATTGTGAAGGCTCAAGTTCAGACGATTATTCAGGAGCCTCAAAAGCTTTGGTGGTGAAAGTTTAAGAGATGTTGTCTACTGACTTCTACAACGTACAGATCGATATCCTCATTTCGGTATTCATGTAAACATCTTCTTAAATTGAATAATATACTTTGTACATATCTTATACCAAATTGTAAATGGAAAAATATAAAACCATCTAAAACCATAAGAAATCAAAAAAATAGAAAATACCAAAAATAGTTTTTCAAGGCATGTCTTCTGGTTTCGATAACATTTACGGTCCTAGAAATGTCATTCAATAATGACACGGGTCTTTAAATGAAGTTCGAACAGAAGATCAAAAAGTTTTCAAAACATGCCTACGTTTTTCAAAATGAGGAAAGCATGTCGCCAGAAAGACGGTTGTTCCTATAATATTTTTCCGTCTATGATTCTTCAAGAGAGTATTTGTGTTACACATGGTGGAAAATGAGTTGTTTTTAAAATCTATCAGAATTTGAGTTTTCATTAAATTTGACACTTAATCAACGACTACAGCTCTTTTAAAAGAAAACGGTTCATTGATTGAGGGGGAGAGTGTTTTCAAATTTATGACATCTAACAGGCTTATTTAATCATCTTATAATCCCATTAAAGTACAAGGAGTTTGAATTCCTAGGGACTAAATGTGCCAACTTTGTATTGCTGGGATATGATTGTTAGGATTAGATGATTCGAGTTTGATGTTCACATATAATCCCCATGCCTTTGTATGATCTAATTGATTGATTTTCGATGTTGGATTGACTGTTATTAGTCGATTGTTGTTTGAGTGTTGGCGAACACCAAATATTTGTATGTATGTCTATCTTTGTTGACCCTCTTATGCAGATAACATGGTTTATGAGAATGTTCCCGCTCCTGCTCCACAAAATCTGATGATCAGATTCTGCCATTTTAACATTGGGTGCCGATAGAAAAGGGTAACTATATCTTGGATCGACAAAAGAAGCAAAGGAACCTAACATTTCAGATCTTTGTGGATATCCTGCATGATATATATGTCTTCAGAGGTCTCACTGCATCAGCAGATGTTCCTTCCATCTTTACAGCAACAGTTGAAACAACATATGTATTTCCACCACCACCACCACCACTACAAAGCACAACAGATCTTGAGTTAGCCAATTGTGTATAGTGCTGACTCTTCAAAGATTAACAAGATGCAAGATTCTCATAAGCTTTGTTAGTGGAAGGTTCAAAGAAATTAACTACAGAATCATCCGGATAACAGAATGATTTCATCATTCCATTATTAAGGACAATATCAACTTATGGTGCATATCTTGTACATTCCTAAGTAGTGTAGTATCTAATGTTATATGTCAGAATAAAAAAATTTCATGAGTTTCTTGTTAAACTCACATCATTTGTAAACTTATCATACCTGACAATCAAATTCTCCCTCATAAATTGAGGGGGGGCATTGTAATGTTCCGTTATCAGCACATATTAAATCAGACCACATTTTCTCTCAAATTTTCTAACTTATTTAATCAATTGAGATCCAAAATCTCAAAAGGTTTGAAATTTTTGATCGCGAGAGAGAATGTGATTTAAATATTAAAATCTGATAAAAATGTGATTGTTTAAGACTCAACCAGGCACTCCTCCCTCCATGTTGCTAAACAATTTCAAATACCGATGCACATGTTGAGGGGTAGCATTTCTGAAAGATAAAAAATAATTAAGGTACAAATGCTTTGATATCAAATATCACAAACCTTGATTGATTTTCAATTGGTTTTAAGGCGGAGAGAACAGTACCACATGACTGACCTTGTATTTACTTTATTGGAGTTATAAGGATGGTAAGGTTAGGTATTCATTCCCACCATCCCACTAGAGCCGGAGGGATCTACCCAGGGACAATCCACTAGTTAGTGTAGAAGTCCTTAGGTATGATTAAAAAAGGAGAAAAGTGAGAATAAGGGAAGAGTGCCGAGTGAGATGGAGCTAGTACTGGAACAAACCCAACAAGGTTCTAGTGATGAAGTCTCGGTAAGCGCTGAAGGGGTTAAAGAATGAAAAAGAAATATAAAGAGAAAGGGTGAAAAGAAATAGTCCTCCGAATATTCAACCTTAGGGCAGAAACCGGGTTCAATTCATACGTTACTGGTGGTCACCAAGGTAGCGCTGGTATTGAAGACAATACGTCATGGACCCAGTGACGCACTGCACTAAACTTTCCAGCCACTCAAGTTCTCTTAAAAGGACTTGTTTCATTCTCACGAGGAACCGGTGTAATCTATCGACTTATCTCTTAGAGATGGTTGATATTGACGCAGGAGACCCCTCCCTAGTCTCCGCACAGGAAAACCAAAGCGCACTATTGAGTCTAGATCCAAGAGATCATCCATAAATCTCATTAGGACACACTTCCAATGTGCTTTTTGTTTCATACACCGTGAAAAGCAAGAAAAATATACATTAAGAGTCCTACGCATTATCCTCGTGGTATTGCCAGAACATCCGAGTGATACGTAAACTATTCACAATGAAGATGAAAATCCTTCTAGAGCCAACATCAAACAAGCTCTTGGTGGGTGACATGTGAGATCCTTCATGGATCAAACTTGTTACAACTGGAAAACAACGATGGGGAGATTCGCATTTGAATCAACCTTGTTCCAGTAAATGAATTGACGAATGCTTTTGGAAAAATCCTTCGATGTGTTCAACAATTGTTTTCGAGCACATCGACTGCGCATAAATTTTTCAAACAAAAGTATTTGTGATTGAAACTTGATGTTGCTCATAAAACTTTCGCCGTATTGCAAAAACTCTTTATCCGGCAATAGGCGACTGTTTTGCAAATCAATTTCTCATTAATCAGTGAATCCCAATTCACTGGTTCACTCACTCCGTGTTGTCTACTTTGAGTTGCTCCGGTTTGAGAATGGCTAGTACAGCTGCGAAACCCTGTCAAGGAGATTCTTTGGAATTCTACCTGATCACAGGAAGTATTTATACTGATCAACGAGAAACCGTGGTTCTTGCAACCCTATTCAATGAAAGTGAACAAAGACACTTTCATATGTTTATTGCTAACTGTTTTTTTGCAGGAATCCTCGACGGTTGCAGCTGATGGCCAATGAGATGTCAATTCATAACCACATGCTCGCACTTCACACTCAAAATCAAAGAAATCATGCCAATTGAAAGATGTACAACACTGCTTCCGTAATTCTGATGCAAAATATCATGATCCAGAAAAGTGTGAGCATGTCGGTCCGAAAGTTACAACATCACATGGAGGCTATACTACAAATGATGAGTTGGAGATTTACAGTGGTTGATGATCTCAATGAAAGCTCAAAGATCACCCAAGCGAAAGGAACATTCATATAAAGATCACTACTGGAAGTACAAAGATTGCGGACATTGAAGAATCAAAGACTACGAGCTAGAAAATCAAATTCATGTAATAGAATGCTAGAATTCAATTTGTAGTTTTCGGGGTGACCTCCCTTAGGGGGACATTGTTAGGAATATGAAAATTCATGCGAAAGACTCGGTCACCCCGAGTAACGTCTAGCATAAATTAGCTCGTAGGATTAAGAGTAATAGTTTAGATATCGTATCATCCATGGAGTCGGGTCGGGTCTTTACCCACTGTTTCCCACTCCATAGCCTGTTGGGGGCGTTTATGTAAGAACTATAAATACCATTTCCCACCATGGGAAAGGGTTGGAGCTTCTAATCTAATCTTTACTTCTCTTTCACATTCTCTCTCTAGAACTCCCATTCTCTCTTTCTTTCTCTCTCTAAAATCTGCCAAACATCAAATCCAAGAGTGTGTTATAAAAATCAATATCTTACAATAAGTTTGTTTCTGATGGTTTTGCGTTGCTAATGAAAAAAACTTATTAGTTAAATACACCATCAAGAAAACAACAATAGCATAAATACAAAAATTCAACATTTTTAACCATTTCTTAATCGTTTTCTGTTGAACGACTGGTTTTTGATTTAAGACCATAATGGTTTCCGATGAATAATAAATTGTTTATGTATTATATATCTGACGGGTTCAAGATGAATACATGTTCCTGTTGATTTTTGTCTAAAAAGTAGGTACAAGTCCAACTTTTTAGGTTTTATCTTTAATTAATGTTCGTATACCAAATTTTTTAATATCTACGTAATTATATATATTATTATTCTAAGAATATGTTAGATTTAGCTTTTTTCAAAATTAAATAAGTTTCTTTAGGTGAAAAAGTGTCACATGGAAATTTTAAAAAGATATATATCAAATAAATTTATAACTTATCACGTAACATAATTTAGATATATAAAAGATATCGACGAATATACCTATAAATTTTAAAACATTCTAAAACATGCATGTTATTTTTAAAAATGATTCTTATGAGGCAAATTTCTTTTTATCATATTTCTGACGGGTTATTATTAACAATAAGTTGGTTTCTTTATTTTCGATGGCTATGCGTTGCTGACGAAATAATTTAGTAGTTAAATACACCATCAAGAAAGCAACAATATCATAAATATAAAAAATTAATATGTTTAACCATTTATTTATCTTTTTTGTTGAACGGTTGGTTTCTGATCTAAAGCCACAACGGTTTTTGATTAACAATGAGTTGTTCATATATTATATTTTTGGCGAGTTCAAGATGGTACATATGCATGATGATATTTGTTTAGAAAGTAGGTAAAAATTCAATTTTGTAGTTTTTACCATTTATTTATGTTCGTATACCAATTTTTTTTATAATATCTACATAATTATTGATATTATTATTCTAAGAATGGGTTAGATTTAATTTTTTTTAAATCATATAAGTTTTTTAAGATGTAAAAGTGTCAAATTCAAATTTTGAAAAGATACCAAAAAATTTTAGAATTTATCACGTAACGTAATTTACATATAGAAAAAATATGAACGAAGATAACTATGGTTTTTAAAACATTATAGAACACGAATCTTATACATGGATTCAAAGGGACGAGTTTTTTTTATTATATTTCTGACGGGTTAATGTTACCAATAAGTTGGTGTCTTTGTTTCTAATGGCTTTGCGTTGTTAACGAATTTTTTTTATTAGTTAAATACACCATAAAAAAAACTACAATAGGATAAATACAAAAATTTAATATGTTTAACCATTTCTTAATCTTTTTTTGTTAAACGACTGGTTTTTTATTTAAGACCATAATGGTTTTTGATGAATATTAAGTCTTCATATATTATATTTTTGACGGGTTCAAGATGATACATGTGCATTATGTTGTTTGTTTAGAAAGTAGGTACAAATAAATATTTGTAGGTTTTTCTTTTGATTTATGTTCGTATACCAAAATTTTCATCTAAAGAAACTTATGTGATTCATTAAAAATTAAATCTTACCTATTATTAGTATAATAATATTTATAATTACGTAAATATTATAAAACAATTATTATTTTTATCTAAATGAAATTTGATAATTATGTGTGTGTTTCTATTTGCATTAGAATGGATGATTTGATTCTAGATTAGATACTAGAGTTATTTAAATAAGAATAAATTGTATGTAACTGAAGGTAAATTAATGACTTTAATTTAAGGTAGATGGTAACAATTAGATAATGATAAATGTCATAAAATAGTTTATATCTTTACTATTTATTTTGTGATGTCTATCAACTCAATTTACTCAAAAATACCAATAAAATAATGTTACTATATTTATTTTAAGACGAGAGTTATTTTAAATACCAAACTTTTCTCACATATTAAGGGGACTCATCTCCATCATCCATTTAAAAAAAATCAATTTGTGAGATTAAAAGCATTTTATTATTTCACCTATTTTTTATAATTTAAATATCTCTTAAACCGTTAATCGTTAAGCGAAAATATTTACACCATCGCGACGAGCATTTAATTATCTTTCTATAGACGGGCACTTTGATATACTTTCGAAAAAAAGAAAAAAACTCGTTTTTTCATGTTTTTTTTCGTTTTTTTACGTTACTGAAATATGCATGAAAAAAAATCAAATATGATTAAACACTAAATTGAATATCACATGTGATATCAATGTTAAATCATATATGATATGTAATATCATATGTAATATCATATGTAATATCATATGTGATATCATATGTATATCATATGTGATTTTACACTAATATCACATGTGATATTACATATCATATATGATTTAACACTAATATCACATGTAATATTCAAATTGGTGTTTTATCATATATGATTTTTAATGCAAATTCGATAGTAACGTAAAAAAAACGAAAAAACTTAAAAAAAGCGTGAAAAATACGAAAAAAAAAATTGTCGAAAGTATATCAAAGTGCCTATGTATAGAAAGATAATTAAGTGTTCGTCGCAATGATATATTTTTTTTCGCTTAACGATTAACGGTTTGAAAAATATTAATATTTGAAAAAAAAATGTTGAAAGTGGGTTTTTTAAATTGTTGGGATTAATCTCATTCATTAGATCAAATAAAAATGGAGGATGAAGAATGACCCCTTGGTATGTAAAATTTTTTTTGTCCTAATCTTAAATCTTATTTTAAACAACCATTTATTTAACAAAGTTTAAGCCGAAGTTTAATTTAACAAAAATGAAATCCAAAATCTTGTGCGTGCACGAGAATTTAAAGCAGTTAGTATACTAAAATAGTACATTATTACGTAATAATTATCTTTTTTTTACCAAGTCTAATCCCAATGAAAGGATTAATAAAGAATAATCATGAAAGGATTATGAAGAAAATAGAAGAAGTTTTTAATAGAAAATTAATAATATTAATGCTAGACATTAAAAAGAAATGGAATAATTTTTTTTTTTTTTTTTGGATAATAGCTTATAAATATCATTATATCCTTTTATATATATCAAATTAATTTTTGTGGCTGTTCTCTATATCTAACTTGCATTTTGCGTTATTTGTGTATTTTTTAGACATTTTTCTCCTCTCAGGTAATAAGAGTGTTAATAAATTGAATGGCAAAAAAGTCACAAAATACACACAAATGACACAAAATACAAGTTCGACGATACAAAGTGACAAGTATGATTTTCTTCGCATGCATGTATTTATCTTCTTAAGAGTCCTGGTTGTTTTGGACTTCAAACACGTACGTACTTTATTACTCTATATTCGTATACTAGTTATAATACCCGTGCACGCACGGGATTTTGACATAAATTTTTAATTCTAATTTTTTGTTTGTGTCTGATTGTTTAAAGCGAACATGCTGAAAGATGAACATTAAATAACTTATGCTAACTCCGCTAATATTAGTTACCAAGTGTTACCTACGATCTTCCAAAATAGTAAATACAAAAGAGAAGTGTGGAAAGCACTAACACGAATCAGTTGATATATTAGATTAATACATTCATAATGACTAATATCCAAGTTGCACTTATGCTTATCAACACCTTAACGTTAAACTTTCTAAAAAAGGAAGAGGTTTGGCATTTCAAGCCTACTTGGTGTAGTTTTCACGCTTGTTTAGAGCGTTTAGGTTAATATGGTACACAACCATGTTCATTTGTACGTTAACATTAATTTTTGGTGTTAATATATTTACCGGGGTAAAACCCTTTACCCAAAAAGACACTTGTGAGCCGCATAATGTCATTAGATTGAGCAAAATTTGAAACCGCTTGTTGCCATATATATATACCGTACAATCCAATAAAACATGAAGTTATCCTACTATAGCTAAATATAGATCAAAACCATCTCGTTTTTGCAACTTAATATGAACAGTCATCTAATACAAAATGGATGGAATTTATGCTTGGGGTTTATCAGAGACAGAAATAAGTACCTTTTACTCTTAACCTTTAAGAACTTAAGGCATATCAAACACAAAATATGCTTCAACATGCCAATATTAGATTTGTTAAAATGCCCTGAAATGAGGATTGCAAATAGAAATTGAGAATACAATCATCATGAGTGTAGCTACTTTCCATAGATTGAATATAGCTTTAACATTTTTAACGCCTCTTGAATGAAGAAACAATTTATCTGCTTGAAAGTTAATCACTTAGCATATAACTAAAGTGTATTAAAAATTTAAAATGATGACTATCTAAATGCCCTAGGTTAAAACCTTAAAAAAATAAAAAAATCCTTTAAGTCATTTTCAAAGATTTTCTGCAATATTTGGTATTCTTGTTTATTATCACCCATTTGCACGGAAGAAAGGGGTAAAAGTACGACAATTTAATTTGAGGTGAAAATCTAGCTTTTTATAGAAAGAAATGGGCCAGTTTTGGTTTTGTTTCAAGTGAACATGTCAAATGATAGTAGAAAAAAGAAGGGATTTTACTTGGTGGCAAAAGATAGTAATCTATCTCCGTTAAATTAGAAAAGAAATGCATGTATCACTATAATAATTCCCAACTTGGTAGCAGAAAAGGGAAACCATGAACATTAACTGAACATAGACTATAAGCATACAAAGAGATCCCATACATGGCAAAGTAGCGAGTTGGTAGCATGTCTAAAATGTTTCAGATATCAGTTTTTAGGACGGTCAAAATGGGCCATTTTGCAAAGATCATAACTACTAACTTCTTTTTTTCATATCAAAAAAGTTAGGATAATCATATGCCATAGGTGGAGGAGGAGGTGGGTGACTTTTTGGTTTCTTAGGCTCTTGAGGAGGTTGTGCGGGTGCAAGTGCCCCACCATAAGGAAATCCGTTGCCATATGGATCATACTGTGTCGGATCAACCCATTGACCTGATTCTTGATATCCGCTTACTTCTTCCTATTGAATCTTCCTCCTGTTAACCATATTGATTTAAACTCGTATACGCATTCCCACCATACCGATTATAAGAATAAAAATTCTCTTAATATTGTCTCCACATACAGGTTCACCTACACCCGCGCCTCAACTTTGGTTTTGTCCCCAAACCGGCTGATACGACAATGCAGACCTGCAGCAAAGGGAGGAAAAAATATTCTGTAACAGAGAAATGCTAGCTATATAAGACAATACGAAGTGCATTTAATTTGGGACAACTACTGAGTTCTCTTGAGTTTGTGGATACATGAAAAACTAAAAACATGTCCACACAAAGATATCTAAAAAACACCAGCATATTATGACAACCAAGGGAGGCATATAATAATTATGATGATAAAGATCAAATTGGAGAGACCTTCACAGTCGATGGATATGAACCCTTACCAAAAGCGTCATTGTCTAGAGTGCACATTGCAATCTCATCGATGTCCATAACATGATGCACTGAACTGTTATCATCAAACTCAGATTACATAACTTCATCGTCAGTAGCAAGTATTAATCTCCCAACACCTTCAACGTGGAAAGTAAACAACAATTTAGAGACTAACCTGACTCTACCAGTACTCCTACTTTACGAATACACTGAAATTATGATCAAAAGATTGTACCTCACATTATCAATAAGTATATTTTTGCATTAAAGTAGCAAGCCTTTAATCAAGAAATCTATGAAGAAAAGGTTTTCACTTTCACCAATAGGCATAGATCGTATACATATAGTAGTAACTGTTACGGCAATAAACAGAGGCGGTAGCATTCCAATCATGTTTATTACTGTTTGGTGCATGGCATCTACAACCTAACAGAAATTATAATAAGAGATGGTCCATTTATAAACACATATAGTAGCAATATAGGGAGAACATATTACCTGCTGAGGAGCTCTTTTAACAAACAACTCCATAACCAAGACACCTAATTTCACTCATAAACAATTATATAATCAGTTCCTATAACCAATCGTTCAAAACACAATAAACGACACAGAAAATTTATACAAACAATCGATTAGTTGAATCGAATTTATAGAAGCATATAAGCTTACCTGCAAAAGTGTATGGTCGAGTGTGGTTGTTGCAACGCCTAAAAAGGCCACTCGTTTTGGATTGTAAAATACTGATTTCCAGCCTCAGCAGTGAATAGATAGCCATGTTATTACATCTTCAACGGGATATGGGTATTTCAAACCAATCTTCAATACAAAAGTACATTGCAATAATGTTAAGTTGCTGAATTATGATGATGATTTACTTCTAAAAAATCAGATAGCATGGGTCTAAAGGTTGCAAAATGTCAAAACGGATAATTTTTGTATTTGTCAAATAGGCCAGGTTGTGTTAAGTTTACTTAGAATTAGAAACGTAAAATAAAAAGTAAAACCTCTTTGTCCCATTCATTATCAGTTCGAAGGTGCATGTCGCAAGCTTCTGTCACAATTCTAAATTTTTGGTCATTTCTAAAAACAATTCACGTTTCACAATTTCATCATTTATCGTAAACTAGCTTTGCGTGTTCCAAATTCGCGTAACCTTTATGGTTTAGTGGCGAATTCATGATCATATCATCACGAACATTTCATATAGACTAAGTTTAGTCTACATTTCATTAACATCATTTGCATTATGTTAGTTCATTCATGACATTGCACTTCACAGTAAACGCGTAAATTTTATATTAAATAAACGTTATCGCGTGAGTTATTATTTTGAATATTTAATCCGTTACTTTCAAAAATGATCCCGATATATTTTTATACTTATGTTTAGTTTATAAAAACTATATTTTGAGTTTACCTAGTGTTCTAAATTTATTTTGGATATAAATTGTTAAATGTATATTATTACGACGGTTTTCTTAAAAACTACACGATTATTATTATATCACCCAAATTATGCAAGAAATGTATTTTACAATTTTATGATCTTATTATACTCTACCTTGATCCATTAAAAGTTACTTTTACATAAAAGTTCCTTAAATACACTAACATTTTATATACAAGTTATTTATATAAACATTCTTACTTACACTTTTCTTACAACAACAAGTATATACATTTGATAAAAAAAAATATATGTTTGGGAACCATATCCCCTAAAATCCGGCTCCAAGGGGGGGAGGGGCAATCAAATTGGGTAGATTTTTCTACATAACAAGATTTATACTCAAAGTAAATTGACTTCACTCATTCAATTGCAATAATACAAGTAGCCAAGAAAATTTTTCCTCTCTTTGTTCTCCTTATACAAACCGGCCTTCATAGAGGTTTTCAAGGGATCATCAAATTTTGCAAGTTCAAGCATAAATACAATCTAGAACACACTCTTAATAAGGTCTTGAAATAAAAACCTAGGGTGTTTAGGTTAATCCTTGTTCTAATCACCTCATCATATTAGCTTGTAAGCATATTATTTTCATTTTACATCTTTCATTATCATTTCATATTTATTTCATCATTTTTGAGCAAAGCATGCAAGACTTATGGATATTTATACCATTTTTACATTGTTTTTAAGAGTTTTATATATATAAGTCATCCTATAATTATCCCTTGTTATATATTAGTTTTGGTGATGTCTAGGAACCCATGACACCCTAAGAAGGTGTATGGTAGGATTAGAATAGCTTTGGAGTTGATTTGAAGGGATTGGAATAGATTTAGTACGAGAAAAACTATTTTCGACAAGTATATACAGTGGTCTGATCTTATTTTGTTTTTCTGGAAAATCCGACAGTTGACACGAAATTTTGGCCTTGATATTTAGAAAATATACTTTAAAACGAGTCCGTGGCCGCTTGAACGGATTAAAACGGAGTTATAACGAAGAAGTTATGAATTTTACAAGTTTGACAACGAAATATATATTTTTCTGAAATTTCAGCAAAGTGTTTTTGGTTTGTACGAGTCAAAAACGAGCCTTAAGCTTTACAAATTATTTCGACTTATCAAAAATAGATTAGTATACTTTGATCTAAGGACATATTATACGTAGAAAACGGATTTGAAACGACAAAGATATGCACGTTTTCATAAAATTGCCGTAACTATTATTTTCTGAAAAGCTATATTATTTTACGAGACAAGTATTACGGTAACTAGAACGACCATGTTGGAGGCTGTTTTTATCTATGACGTAGAACTTTTTGGAACGAAATGTCTTCTAATAAAATCGAGATCACCAAACATATTTTCCAAAACAACCAACCGTTTGTATAGCGGAGTTGTAATAAATTATTTATTAAATCGCTAAACTTTGCCGAAACTCATTTTTTTCACAACAATTAGACAAAATCACCATCTTTAACCCTTATTATCTTTATGTTCGAGACCTCTATGTCGAAAACTCCTGAACTAAAACTTCTAGATTTTGATACAAACTTTCCAAAACCGTCGAGTTCGTTTCTTAACGTGCGACGTGCACCATTTTACGACTAGTTTTTCGAAGCCATTTTTGTCACTTTCATGAAAATTTCCGACGACTTTATTTTACGACGAAAGGTGAAAATTTCACCATAAATCATTACGAAACCATTGTAGGATGACATTTTGACGTAAATACTTGTAAAGTGATTTTTGAACGGTCAAGACGTCAAAAGGGTATTTTTCGACGAAGAGTATTATTTTCAAAACTCGCAAATGGTATAAATAACATACGAAATGCATGCACAACATTACATCATAATTCATTAAGTATCATATCATTCATTTTAGGTCGCGGATAGTTCCGAGCCTCATTTTCTTGCACTTCATTTTGTTAGCATACCAATCACACCAGGTGAGTTCGTAGCCCCACTTTCTATTACGTATTTGTCTTACAAACTGTTTGGGGGAGATACATGCTCAAACTATTTTCCTTTACTTTCACAAGTACGCTAAACTTTTACATACTACTGTGAGTTCATACCCCACCTCTACTCGTTTAAATTCTTACAAACTATTTGGGGAAGATACATGCTTAAATACTTGTTTCACTCTTGCGAATACTCAAACCATTTATACAATTGTGTTACAATATACTTTTTATACACTTTGGACATTATGTGTGGTTTATTGCGATATGTGCCTTAATGTGCTAAACTAGTTTTCAATTATGTATCAACATACAAACTTTAGCAACCGGGTTAACTCTGCGAGGTAGCCGCAGAGAGGTATTGATAGTACTATCGGGCTTACGCCCCCACCCTTGGGTCCTTGATGACGCGACCTGGGTGAATATAATATGTTATTCAATGAAAAAGTACAAACAATTTAGACTTGTCAAGAGGTTCAGTTGGCTGTGATTCTTTACATTAAGTACATGTATATATCGTATGCACCTATGTCCTACTTACAAACAAGATTGACAATTCTATATTTTGGCAATGGGTTGTAAACACACAGGTTGCAAGTTTTGTATGGGCGGAACTTGGGACTGAGTGAATTTACAATGCCTTTCTTTGCATGAACAATTTTGAAAGGCTTTACTTGTTAACCAAACTCTATGAACTCACCAACCTTTGTGTTGACACTTTTAGCATGTTTTATCTCGGGTATCTAAGGCATTCACTTCATGGCATGCATATGGACACATCATAGAGTCGTGGTGACGACGCGTCTCACATGGGATTTATACCCTTTAAAAACATCGTTTGAATTGTAACACTTATTTCCGCATACATTGATTTTCATTTGGGTCCTACATTTTGTAAACTCTGATTATTTTACTTAATCAAACGATGTATTTTCTAAACGACACTTTAGGTCGTTCGATATAACTGTAACTTTGATGCTATGACAGTCCTCCCCAAGGTATTCCATTCCGCTGCAAAATACGTAAATTTGGGGGTGTGACAGCTTCTTTAGTTATTCTTGTGTGTTAGGTTTACTTAGAATTAGAAACGTAAAACAAAAAGTAAAACCTCTTTATCCCATTCATTATCAGTTCGAAGGTGCATGTCGCAAGCTTCTTTAGTTATTCTTGTGTGTTTTCACATGTCGTCTCTTTGTGATCATTAACCAGGTTCCAATCGATTCTTTTTCAATCATATAAACTTTTCCCCGAAAGAATTTATCTCCGGTGAAAGTAGTTCCAACATACAAAGGCCCGCTCATTCCATCAAAACCATGGAAACTAATCTTCATCAATCAACAAAAACCTGTTAAACGCCCTTAACGATATTTAAATAAATCAAAGGTTATACATGTATTTATATCGTTCACCTCTAAGCGAACTACCATAAAGTTCATTTTTAGTAAGGTTTTCAAAAGATTTGGTCTCAAACAAAAGCAATCTTGTGGCCTTCTCTTCGTCCATGAAGTAGCCACGCGTGTCTCTTGTATCACTACTATTTGAGTACATATTATAGTATAGGTATTCGAATTGGTCCATTGCTTATCTTCAACGACACCCTTATTTGCATTAAATTGGAGTGTCCTCCAACTATCATATTAAAACAGGTTTAAAGTCATTGACTGCTCTGCATCCATCAATGCAAGCTGAATAATAAAAGGTCAAGGATTCAAAAAATCGGTAACTAAAAATATACAAATAGACAATAAAGCTGAGCTTGACAATAAAGATCACTTACGCTAGCATAGGTTGTAGGATCAAGCCATTTAGCGATCTATGTTCAGACACCACTGCAGCAAGAAGGTTTATTATAAGATCTTCTTCTAAAAAGTTTGCCTTCCTGAATGGCAAGTGAATAATTCATGTTTTGAAAAAATTGCATCAACCAATCCCCTCAATTAATATGCTATCACAAAACATTAACTTTTTTTCATTCATATCATTAAATCAGTTTCACAATCACAATAACCTAAAAAATTAATCAACTTTAAACAAACAAACCAACAAATAGCAATAATTAACAACAAAATTAACCATACCTTTGAAATCAAGCAGAACCTTAAAACAATAACCACTAAATCAAGTACAATAATTGATAGACCAATATTGAGGTTTATAATAGAACTAACCTGATATTAAAAGATTAGTATTGGTTGATGCCATAGAGGAAAACGTGGATGAATTCATAATATTGGTTTTTTGATTGTTGATTTAGGGTTTTGTTGTGTTGATGAATTCTCGAACTTTGATTCCTTAATGAGATATATGTGTTTCATAACCAGAGTAGCTTGAGGATTTCTTGATTGGGAATTGCTTATAAACTTATTTATGAAGTAGCAGGTAGAATGGATTTATTTGATGACCAAATCATAGTTCAAAGGGACAATATTCTTTGCCGAGTGATTGATTGTTGATTATGTGAATTGTGTTTTGGATAGAAGTGGTAGGAGTCCCGTGTTTTTTTAAGTTACATTTTTAGTCCGCAATTAAGAGAAAGTAGCATTGAGACCCATGTGTATTTTCAACTTTTTTTTTACATGTAGTACAAAATCGTTTTTTAGTTAAATATTAGGCAAATTTGGAAATAATTTGCTTTTAATATTTTTCCAAATCTAAAGATAATTAAAAAAAAATTACCAAATAAGGTATGAATTGATTTTTTTAAAATGAAAAATTCCCGATAAAGGTTTTGTTTTATTATATAAAAGATTAATCTTGATCATTAAAATTCTAGTGTTAGTATATATATATATATATCAATACCACAAACATTGATCTTAAACACACAGTTGGAAAAAAAGAAAAGAAAAGCATAACATCAAGAATTAAATTGATTGATCAGCTAACCATGACGTCTGAGGATACGTTCGAGTTGATATTATTTGTTATAGTGCTGTTCATGGTGTATTTTTGTGGGTGCTTGAGGGAGCTAACTCAGTTAAGGAATTCAACTCGACATAGACAACACATGCAGGATATTGAAACAGGAAGAATACCGCAAACTCGAGCAGCAACAACAATAAGTGTTATCCACAATGTGGTAACGGAGTTAAGACATGTCAACCTTGATGAGGTGGACAAGAAGGCGTTACATAGTGAGGTTCTTCCTAAAACCGTGAAAGAACTAATTTATGAGACGAATAAATTTGAGAATCAGGATTGTGCAATATGCCTGGAGGAATTCCAAGAGAAGGAAACGATTCGGATTGTGCAACCATGCAACCACTTGTTTCATACCGATTGCATTAAGCATTGGTTACGCTTGAGTCAAAGTTGCCCTAGTTGTCGACATCCCATCCCTAAGTAAACTGTTTACTTATCGGTTTGTATAGATTTTCATCAATTCTTGGATTGGTGCATTTGCAGTTAGTAGATTAATGCATGGAGCTGATTTTTTTATTCTGTTTTTTTTAAATTGATAAATTCAGTGATTTGCTATTTTGCATGCGACTATTTATGATCATGCTAACAGTTAAGAGTTGTGCATCAATTGTAAGTTTCAACGAAATATTATCAAAAGACAGAAGTATAAACACAATATGTGACACTTTGGCTTAAACGAGTGTTAAAAAGCCGCTTTGCTTAATAGATAGTTTTTCCTAAATTTTCTATCTTTATTTTAATTTAATGTGAGCTCTTAATTAATTTTCATATATCTCAACACTTTTATTTGTTACATAAAATGTTTTTGTTGTTATAGAGTTTTGTATGTTTGTCATCTTATTAGCAGTGTTGGTTTATTGGACTTCAATTCAAACAAAATCCATTAATCTTGGTAAGTGTTATAAATCATATATGACTACAGTCGTTGATCTTAAACACACAATCCAAAAACAGCATAGAAGGAAGAAGTTGATGATGTGCGAAAATCAGCAGATTTTGGGATGGAGCAATGGGATAAACGGCTCACCTCAGGACCGTAACTTTTGATTCGTTTGGCGTTGCGGGGCCTTGATATTGTTGAACCGGATGTTTACAATGAAAGTGATTGCCTTTAACTTCATTAATAACCAATATTTATAGATTACAATAAACCCTAATGTACTCTAAGCTCACAGATCGGCGAAAAATATCTAAAACAGTAAAGCTATAAATATTTTTTGTTGAAGAAGACATCCACGGCAAGCGAAATCAAAGCAAACAAAAAAAGCGTACTTGTCGAGCTTGTATATTCACCAATGATGTGCATTAGGACATTAAAAGGTTTCACATTGATTCTTGAAGAGGTAACCTCTTGCGGCTTATTGAATGAAGTCACACCATTGATCGAGCTTTAGTCGACTTTAGATGAAGACAGGTCGAGCTTTAGTCGACTTTAAGTGAAAAGAAAAACATAAAACAAACAATCAAGGTCGAACCCTTTTATTTAACTAATGATCTTGTTGCAATCCAATGAAAAGAGAACCGAAGAAAAGAAGCTTTAGGTTTTTTCAATTAGAGGGAGGGTTGGAGGTGGCGGAGGTAGATCACCGTTGGTCATTATGGTGGAGGTTGTTGCGACAGTAGGTTTGTAGAAGGAAGAAAGGATCGATGTTCATGTAGACGTGTTTTAGTGCTCAAACAGAATACTTGTGTTATTAAATAGAATGGATGTTTTAGTACTCATACATAACACCAACAGTAAACACTAAAATATTCGAACAATGATTGAACAAAATACCTGTGTTATTATAATATATTATAAACATAGAAATTGCATACCACAATTAAAGGATTCTTAACCTCTTTCTTTTTTGTTAATTTTCCATACAATTGGTCCATTTGAGGTGATTTACTTTGTAAACATGCTCAACAGTTCATCAACTGCACCTTTGGCATAATGCCATTGGCCTAAAGTAGTTGCCAACATTACTGTACACTAACATTATAGGTTAATCACTCTGTAATACATTTTCAAAAGTGATTATTGACCAAATTTCCACTAACACCGAACCATCTACACACTTCTGTTATCTTCTCCTTCCACCTCTCCCACACACTCTTTTCATATCTTCCACACAACCATTAATCTCAAAACACACACCAAACTCCTCTTCTCCACAAACTCCCGTTTCTTCTATAACAACCTTTTAACAACCAAAAACACACACTAATCCCTTCCCACTATGAAGAAAGGCGCCTTTATTAGATCTGAATAGGGAGCTGAGTCAGCGGACTTGGTGGCGATGGCGTACCAGGGATTACGGCGGGTCAAGAAAGGCAGCACAAATTCTAATAAAGCTGTTAATTAGCTCTTATCGAAAGGTTTAATTCTTTTATTTTATTATAAAGATCCAATCTTTTTTTGTTTGATTTATGTAATATATGTTTCCTGTTACCAAAATGTTTGGTTCATGATATTTTATTTCCATTTTTTTTTAAATGTACTTTTATTTATGGTTTCATGTTTAATTGCAGGTTCGAACTATTTTGAGCGGGGTCTATGGATTGCAAAAAAGGATGAAGTGCCGCTGCCATGAATTTTTTTAATCGAAGGTATGTAATTATTTAGCTTTTTTTTATTGATTTGTGGTTAATTTGTGTTTAGTTTAAGTGGGCATTTATAGGATTTTGGTTCTTTGATCCGAGTGTCGTTCCACAAACTGATTAAGGTGTTTTTATCATAAATTTATGTGGAAGTACCTTTGCCCATATTAAGTAACTCTAATTTTTGTATGCTCTATTTATTCCAGAAACGGTTAACATATGTACTCAAGATATAGTTAACATGGCAGAAGGTACTTCCAACGGTCCAGGTGGAAATGCTCCATCTCGCCATCAAAGTCGCCATGGTTAGTAGCCCATTTGCATGTTACATTAGCCATCTATTATAGTTGCTTTTTAATGTTGGGCTGCTTATATAGCAAGTTCCAAATCTAAGAGTCCGTAATGTAATCTTTATATGTTGTGCAGGTCGAGACCTATTGGAAATGAAGTTATCGGGACTGAATTTGGTATGACAAATTCACACGCTGAAGTTACGGAAGGAAAGCCAGCAAATCAGCTCTTGACACTTCAAAAGAATGGTGCTCTCAATGAGGTACCTGTTCATTTTCAATAGAAACTATGAAACAAAAAAATAGTACGTATCTATAGGGTGTTTGGGATTGCTTATATTTAACTATAAGGAAATAAATAGTTTTAGATATCATTATATAAGTTGTTTTAAAAAGCTGTTTGGACCAGGCTTCCTATTTGAATGTCAAACTATTACCAATCATAGGTTATTGATCTTCAGAACTAAGCGACCTCATTTTTTTTGTTACTGTGATACATATTTAACACATGATCCTGCAATTTTTTTTTGGGTTATTTGATTATGTTGTGTCAAACATAATACAAGAGATAGTATATGGCTTTCCTTTGTACAATTTATATTGAAAAGGATTATGCTTTATTTAGATAAAGATGGTACAAACAAACTTAAATAAGCTAATGATCCTGGCCTCAATAATATTAAAAAAACAACCTGTTTGGCATGTTACTTAAGCACATTTGCAAAATTTAGGTTCCCCTCTTACCATACCACACTTATTTATGGCTGCAGACACTGACGATATCAACACATCTGTACATGCTTATATTTTAGTGCGTAGATGAGCAAACGTATTTCTTGGGGTGTTGTTAAAAAGTTGTTTGCTGCTGAATGAACCATGTTCAAAGAGGTACCAATTTTGTTTGATTATGTTTAGTTTTCACTATATTATGCGCAGGGCTGATATAGGAAAGGGGCAATCAAGACAGTTTGGAGCAAGCTCAGGCAGGGATGGATAAGTTGATAGACAAAGGTTTGGCTGTAAAATCAACTTGCCCTGAAAAGTAAGTGCATTCTGATTTACCACTTTTTGCTTAAATAGTTGAGCTAGCAATTTGTTAATCCATTTACTAAAATCAACGTTATAAGAAACATGTTCTTTTTAGTATATAAAACCTCAGAGTTTTAATTCAAAATATTGGACAAAAAGTGTATCTGATCAGTCTAACTTTGACACATTTGCCATTTTAGTGACTACCAAAAACTGATCAGTCTAACTATATATGAAATGGCATAAATATTACGGAGGATGCTTGGTTAATCGAGTACAGCTTGGTTTATTAAATTATTATTTTTTTAATAATAATTTATTACTTTAATTTTATTCTTTTTTTGGCTGCAACCGTATCATGGTGGAACACGGTTGTTCTTATGTTCGTTGATCAACTGATGATATAGAAAATGATAATGCGAGATTGTCTGTTGTTGAGGCTCAAGGTCAGTAAGACTTCTGGTATACTTTATCGTTTTGATTTTAAAATATTCTAGGGTGGCTGTTTGGTAATTAGTATGTGTCGGTTACAGTTTATTTTTGCACGTTAAGTATACAATCCATCTACTACTATTAAGGTAAGTAATGTTAGCCGTATCTTTTTATTTGACTTGAAATTTAATTTGTGTTTTGGTCATTCCTTTGATTATAACGTGAAACTGTTTTTATGTTAAATAATAGTTATTGTCATCTGATATGAAGAATGATCATTCATGGGAAGCATATGCAGCAATATTTCAAGTTGGACATAAGGAAAGAAAAATTTCATCCTCTTCGCTCTACGTCTACTTCCTCGGGTGTTTGTACAAAGTGCACAAGAAACGCTGGTTGATTTAAAAGGTGAATATTTGTCGTGTTTAATGAAATCTGAAATTGAAAAGCCCGTAGGTCAAAATGGGTCAAAAGTGACTAACTTTAGAATATCATGAGTTTTTTATAGAAACTCCTTTTCAGGTGTTAAACGGTTAATTTCATGCTTATTTCGGTTACAAGAAAACATAAGCGATAATTTTTTTCTATGTTAGATTACACAATATTTTGAACTTATTGTAGCATTTGATCCACTTGCAGACAATGTGAGTGGATAACTGAAATTAGTCTACCTGCAACACAAGTTGCTGTTAAAAATTATGGGTTGTTTGTCCTGCAATTAGGCTAATAAGTAGTTCTTTTATGTTGTTTATTATGTTGATTTTGTTTGAGCAACAAATCTATTCTGCTGATATGTTCAAGTGTGATTGGTTCATAATATTTCCACCTCTTTTGCTAAGGTATTGGATGGAAACATAATGTTGACTTTGTGTGCGGCAACAAATCGGTTTTCCTGAAGTACGTACAATGCAAGCATTATTTGACAAGTATGAATCTTATTAGTCTTTGAAAGCTTACTAAGTCTGCATTTATAAGTTTTAAAAATGATGTTGCCCTGCAGCAACGCGCGGGCAATCGTGCTCGTTAAATTGAATGGGTGTCACTAGTACAAATTTGGGATTTTGTCACACATGTTGTTTTTTGAACTGCCACACAGTCAGATATTTATGTGACTAAATGTACCAGAATAAAATAAACAGCCACACTTTATCCGACTTGTGTGACCATTTCGGAATTTCATTGTCACACATTTGAATAATTATGTGAGTAGAGGTAACTGGTAATTTTTTTCGATTATTTAGTCACTTAGAATTTAGGACGTGTGACAGATACAAATAAGTTTAAAACATTAGTCACACTATATATATACATATGTGACAAATATATTTCACACAATTGAACAGTGTGACCAAATCCATATATGGCCATATGAAATAATTGTGCATGTGGCTAAATCATATAGTCAAGTTTGTCAAACATTATTTAAAAGTGACTGCTATTTTTTGTTGAATATTTAGCCATATATGAATTTGTGCGACAACTAAAAAGTAAGTTTGAAGCATTAGTCACGATATGCATTTAAAAGTGATAAATATATGCCACACACTTGAACAGTGTGACCAAATGTCATATATGGTTACACTAAACCATACATATACATGATTAAGTGTAACCAAAATTTGATACATATGGTCACGTAAGTTAATATGTGTGTCTAAAGTTATTTGTGTGTTTGCCAGCTAAAACCTAATGTGTATAGTCACATTTAGTTGTAGCACGATCATGTGACTATAGGCTTTACAATAGTCACACCATATCACAAATATGTATCTAAATTATGTTTATGTCTACATTATAAAGGTATTATATGTGACCATTACATTCAAAATAAACCATCTATTTATGTCTAATAGTTTTAGCGGGATACAAATTTTCACTTGTCGCTTCACCAAATTTCCAACTTTTCATTTGCCGCTTCACCAAAAATTAAACACACAAACCCTATACCATTTCCCCAAAATCACTAACCAGCGCCTCACCACTCTCACCAAACAAATCCTAACCTCCATCACCCTCTTCAATAGTCTGGTTTCTCACCTCCACCACCCGCCACCCACCACCACAACCATCGTTGTCGAAGTCCTAATCCCCTAACCCTTTCCTCCACTCTATGTAAGTTAAGATTTGAATTTTAATAAAAAAAAAAAAAAAAAAAAGTAGAAATTGATTCATAATAGTAGATCGGCGTCAAACTAGTTTCTACTTGATCACATCAGATCTATTTTCAGCAACCTTACATTTCTAGTCATTGTGCTTCTAATGATCAATTAATCTCCAACTTTAATTAAAGTTATTCACATTTCAACTTATATATTTTATATCCGATCTGATATTGTATATGTATTTATGTTTACTAGTTGGATACCCGCGTACAGCGGCGGCGATAAATATAATTATAATAAATATAGTAAATGAATTGCTAACCCAACTCTCCTCGCAATTCCCTACCGGCTTAGTGAATTCATTTCACAACACTCCAAATGTATATGTGTTAGTCGTATGTGTTTGTTTGGGTTTTCCGTATCTTTCCCGTGATATCATTATTCTCGCATATAAAAAGACCTTCACAATCTCTTTCCAGTCCAACACTTTCCCAAAAGTAAATGATTTTGATAAATAAAGTTTGTATTGATTGAAATAAATATTAAAGTTATAAAAACTTGAATCAAAATAAAATAAACCTCTATTAAAATGTAAAAGCAAAACTCATAAAAAATATATCAAAATGGATGTTGAATTAAAGAGCACAAAATTTTAAAAAATATGGTAAAATTATATCATAAAAAATTAAGCGAATTAAAAAGATATTTAAATTTAAAATAAAGGTGATTAATTAGTTAAAGTAGCGTATGTCGCGTTATTGAAATTTCTTTATTTTAGTTGACAGAGCTTCTTTTTTTATTTTTTTAGTTAGAAGTGACAAGTATGAAACTTAATGATTAGGCTGTATCTTAATTTTTGTAAAGCCATGACTTAAATCTTTATATAGTAGTATAAGATATACTTTGTTTGTTTGGCTTATCTTTTTATAAGTTATGGTTAGAAGATAAGAGATTAGAGTAGATGTATGTATGTATGCTAATTAGAAGCCTAACCAACTCGACTAACAGGGAGAAATGAGTCAATTGTTTGAGTATTTAGTAGGTATGCGGAACTGGACCAGAGATCCGTACACTGGCGGTGAAAAGGGTTTCGCGGAACTGGTGTTTTTCTATTTAGCTTCACTTCTCGATTAGTACCCGCCTCCTACTCAAACCCTCTATCCCCCTCCGCCTCCCCAGCTTCCCACTGTAAGTTTGTATCTTCATTTATGTTTACATTTATACTTTCTCGTTAGTAGTGGAATTAGTTTGGTTTGTTTTTTGCAGTGTGTTGTACCCGCTGGTATTGAATTCTACACAGCGGGGTTTGATTCAGTAATCCGTTATCTTTCCCACGTAGTTATCTTATTGTTTTAACATGTATGTCACTTGCTTCTATTCAACGCATGTCGTGGGTTTTTAATTAGTTGCCATTACTATTTGTTTGGAGATGCGATATGATCCTTTTATGAAAATAGGGAGGGTATTTGAACATAACAAAATTACTGGTTGGTGTATATCTAGCTTAGCCTTTGATCAATTATCACTAACTTGCAGAAGATCAATGCAAAGTTCTGCATTCCAAGTTAAAGTAATTATTAGTTTCTTGTTTTTTCTTTCTGAAACTCAAGTATGATCTATTATTAAATGATTTGAATGGGTGGTATAAACTCTGCTATTAGTGAATGTTCAAACTCAATACCATTAGTTTCAAAGACTCCAACCTTTATCTTTGGAATTGTATGTATCCCAAGGTTACTTGAGGTTAGCTCAAAGCCTGGATGCTACTAAGGTTAAAATCACCAAAGGTTAGCCATGGTAATGGACTTGAACCAAATATTTGAGGGGCCGTCTTCATTGTGACTAAGAAGTAGTTTTGTAAGCATCGATGATACAAGTTAAAAAAAGAATAAAAGATGAGTAAATGAGTGGTATATCTGCCGTGAAACTTGTTTTCAAGTATTTAGGAGGGGCCATAATACAAATTCTTAAATCTTAGAGGGCTTATAATACAAAAACTTATACTAATAACACCTGAGGAAGGAATTTCAGGGGTCGCGTACCACGCCTCTGATCATCCTCCGTCTATAGGTGCATACATGTATGCAATTTATTTCTATGTTTCTGAGTAAATGAAGTTTAAAGTATATTTGTGTATTTTTATTTCATAAAGTTGGAGTAGTTGGTGTTGATAGAAGAAATATGGGTAAATCTACGTCTGTTCACTCAAGTGTTTCTAGAGAAGATTATCTTAAAATATGATGCAACTAGCCATTTATCTAGTGGTTCATGGCAGATAACAGTTCTGTAGAATCACGAGATTCAGGCGTTGTTAACATTTTATAAGTTCAATCATTAAAACCATATGTGAGCGGACATCTCTTTATACACCTTGAATACCTTATGATGTATGGTTTCACTCCTTAATAACACACCGTTATAACATTTTATAAGTTCAATCATATTGAGTATTAGCTAACTGCAGATGCAGATTTTGCTTTGAGGTTGGAGCCACAGAATAAAGAGATTAAAGCAGTGCGAGGTTACAACAACTAAAACATGAGAGAGGAATTCATTAAATGTTGTGTGTGTCTTTTGTTCCATCCATCCCAAATTAAGCGTAGTTCAATACTTTGTGGACTATGAAAGTCTTTTGCTTTAAAACAACTCAGTTTGTTGCCACTTCTCAGACAAATCATAAAGATGGCAAGAAAAATTCAAAAGAGGCAGTTCAAGCGGCTTGTTGCTCGTGCAGCTTCTCGCTACTGCTGAAGCTGCAAAAACATTCACACCTCAACAAGCGAAACATCAGTTTTGGGAATAATACCCAAACCCGTTGCATAAAAAACATCATTTTCAGAGTAATGTACCCATTCCCATTTTAGCTTTACTAATACTCATTGACGCTAATCTTTGTATACATCTTTGCAGCCAACTCCTTTGCATCTTACTGTAAAGGAGTTCGTGTATGAAAAATTCAATTTCTGGAAGGAATATGGGGATCCATGACTTTTGTTATGTAGCAAGTAGACCTCTGGTACTTCATGTTTATAAATATTTGTTATATCATCAATCAATTTTTTTTTGAAAGAATGAGTTAAAATTGTGAAATGTGTATGTTTCCGTCACGATCGTCATATAGAGGCGGGAGGCTCTTTGTTCAAACCATGGTGAAATAGAGGACCAAAGCCACATCTAAATGATCTCTTCATTAAATTGAACTGGCACATGAAAGCAATGTTGCCTGGAACATTGCTTGGCACAAGAAAGCATTTATGAATTGTACATTACATCTGTACATCTCCGTTTATATCAAGTTATCCATTACCATCATACAAAACAATCACTGAAAATGCGATATAGATCACGGGTCACAAGATTATCTTTTTTGTCATCATTGAAATTAGTTTAGACATTTGGTAAATAGACTCTTTAACTCCTTGTGTTGTTACAATGGCAGGTATACAATCTCGTATAGTCAAAGAATGTGAATGAACTCGTGAGCACCCATGGATATTCTCAAAACCAGATTATTGTTTGGAGATACCCTACTATGTACAAAAGTTACCTTTGTTAGTGAAAGTTAAAATCTGCTAGTACAAAGTTAAGATTTTCAGAAATTAAGATTGCTTGAGTTAATATTTGCTAGTGTATTAGTTACAATTGTTAGTTATAAGTTAGTATTGTTGGTTCATATAGTTAGTACTCCTTATATGATATGTATTAGTTTTTTATGGAAAGATTATAGATACTTCAGAAAGTATTGTATTTGAATTTGTTTTGTTATATATTTGAATTTGTTTTGATATATATTGAATTTTTAAATGTGACTAAAAGATGCATATAGTTACACTTATTAACACTTGTGGTCATTGTTTGTTTAATTAGTTGTGTGACTAATTATTACAAAACCACACACACAAAAGTCGTAGAACAGTGGATGATCGATAGTGTCAACAAAATACGCATTTCTTCAGTTTAAACAACATAGTGGCACATAGCAGCACTTGACCACTTTTAAAACTTGGTATGCATTGGCCGTCCGACAAACATGCTTTTGTGGCTTCAATATTCTGGGCCGCACAAACATAACAAAATTCAAGTGGCCATTGGATGAACAATAGTCACATAAAATATACATTTCGTCACTTTAAACGGTAGCCGTGCACACATTAACACTTTTTGGCCACTTTGTTTTAAATTGTATTAACTCCCAAAACAACAGTTGTTGTGTGACTAAATCATCACAAGCGTCCGCATCTATTATATATTCATGTAGCCGCAAAGAATGAGGAAATAGTCATACAAAATACACATTTACTTGAATAAATCATCTCAAATGTCATATATTATTATATATTTATGTAAGTACGGGGCGAACAATAGTTACTCTCAAAACCATTCGGTACTTGACTATAAGTGTTCACGGTCACTAATCTTGGTTAATCCAACAAAGCATTACAATTTGTCACACATATTGGGCTTTGGTGCCTCTTTTTTCAATGAAAAAGGCCGCGAACTCAACAATATCGCGAAGTGGGAGCACCCTACGGTGATCGCATTTCTAGTGACACACATCAAAAAAATGTAATGTGACTATAACATATCACCACACATTTTTAGAGTAACCAATACCACTTTTTGTACAAGTGTGTGGTGGGGTTGATTATAATACTCAATAAATGAATGAAAGAACAATAAATATAATATTGATTTGTGTGTGGAGAGATTAGACAAAAAAAAGAAAAAAATATAATGATTAGGGTTAGGATCAAGGTTTGTGACATCATGTTGAACGGTATGTTTACATTGAAAGTGATTGACTTTACCTTTATTAATAACCAATATTTATAGAGAGAAAATTCCCTAAATAGGCAAAAACTTCAACCATAGTCCTTTACATTGTCACTTTTCCTTATCTTTTTTTCCGTTTAGATGCGTCTTCTAGAAGCTATTTCAATTGCTTGACTCAATCAAATTATGACAGTGTGTCATTTTGCAAGTACAAAAGTTAGGTAGAATTGATATTTATTTTATTATTCATAATTGTACATTGTCTAAAATTACCCTCGTCTTAGCAGTAAACTCCTCTTTTATCTCATTTCAAGCCAGTTCAGGCCACCTTTATCCCAGTTCCGTGACCACCTCGGCCAATACCATTTCTCGACCACTTTGCTCAACCACCACTACTCAACCACCTCCACGGTCAACCACTATTTCTCGACCACGACTTATATTACCCTTCCGACCATCGATGCTCAACCGCCTCAGGCCAACCACTATTTCTCACCACCAGCCTTTCGACCACCACTTCTCAACCATCACGCTCAGTGACCATCACGCCAACCACTATTTCTCAAACCATAGCTGCTCGACCACCACTCAGGCTCTGATCATCTCAAACTATATTTTTAATCATTAAAAGACACAAAAATATGGTCTCTTTTTTACGGATCAGGTTCTTTTCTGACAATATCTAAGGCAAAAAAAAAAAAAAAGTTAACAACATAACATAACATTTTCATATGACCAATCATCCGTCGTTTACAACATTTGTTTTTTAACTAACAACATAACATTTTCACTACCAATACATTACCCAATAGTTTCTAGACATAATAATACTCCAAAATAAAATCTACTTGATCTTCAAAACATTCCTTGTATTGCCAAATGCCCAACAAGTCCTAAACAGTGTTTTTAGATCTAACTTAGATTTGGCGGATCTCCAAAATAAAATATGAAATCTTCAAAACATTAGGATGCGGATCTTTAAAGATCTTTGACAATCGATTTCGGTGGTTGGATCTAATCATTTGGGTGGTAGGATCAGTGTCTATTTCATTAAAACGAAACAAACATCAAAACAAGATACTATTTACGGTAAAAGATGTTATTGAATGAGATCATTAAGTGAGCGAAGACAACAAATGGATGGAAGTGAAAGTGATTTGTTATCAAGGTTTATATGCAGTTGATATATACTAATTTGCTTGAGGTATGATTAATGGGTGGAGATGGATTAAATAAGCAGAGAATGGATAAATTATAAGGAAGAAAGAAAGAATGAAATATAGTATTATGGGTTTGTATTTGTAATTTAAGTAAAAAGTTAAAAAAATATCTCCACCTCTTCTTGTCTTTGCAGGGGCAGTCGTTAAATTAATGGGTTGAGGCGTTAGTGAAAATGGGAAGAAGGCATGACCATATAATGCGGACCGTAGCTTGAGTTTTGAGCTTATTTAGAGAATTTTCTCTTCTTTAAACCACAATGTACCCTAAGCCTCTGATCGGATAGGCCCGACTCATCATTATATCGGTGAATAGATATACCTTATGTCAGACCACAGCAGGCGACATCAAACGATTAAGTAGTGGTTTTCACGAGTAGATTTCGATAATTTCAACGTTTGGACCCTCGATTTCAAATCTCCTCAAATTGAGCTTTTTCCATTTTTAGTTTAAGTCAATAATACATGTATATTGCCTAAATCTTAGATTTGATATGTTTGGCACTGCCAAAAGTAAGCCACCCTTTATAATGGGTTATCCTCTAAGGAGGAAAATGATTCAATAATATACAATTTCCTCTTTGTTTGTTTACTTATCATTTTCATACTACGTTAAGCATGAGAAGCAAATTACAACTGATCAATGATATGACTTACGAGGAGTCATTTTTGCTAATATTTGGTGTAATAGTGGTCATCTTCATGGTTAATTGTGAATCGCGGCGAAGGATGGAGATCAAGTTAGAATAGACTCATTAGGGATATTAAAACTAGAAAAGACAAACTAGAGCACCAACAACAACCTGCACGTATTATCCACAATGTAGTAGAGAATTAAGGGGTGTTTGGGATTACTTCTTGAAAGTAGATTATCCGTTTTGAAAGGCGGATAATGGACATCGATTGTTGCAAAGCGTGATTTTGAAATATAGTATTTGAATTTAATTATATTGTTTGATATCGTAATAATTAGATAATCAATTTTTAGTGTTTGTAAAATTAGATTATTAAATAGCCTAGCTTTTGAAATTACCAAAAGGACATTAATATTGTTGAATTATTTAAACTTTAACATTTATAGCTTTCTTTTTTGAAACTTATTACATAATAATTTATTTCACATAATATCTAAAAGAAGCTTAATACACATAAAGCCGGAATAGGATCCTGCCAGTTAGAGGGGGGATCAACAAATCAATTGAGACACTATGAGTCAGTGGATCAAATCAATGGTTCAAATAGTGCCTCAACTTGACTCAAGATTAATCCTCTCAAATCAATAGTTCAAATAGTGCCTCAACTTGACTCAAGTTGATCCTCTCAACAAGAGGATCCCACTCAAACATAAGCGGACCATTAAATTTTTTACCAGTAATATATACGTATGTTTTATTTCGCGTATTGCGTTGTAATGGGCCTTCTGAAAAAAAGTAATGTTAAAACATTGTTGGGGTTATTTTAAAACTAGAACTAAAATTTAGGGTTTTCTAAAAGCGTATCACGCCTCTTTGTTTCCACCGCGATGAGTACTCACAACAAGCGTTTTCATTTTTTGAATCTTTTCGCATGCTTGACCAAGCCTATGTGATGAAAAGAAATTCAAAAGCACTAATACAAGGTAAAGTCACCGGATAAATGGGTAATTTTGTTTGAATGAGGAAATAGCGTTTGTAAAGCAGTCCTGCTTTGATTTTCCAAAGCTACGTTTAAATTAGCTCACGGCATAAAATCGATTTCGGATCTTGTTATCCAAACACATGGAACTAGATTTTCATGTTTTTGGTCGTGATACTCGAATGTCGGTAAAAAACACACCCCAAACTGCCAAAACATGTAAACGTATGCGTGGATGGCTAGTTAAATAACTCAGGAAGAAAATCTCAGAGTAGCAAGACAAGAACTAATTCACAAGAGTGTGTATATGTTTGGATGATGATTTTTTAAAATAGAGACAATTAGAGATGTGGACCATACAACCTTGCTCCATACCATTTATCTTGTGAGGTTGTTTTAAGTCAAATTTACCCTTATTTGTCAAAATCACATCCCTTCTTGATATTATTAGTCGACATATTTAATAATAGGCTCAAGCCACTTCTATAATACTCTTGTAATCTATATCTATTATGCATCTATATATAATGAATGCAAGCTATCACAAGGATATATATATATATATATATATATATATATATATATATATATATATATATATATATATATATATAGAATAAGCTTTTACAAGCCTACTAAGCACCTTGCATTAAAAATTAGTTTAATGCACTACCTTAATTAGCTTCATAGTACAATGCTTTTATGCAGGAATAATCTCAATTAGGGCGTGAACGCTCCCTTCCATGTGTTATTATTGTAAAGCATTCAATACCATTCAATGAAAACGCTCCCATTCAAAAGTCTTACTCCTCCTCTTCAGTTTTTGAGATCAACATTCATTTTACATAGCATAACTTCCTCAACACGATTCATCAAAATCAGTTTCTATACTAATTCAAAATCACATTCAATATCAATTCACAGTCACAAATCCAAATTAAAACATACACACAATTGCAAATTAAAATACGAGCATCATTCAAGATTAACATCACGATAATGATTATATCTCGAGTCCATATCGGTAGTAATGCATAATTTCTATGTTTCTTTTTTAATCTCGATGTCATTTCTTTCAGTTTCAATTTTTCAAATTTTCAATTGTTTTGTCTTAATTTTTTGCAGAATTATTTTGAATGATTGTGATTTTATCTTATGAGGTTTTGTTAACACTGATTATGTTCTGGGATTTAAATACAGGTTAGGGCTGAATACGGTGACGATTGTGGTGGTGGTTGTAGAAGATTGCAACTGGGGAGTATGAAAAAAAACCATTTCTATGTTTATGATGTTATATGTAAGATTTGGGAGATTGATTCTATGCTCTCAATTTCTCATTTATACAATTACAACTATATATTATTTCTTCTTTAGATCCCACTATGGAAAATAGTTATATACCTGAACACGACTTCACAGTTTTGTTAACTTGATTCTGATTGATTTTACATAGTATAAGTAGTCTCTGGCCTTTTTTTACTTTGGTTTGGAAATTAAGTTATGGTTGTGGAGCTACTTAGCTTGAATTTGGACACACTTATAGAGATAGTTATTGTTGTTGTTCTGCAGGCTGTTGTAATAGTGTGTATTGGGATGGGAAGCTTTCGTGATCCTTTAGGGTCTTGCACACTTTTTTGTTATGTTCCAGTCATATTAATAAAAGGGCATGAAGAACGTGTTTCAGTTACAATGCAGAGCTACATAAGCTCAACTTTCTCGGGTTAGTGTCGTTTTCACTAAACTAAACCAGTTGATTTATATATATTTTTTGTTTTATGGCCAGTCATTTATTGTTTATAGCCAAATTTGGGTGTCTCTTTTGTTTCACATTTATCTTTCATGTAGTATATCTATCACAATCTGGTCATTTATTCGGATCTATAGTTGATAAAATAGGGTATGATTATTCATGTTTTATAAGCTTAAATAATGGAGGTTTCAATATAAAGTTAGTTTCACGAATTTTATAAGCTTGAATAATCATACCCCATATTTCTTTAATGTTGACATGGTTTTCACTTAAATAATGGTAATTGCTCTAAAGAGTTCAACAATTGCTAATTATATAAGGTAAATCATCAAGTGCATTTTAAATAATGGTAAATCAATACAGGGTTTTTACTCATTTCATTTGAAACTTTTTCATTGTCCTGTTGCTAATTATATGGAAAAAATGGTTGTTTTCTACAGATTGGTTGGCTTAATGCCATCAGAGAATGGCAAGAGGAGTTTGTTGGAAACATGAGCTCTAGAGAGTTTGTAGATACAATCACTAAAGACCTTTTGGGTAGTCGCGTCTTTGTATTTACGCCAAGGAGAGAGGTAAAATGGTTAACTCTATTGATACGTTCGAAACTATGTTTGTGTCCAATTAGGTGTATTTACTTTGGGCTTTTGTTTTTCTACAGACATAAACAAACTCATATGATACGCTTTAGTGACTTGAGTAGTAGGGTGAAAAAAGAATTAAAATTGATTGTTCAACAAAATTCTGGGAAAAGAAGTTGGACCTGCATCATATGTGCTTCGCCACCTAAAAAGTGATGGTGTAATAAATGGAGTTGCTCAGACGGGTAAGTAGCATTCCTGGATTAAAAGAAGCGGTTTATATACTATGAGGGTTTTTTTTTTATTTTTATATTAAGTAATGTTATGTTTGGTCTCACCATAAGGAAGAATTCTACATGTGTTTTTGTGTTTGCATATTAAGTACGAGTAATGTTTTTTACATGTCTGAAGTATACCCGTCAAAAAGTTAATAGTCAAGCTTTTCCGCAATGTGTTTTTGGTTAGTCATTGAGGGATATTAATTGTGATTGAAACTTGGTAATATTTTTAGGTTACATGTTGGCTGAGAAAATGAGCTGATAATTTGAAGTGTGAATCTATTACGGAGTTTTTCGTAACTTTGTTGTCTCTCTTGTTTATGTTACATTATGTGGAGTTCTTTTTTATAGGAATATAGGGGTAATGTGTCTACTGTAAACATGAGGCTAATATGAAAATGATATCATCATAATTCTTTGTGCGGGTTACTAAACATTTTATTGGAATTGACTAAAGCTTTGTTTCATATAAATAATGACACTATATCATATAAGTCCTACAACTATAATCATTTTGATTTATTAAGGCAAAGTTTGCGTAAGATAATATATGATAATAGCTTATTAGCTTCTGATGTGTCAAAACAAATTGTAGTACTGGATCTGATTTTTAAAACTCGAAGCTTTTTCGAATAAGCCGTCCATGGTTGCTTGAATAAACTTATCCAAACTCCCTCATAGTTGTGTAGCTGCACTAAAGTATGCTAAAAAAATTTATATACCAAACATATATCGCCTACTAGCGTAATGCCAAATACCCTGTCTCTTTGAAGTTCAGATTATGTAGGTTTCTAAAGATCAGAATACGTAGATTTTTACTAGGATACTTAGTAACTTAAACATTTTCTTTCTTCTCGTTTTCTCTATAGAGGAAAATTAAAGGTGCGATGCATATTGTAGCCATAGCCAAAGTCGCGGTGTAAGTAGCTACTTTAATCATCGATCATTTTCGATATTGGTCTACCTTTTTTTGCGTGCCTGATGTTTTGATAACCGTTTATTTATTGATGTACCAGATAGCAACGCAGTTTTCGTTGAAAAAAACAAGTACGTTAGACAACGTATTAGTTTATCTGTGATAATTAGGGGGTGTTTGGATTAGCTTATGCAGGTAATCGTTATATGTGTGTTTGGATTAGCTTATTATATGGGATTATCGGCTTACGGAAATTTGGAAAGTGAGCGTGCCTAAATTAATCTGGTATCTTCCTTTCAGGTATGTTGTAGTTGGCAAAATGCACACCGTGAGTTGATTCAGGGAAGGTGGCAAGGTTGAAACGTGGATTTTATGTCAACCCTGAAGCTAAGATGTTGCTCATCATCAGATCCGGTAAGTATTTTTATTTTGACTTCTAACTGTCTACATATTAGTTCATATACTCATGGATCCTTTGTTTAATGCTCAGTATCGATACATGGGCACTCATATGGGACGGTACGGTTTGAATTCGGCCGATGCAAACTAGAAAGTGCGTGTAGTTTGAGTCATCAGGTTAGTCTACTTAACATAATTATTAGGACTGTTGCGTTAGAAAGATTAATGATATGCAAGACTTGATTAGGTTCTAACAGGAGTTTGCATTTGTGTTTCGGGTATACCAGTCCCTTATGTTCGGTGGTTTAGCGCCACAACCTTCAGATGTTCATCTCCTCCGCTACTATGTTAGGGTGAGTTGTGAGGTATGCACAAAGTCGCACAAAGTCCTCTGGATGAAGTCATCTTAAAACGGGTCGACGACGAATATAGCCGGTATCTATCCGGAGCCGCTTTACTTTGTCCGGTACCACATTTTCTATCTATCACTTTCATGAGTCTGCAACGGTTGAGTTCGGGTAAAATGGGTTGCTTTTTGGTTGACTCCAAAAACTTTGTGCCATATATATTTCACTTTTTTAAAAGTAATTAGTGTCAAATAAGATCACACAAGTCATAGTATTAATAAGAATATATACAACATCAGCCAAATCGAGGTATTATAATTTTTAGATAATCATAACCTAAATCAACCACTTATACCTGCTGCCCTTTTCTTGCTTAACTAACATATACATTTACAAGGAAATGCTCCCACCAGTTTTTCCACAATATAGTTTTGATTGATTCCCATATACTCGACTCTTGATTTCAGAACAATAGATTGATCCTCATATAAAAGAAACACTATATGTGCTTGCTTCATATTCAAAGGGCCAACAGTTAAAAGATGGCAAAGTTTGCATGTGTTAATGGCGTTCACTAAGTTAGTAAGTTGTAGTATAATGTTTGAAATTCGAATTGGGCTTAACATTACATGTCTCAGTATTAAAATATAAAACTTTACATTACAATGCAACATATATCAGCTCATCTTTGTAGATGTGTCTATGTCTACAAAGCTTATGTTGTAGATTTTTATTAGTTTTATATGTCATTTGAGATGTAATTTCTTTTTTAACTTTACATAGATGTAATTGTTCCATCTTAAGTTTTGTAAAGTTTGTTATGTTTATAGACAAAAAAATTAACATTGTGATTTTATATCCAAGTGAGCCCAAAGAATAAACAACTTCATTTTAGTTTGAACTTTTTTTTTTTTTTTTTTAAATTACAGTAATATTTAGGTGTTCATGGGATTAACAATCGACTACTCAAGTGCTTAACATCATATTTCTTTTGAAGGCATTTATTACTTCAATATTTAATGTACTTTCTTCATGTGAGCTTTTTATGGTGTAATTTCAATTAAAAGATTTTGAGATGAGCTTTTTACTCATAATGATAAAGTGTAATATATTCAATTATCAATAATATGTTATGTTTTCCCCTATATATTATATGGGTTGTTTATACAAATCCCCTATAAGTCAACCGTACAAACCGCGAAGCACACAGACAGACTATGATGTACACAATACAACTCCCGATGTGTAGCATTGTAGCAAACCCCTTATAAGGGGGTCTCTATAGTCTGCCCCATATTATATATATTATGGTGATTGCTTTTTTAATTCACGGGTTTCATACATGAGACCTTTTAGAAAAGAAGATACGACATCCAAATGTGGTTCATTTTGTAGGGGATGTAACTCAAACAAATCCAATGATGATCATGACGTCATATTTATACAACATTGTATTATTTGAGATAGTTTTGCATGTTAGTCTATGCACTGTTATAGAAATTTATATAAAAGTGATGCATTTTTTCTTTGATAAAGTTTTAACCGAAGTTGATATTCTATATTTGTATAAATGTGAAAAGAACTCTTTTAAAAGATTGAAATAAACTAACAAATTATGTATATTAAAATTAAGCATTTTCTTTATTTAAAATAAACAAGTTATTAAACTTATGATATGTCTGACGTAACTTTTCTTCATCAAGATATGTTACCATTTGAGGTCGATTATTTTTTGTCTGATGTTCAGATTTTTTTACTTACTCCATGCTTCAAAGAATGACACTTTAAGAAAATAGGAGAGTCAAGATATCTACATGCTTCAAAGAAGGAGAAAAATAGGAGAAAATAGGAGAGTCAACAATGGCACTTGGGAGTTGGGATTGCAATTTCTTTGAAGCATAGAGATGATGGGTTGTTAACAAAAAGGTGGTAGGAGTAGCAATTGACTTTCACACGTCAGGTCTGCTTTATTTTCAACGATTTTCCATTTTATGAAGATAATTGAGATTTGCTTTTGTATTGTGATAAAAATTCCTTTGACTAATTTGACATATTATATAATTTTGTTGATTATTGGGAATTTGGTATAACCTGAAAAGATATATATTGATATATATATATATATATATATATATATATATATATATATATATATATATATATATATATATATATGTGTGTGTGTGTGTGTGTGTGTGTGTTTGTATGGTATCCGTTTAACTCAAAGAGTTGAAGTGATCAATTTGTACAGTGTGTTAGACAAAATCACAAAAACATATGTTTACGGTTTCAACAAAGTATTTTAGATTGGCAACGCGATGGTTGTAAATCGATTGTGACTCACACATATTTTAAATTTAACAAATTTACGTTATTATTTTTATTATCATCTCATTTATCTATTTCTTTAAAAAATAACCCGGTGTCAACGAGTCTCTAAGCTAGTGTATTATATATTGTATCTCATTATTAATAAGACTATCAATCAATTCACTCTTACATGGTATCAAATCCATTTAAGTTTTCTCTTAACATTTCTCCACAAATCGTTCTATACTATCTCTTTATTCATTAATAAGACAATCAATCAATTCACTCTTACATGATAATCAGAGCCATTTAAGTTTTCTCATAACATTTCTTCATAAATCGTTCTAAAATTCCCCTTCATCACTCGGTGTTTTTCTAAACACTTCAAAACTCAAAAAAAACGGCTGGTTTGTGTTATGTTGGTAAAAAGGACTCACGTACAACTAGGGGTGAGCATCGGGTAAAACCCGGACCGGACCGGACCGAGACCGATGTAACCACCGGTAAAATTCGCCTCGTATTAAATTAATATAATATCCTAACGAAAGGATACTCATCCTTTTTCTAAGTACAAAATTTTTTCTTTTCAAACGTTATCAATTTATTTGGTCACAACCTCTAGCTAATGTGACGTAACTCACATTATCAAACATCTTTATATGTTAAACTATAAAAGTTTTCAACTTTTATTTACCACTTTACGCTATTCGTTAACATACGATTTTTAACCGTACAAACTAAACGTTTGTTATTTATTAGAGTTTTCACGAAGCCCTAATTTATTTTAACTATGATTTTACACAACTAAATCATAAATACTAAAGTACAACATTTTATACCTAGTGTACAAGTTTTTAAAGCACGAAAACCTAACTTTACTTTATTTCCCGTTATAAGACCTAACTTACCATTCTATGAGTTTATGTAAATAAAATCACAAACCCTAATTAATTTATACATGTTTTTTTATAAAATAGAAATGTACAAGTCTTTCAAGCACATGCACAAGTCCTTAATGCATATAAACTAAATATTAATATGAATCTCATTATAAACCTTAGTGTACCTATTATACAGCACATAATACAAATCTCTAATGCACAAGCCTTAAATTAGATTTTATTATAATTTACAAACTCAAAGTACAAGTCCCTAATGCTTGTGGTACAAGTACTTAATGCATGAAACTAAAGTATATACTTTTCATAAACCTAACTAAACTAACTTAAATCTAGTTACAAACCAACTAAACCCTCTCTAGGCTCAAATTAACCAACATCATCATGTCTCTTTTAATTTTCTACAACAAATCAAACTTGTCAAGCTTCCATGTGGTACTTCCAAACCCATTCGATTTAAATGGAGCAAAACAGGTAAATGTGTTATTTGTAAAAACCATTTGAATCAACTACTTAAAATATGAACATAAATTAGACACATCACCTCTCCTCTTCTACTCTTGGTTAAAAATGGTGATACATGGTGTCTTTTGAACCACTTGAGCCAACAACATAATGCATGGACATATTGAGAACACCATGCTCCATGTCCTCTTGGACAAGTATCCCTAGTTGTAGCCATTCATTGCATACAAACCCAAATTCCTTCTCCTATATAAATCGATCACACTTTTCTCTTTTTATCTCATCACTAATCGAAACACACAATACACAAATACACCATTATAATCTGATCTTAAGTCCTAAGGTGAAGTAAAGGAATGGTACATTAGATCCTAGGAGGAGGGAAAGAGTCTTATTCCATTTAGAAGCCAATCTATCCTCATTTTGTTCTAGACGAATCCCAAGTTTGTAAGTCTATTAAACTCATTAAATTTTTTTATCACTTTTAATATCAAGTGTAATCTGTTAAAAAGGAGTTTATAAGGAAAACGTAGCAATTTGAATCATCTAAAACGAGTACACGAGTCAAAAGATACGGTCTAACAAAGTTTATTAAAATCTGTCCAAAACTTTATGTGGACAGAAGGGTCGGGCACGCAATTTGAGGCATTTCTGGTCCGTTTCATCAAAAAGTTAAAGCACGAAAGTTGTCCGAAACGACGTTTTCTTTAAAAGCTTAGGTGCACGGGTCCGGAAAAGGTAAAACGAAGTCTGATTTTAGTCAAAACCGTAACAGCTGCCTTATAAAACCAAACACTCCTTGTCAAAAACGCTCCAAACACCCCTTTTTAATAATTATTTTCTCCTAAACTGAGCATCCATAAAATAAACGGCTTATGACATTTTAAAGAGGGTACAACTAAGTTTATAAAACCCCAAGAACGTTGTAAAAATCTCTCATTGTCTCGCTTTTATTTAAATCTCTTTTGGGCTTGTCGAGTTTAAGAACAAACACCTTCCTTATTGAAAAACGACCCAACTCCCTCACTTTGAAAAATTATTGCGACTAAACCATAAAAGCTTAGAACTTCGAATCTGAACCATTAGAAAGACCACCTAGCATATATTTGAAAGGATCAAGAACATCGTAAAAATCTCGCAAGGCCTCGTCTTTATTAATTTCACTTTTAGGCCTTTCGACAAAACTATACACACCTTTTTAATTCTTTTAAAAGCCATAAGCCAAAATATAAGCTAATAAGCTATTTTCAACTTATTTTCAAACTTATAATAACTTATTTTAGTAAGTCGTAACCAACCATGCCTTTTTCTAAATCGAAAACGCAACAAAAATGAATAAAGAACTATGTATATAAAGTCAAATAGCGCTTAAGGGTAATTATTGTCAAAACTCTATATTTCTTTTATAACAAGGACTAAATTTTAATCAACATGAGACATAGGAGTATAAATTGTCATTTTCAAAACTAAAGGGTAGAAACTGTCATTTCACCAAAGTTGAGGGGTAAAAGTTGTCATTTTATGAAAGTTCGAGGGTATAAACTGTCATTTTATGAAAGTTCAAGGGTATAAATTGTCATTTTAAGAAATTTTGAGGGTATAAATTGTCAATACTTGAATCTATAAGGGTATAAAGTGTAACACTTTCATGTTTTCTCGAGAATATGTTTTAACTCGTTTTGGCTCGGTTTTGATAAAACTCAACACACGAAATATTTTCACAAACACATTTGAACAAATCAAACTTATAAATACTAACGTTAGCATAATCAATCGGCTATAAACCTTATCTTTTATTCTTTCTCGTTAAACCTTTCCACGTTATACAAATTTTCATTCAAAGGATTCAATATATAATTATCG
The DNA here is from genome assembly GCA_910596185.1 of Chrysanthemum makinoi. Taxonomy (NCBI): domain Eukaryota; kingdom Viridiplantae; phylum Streptophyta; class Magnoliopsida; order Asterales; family Asteraceae; genus Chrysanthemum; species Chrysanthemum makinoi. The sequence goes on from OU343223.1 coordinate 269,460,017, forward strand.
ACACTTCACCATTACTATAAACTTTTCCAACAATCTATTCGTCGTACGAATACTAAATCTAAAGTCGTGAACATAAACAAGCATACTGAAACTTGACATGTCAACTCAGGTCACGGTGTCGAGCCATTTACCATTTCACTTTGAATTAACTTTTGACATCAATCAGATTTCCATCCAAGGTGAGTTCATGGCCCCTACCTTTACTTGCTTTTAAACTGTTTTGGGGGAGATACATGCTTAACTACTCGTTTTTACTTTCACAAGTACTCTAAAGCTTTTACATACTAAAGTACTATCTGTATGCGATCCTGATTGTTATTGCCTAAGTTATACACTATTGCCACTAAAAGTCCCTCTATCATGAGCCAGTAATCACTTGTGAGTGAACGCGAATATAGTGAATAGATCTATTGGCAATTGACGCCCCACTTGTGTGGCTGGATAAGTAGCCAAGTGCACTTTATTTGAGAACCCCATAGGAAGTTGGCAAACTCCTACCCGATGGCCTTGTTACTTACATCATCTCTATGATGTCAGTAACTTACATCATTAGTTCATTACTATGATGTCGTACTGTTAAGGTTTGCGTATCATGAGGCTTAGAGCAATAATGCGGTACTGCAATGATACTAATGCTGCAGTACAACAACATGACCCAACCTTGAAACTTGTGTTCAACTGATTACTAAACAAACGAACTATGAGTGGATAACAACGTAACCCACAACTTATTTTATCGATATTTGTATTTATTACAATAATCGCTCAAACTCGAAACTATTGAACTTAACTGTTTTATCTATAAACTCTATGAACTCACCAACCTTTGTGTTGACACTTTTAGCATGTTTATCTCAGGTCCATAATGAATGAGGATGGCACGGAAGGGCACGGATACTCAAGACGGCTATATTATCATTCGAAAACTTATTTAATAAACAATAGAACCACTGGGACCTCATTTTGTAAACTGTGATATTTATATAAATCGAATGACAAATCTTTTAAAACGACTTAATTAGGGTTCGTTTTCTATTGTTATAACTGTTGTGCCATGAAGTAACACTCAACTTAGATTCCGCTGCGTATCACGAAATTTGGGGGTGTTACAACCGATTTAGCCCAAAACCACGGACCGAGGACCGAATTTGTTCGGTCCGGTCCGGTCCAGTTTTTCGGCGAAAAGGCAAAATGGTCGGTTGTACGTAAGACAGGACTGGACCGAGGACCGAACATGAGGTTAAATGTGACCGAGGACCGAAACGAATAGGTTCGGTCCGGTTTTTTGATTCGGTCCGGTTCGCGATCCGTTTTGCTCACCCCTACGTACAACATCCATCTGGTAAAAGAGATCCATATGAAATTTGGATTATTATTGGTTTCGGTGCCCATAAGGAATCTAAGGTGCTGGTACTTATCACGTTATTTTAGTTCATAATAATTCGTTTTTTGTTGGTTCTTTTTTTTGGGGCGTACAATCTGACTTAGTTTTTTTTTATATCTGGTTATATTTGGTACTCTTTGGTTTGGTTTTGGATCGGTAATTATATCATCATGACCCTTCAGGATCCTACTCTCGATGCGTGGAATATGAATACATGTGCGAGCTCTCACCATAATAATTCTGTTAGTAGTTTTAGTAATATTGTAAATATGTGTATATATCTATTTGTCTCAGTTGGTGATCGTTATTCTATACCCGTCACCAACATTGGTCATAGTATTTTTCCTATTCCTCATAGACATCTTCACCTTAATAATGTCCTAACTCCGAACATTGTCAAAAATCTAATTTTTGTTCATCAATTTATTCATGATAATAATTGTACCGTTGAATTTGACGCTTTTGATTTTTCTTTCACAGATTTCATGACCCGTCGGGTGCTTCTCCGATGTGATAGCACGGGGGATCTTTACCCAGTCACGAATCCTTCTCCTCTTTCGCATGCGTTTCTTGCAAGTCAACATGTGTGGCACCATCGACTTGGATATCCAGTAAGTGAAATGTTACGTCATTTTATTTCTAGTCATTTAATTCGTGTAATAAAGAGAAACCACCCCTTTTGTGTCCTGCTTGTTAGCTTGACAAGCACATGAGGCTTTCATTTTTTAGTTCAAGTACATTGGTTAATTCTTGTTTTGATATTGTTTACTCGGACTTACGGACCTCACCCATTACGATTATGTTTTATTTTTGGATCATTACTCTCATTTTGTTTGGTTTATCCGTTAATTTAATAAATCGGATGTCATGTCTAAATTTGTGTTGTTTCGTAATTTTGTTGACACTCAACTTAAGTGTGAAATAAATTCTTTTCAGTGTAATCATGATTGTGAATTTGACAACCACGCCTTACGTAAATTTATTTGCCTCTAACGAAATTCAATTTCGATTTTCCAAAAACATCACAAAAAACCGGCAAGTCCGACGAATGATCCAAACTATAAATAATCTAATATGGACCTTACTTTTTCAAGCTTGCCTTCCTCCCACCTTTTAGGTCGAAACACTCAATACGGCCCTTCACTTACTAATATTTTACCTTCAAGTGCTATTAATGATGAAATACCCCATACCCGTTTGTTTGGTACGAACTCGGACTATAGTTTTTACATACCTTTGGGTGTTTATGTTACCCGCATATACCAATCACAAACTTAAACCACGTGCTACGTCCTCCATATATTTCGGTCACACTTCAAATCATCGTGGGTATCATTGTCTTCACTTAAATACAAATAAAATTTTTATTTCAAGACACGTTACCTTTGACGAGACGATATTTTTTTGGCTCTATGACATCCACCTCGCCTCCCTCACATACCTTTTTGGATGAGCCACCTAATGTTTTTTCCCATAAATACGCTCGTCACCCATTACCCATACCCAAGATCCTACAATATCACCAAATGAGCCTCTTACACCAAACTACACCTACCATTAAAACAGGTACGTTACACAACTCGCCTATAAATCACGCCTACCAACATCACGAGTCACTTAATGCCACATCTTCACTAACCCACCATTAACTCCACCAACGGCCCAACAAAACAACCCTCCACCAAGCACGACCCAACAAGCTATCGATGCCCCGTCTATAAACCCGAACCCCGTTTCTACTCACCCCATGGTCACACGATTTCGTGTTAGGTCACACTTCAAATCATTTTCTTCTTGATTTTGTTGTTGTTGGTTAGGTCAGAGTTCTCCATGTTCCATCCCGTTATCAGTATGCGGATATCTTCACAAAGGGTTTACCTTCAGTTTTTTTTTAGAAGTTTCGTACCAGCTTGAGCGTTAAATGTCCTCCCGCTTAAACTGTGGGGGAGTATTAGTCGACATATTTTATAATGGGCTCACGACCCCTTCTAGAATACTCTTGTAATATTAAATGTTCTATATCAGTATTCATTATTCATTAATAACATCATCAATCAGTTCACTCTTACAAATATGAGATACGATAGTCTCAAAAAGAATTTATGCTAAAATAATGATGTAGTTTTATGAATGTTCCAATTGAACTAAAAAGTGTTTCTTTTGTAACAAACTTTTATATGTTGTTCTCCTATTCTTTTTGGGTAAAAGGAAAAATTAAAAAGTTTGATACAAAAAATAGGAAAAAATAAAAAATATTGATACATACAATAAGAAAAATAAAAGTTAGATAGATACAATAGTAATATGTGTCAAGTTTGAGAGTTTTTTGGTTGAGTGTTGCATTTTTAAGAAAAATTTAACAAAATAAGTACTTTCAAAAATATTAAAGAAAATATGTATGCTAGAATATTATGACTTAAAACTGTAGAGGAGAGTTATTTTACATACCAAACTTTTCTCACATACCAAGGGACTCATCTCCACCATCCATCTAAAAAGAAAATCAATGGATGAGATTTAAAAGCATTTTATTATTTTACCCATTTTTTATAATTTAAATATCTCTTAAACCGTTTATCATTAAGCGAAAATATTTACACCGTCGCGACGAGCATTTAATTATCTTTCTATAGACGGGCACTTTGATATACTTTCGAAAAAAGAAAAAAAATTCATTTTTTTCACGTTTTTCGTCTTTCGTTTATTTTTCTGAAATTTGCATGAAAAAATCATATATGATAAAACACTAGATTGAATATCACATGTGATATTAGTGTTAAATCATATATGATATGTAATATCATATGTAATATCATATGTGATTACACTTACATATGATATACTAATATCACATATGATATTACATATCATATATGATTATACACTAATATCAAATTAGTGTTATATCATATATGATTTTTTAATGCAAATTTCAGTAACGTAAAAAAAACGAAAAAAACTTAAAAAAAAAACATGAAAAATACGAAAAAAAAAATTTGTCGAAAGTATATCAAAGTGCCTATCTATAGAAAGATAATTAAATGCTCGTCGCAATGATATTTTTTTTTCCGCTTAACGATTAACGGTTTAAAAGTTATTAATATTTGAAAAAAAAATGATGAAAGTTTATTTTTTATATTGTTGGGATTAATCTCATCCATTAGATCAAATAAAAATGAAGGGTGTAGATTGATCCCTTAGTATTTAAATAATTTTTTGTCCTCAAATTATCTTATATCTAAAACTGTATGTGCTTTTAAAAGTCACGTCTATGAACAAGTCCGTATACGTACAACATAAAAGTCGATCAGTTTATATACAAAATTGCAGCGTGTCTTGACTAATTATGTACCATTAACACATAGAAAAGTCTAAAGAAATGATTCATTATAGATCATCAAATAAAAGATGTCAACAAGTAGTTCATGTAAAATCAAATGGATAAAAAAGTAAATTAAATGGGGATACTTTTCATTATCTTAAAAAAAACTCCTACAAAACCCTAACGAGACTCTTACGGGATTAATCGCCTCGTCTTCTCAGATTCAGGTTTCAATGAGAGACAACGAATGGAAGGAAGTTACTCGGAAGAAACATCGATCGGTGTTCCAAAGATTGAAATTCCCACAAGGAAAGACATCTTTGGTGGATGATTTGGCGAAGATTTCGTTAACCGTGTATGTTTCCAATTTTCCTACTCAACTAACAATACGTGAAATTTGGAATGTATATGGTAACAAGGGGACTCTTGTCGATGTTTATATCGCTAATCGTAAGAATAAATTAGGGAAAATGTTTGCTTTTTGTTGTTACATAAAGGTGTCTAACACGGAAACCCTAATTGATTCATTGTCCAATGTTTGGATTGGGAAGATGCGTGTGCATGCTAATGTGGCTCGATTTGACAGGCAGCTGGATGTGAAACCTTCTCATGTAGGTGTTAAGGTTAATACTCCGGTCTCTAATAATGATACTCAAAAATGTAAAGCTACTTCTTATGTTAATGCAGCTAAGGTTTCTCTTAGTGGTGGAGATAGTGTTTCTAAAGTGGATCAAGAAGAGAGTAGGGTGAATAACTCTTTAATTACCCTTAAACAAGACAATCCAAATGATTTTCCTTTGGCGATTCTTGGTTGTTACAAAGATTTTTGCTCCACTGGGAATACTAGATCTTTGTGTCGGGCCGAAGGTGTTTTGGAAGTGGAGCTCAAATATTTGGCAGGCTTATGGTCCTATTTGAATTCTTATCATAGGAAACTAGAGATAAGTTTCTTAAGCACAAAGGATTATTTCATGGTTCCCCTCCCTGAAACCATGACATGATGAATTTGTGGTAGAGGAACGTATTATTTGGCTCGAGATCGAAGGAGTCCCTCTTCGAGCATGGAATAACGATACATTCATCCAAATATGTATTAAATCCTCTCATGCTATGTTGGTGCTCGCTACTATTATGGTTTCTCTGAATGATGTCACATATACTATACGGGTTAGAGAACTTTGCAGCTGGACGCCTACTTTTGTGGGAGATGATTCAGGGAGTGAAGAAGAGGGTTTTACGGGTAGGTTTGATCAAGATGATGAGAAGGTGTTCGAGGAAAATGAAGCGTAATCGGTGGCTGACATAATGGCTGATTTGGACAAAGTCCAAGATGATGGACATGTACACGAACAGGTGCTTGAGCCTGAGATTCAGAAAACCATTAACAAAGTTTTGATTGATGATGAGGGTACTAATGAGGAGCCTATGGATGGTGATCCATTTGTTTTGGATCCACTTATCAATCAGAAGCGTGATAGATTACTGAAACAAAATGCTTCGAGACTCCTATATTCCCACCGGGGTACGCACCAATTCCAAAGGTTGATCAACAGATTTCCAAATCTTTTCACAAACATTCTGATGGTGATTCATGTAAACAAGTTGGTTTTTCAATGATTGAAACATTGGAGGAAACAATAAAGGTTGGCACAGCTTTAGGCATTAATATGAAGGGTTTTGAAAATACTCTTGCTTCTTTGGTCGTTGGAAATGGAGAATTTATAGTGAATAAATGAATTCTATGTCTATTAATGTTCAAGGTTTTGGAGAACTTACTAAAAGGAGATGGGTTCGCGACTTGTGCAACATGTATAAGGTTAATTTCTTAGCTATTCAGGGGACTAAAATGTTACAGGTTGATTTATGGATGCTTCGTCACGTTTAGGGTAACACCCATTTTAATTTTGCTTCTACTTCTGCTAGGGGTAAGTCGGGTGGTATCTTATGCATATGAAATAGTTTGGTTTTAAAAAAATCTCGAATTATGTGTGTTAATACAAATAAACCTTAAAAACGTTTGTTTATATTTAGCAATCTCGTTAAGTTTTGTTGATAACACATATAAAGTTATCATAAGTATAATTCTAAGAATACATGTATACATGTTGTTTTGCAAAATATATACATTTGTTTATTTACACATATGTTGTAATAAAAATGTGTTGTAATAAAACATGTAATAGGTTGGGTAAAAACCATGACCCATGACCCATACCCATGGAGCTTGATCCATAACCCATGACCCATTGCATGACATCATGCATGGAATCATGTTAGGTATTATCCATGATCCATGACCCATGACCCATTGACAAGGTACAATGTTTCTTGTTGGGTATCCATGATCCAAAGTCCGTGACCCATGGTCCATAACCCATAACCCGGTTTGGTATCCAAAATCTGGACTTGTCTGACCCAGAGGCCGGATCCCTCGGATTACGCTGGCAGGATCCCTTGGGTGAGGGATCCGTCGGATCCGGTATAACTGTAGATAGAATGTCTATAAATAGTGAGTCATTTCTCCATTGTTTCTCACCCTTCTTCTTACAACTCTCTCATATATTATCTCACTCTTCTAACCTCAGATCATTTGATCATTCTTTTAGTTCTTCTCTCTTTTGTTGTGATTCTATTTTAGGTCCTTCACGAAGGTGAGATCACGATACTCATACAAGTCATCCAAGCAAAGGGTCCTTGATTGATTTGTCCATTCACAAGACTTCAGTAGCTTATCTTGTATTTCTTATTTCACATATTTGTTGTGTAATAGTTGTGTAAAGGTTTGGTTCTACCTCATGGAAGAACTCGGTATTTAGCTTTGTACCAGAAAAAGTGTAAGCCACGTTGTAAGGCTTCTCCGCCGATTTGAAGGAGCTTGTTGACATAGTGCTTGAACTCTCGAGTGGGGTACTCGGGGAGTGGAGTAGGGCAAGGAAGGTGTCCTGTAGCCAAAGTACTATAAATCACTTGTGTCGCTACTTTCTATCTCTTACTTTACTTGCATTCTTTATTTACTTTTTTTTTATTGTTTGGTACTATCTATTCATCCACAAGATTTCGCATAAGCTTGAATCTAAACATTTAAAATCTAATGGGAGATTTTAAAGAAGTACATGAAGCTGGAGAAAGATTTGGTTCAGTTTTTAATGAAAGGCAAGCTCAGATATTTAATGAATTTATCACTATTGATATTTCGTTGGGCGGTTTTAATTTCACTTGGACAGATAAGTGGGGGTCTAAGATGGGCAAGCTTTATCGTTTCTTGGTTTCTGAAAGTTTTTACGAAGTCTTCCCTCATATAGCAGGTGTTTTCTTGGAGAAAGGTATTTCCGATCGACGTCCTATTCTCCTTAAAGAATCTGTGGCGGATTATGGTCCCACCCCTTTTTGATTCTTTCACTCATCGTTGAAAATGAAGGGTTGACACTTGGAATAATGATGGTATAGTTGAGGTTAATGGTTTGATTTCCTTTAAGAACAAATTACAGAATTTTAAAAAAGTTATTCGAGAGTGGGTTGCTTCAAAAAAGCAGTTGCCAACACTTTAAAGAAACACTACCAAATGCGACTTTCCTCCATTGATGCTAAGATTGATTAAGAATTTGCTAACGAGGAGGATTTTTTAACCATAAAGATTCTATAACTTTTCTGGGAGAAATAGACTGATTGAAAGCTAAAGATATAGCTAAAAAAGCCAAGATCGAGCACCGGGCCCAAATAGGTTCACCTTCTTTTTGGGATCTTTTAAAAGAGGATGTAGTCCGTTTGTTGCAAGAGTTCTTCCTCACAGGTACATTTTCTAAAGGTTGTAATGCTCTGTTTATAGCGTTGATTCCGAAAGTGTCTAATGCCAATTTTGTAATGGATTTTCGCCCTATTAGTTTAATAGGGTGTGAATATAAAATAATTGGAAAAATCTTAGCTAATAGACATGGTACGGTGATTGGAAGTTGTATAAGTCCAGAGCAATCGGCTTTTATTAAAGGTAGAAATATTCTTGATAGTCCTCTCATTGTAAATGAAGTCATGGCGTGGTACCGTAAAAGCAAGAAAAAGCTCATGTTCTTTAAATTGGATTTGGAGAAAGCATTTGACTCTTTGAGATGGGATTTTTTGGACTCGATTATGGAAAAGCTCGGATTTGGTTATAAGTGGTGCTATTGGATTTTTGATGCCTTAGTTCTGCACGATCTTCTGTTTTGGTTAATGGGTCTCCTATAGCAGAGTTAGAGATTTTTAGAGGCTTAAGACAAGGAGATCCCTTATTTCCTTTTCTCTTTATTTTGGCTATGTAAGGCTTGCACGCGTTCACGTGCAAGGCTGGGGAGTTGAGTTTGCACAAAGGTGCTTCTTTTGGTCGTTACAACATGAGTATTTCACACCTCATTTATGCCGACGATGTTATTTTCCTTGGTGAGCGGTCTTGGATAAATGCGCATCACATGTTATATATGTTTCATTGCTTCTATTTAATCTCTTGCCTTAAAATTTAATTAACGTTCATAAAATCAACGTTCTTGGTGTTTGTGTTTTTGATGAAGAGGTTTCAGATGTGGCGAAAATCATAGGTTGTGGGGAGGCTAAATTTCCTTTGAAGTATCTCGGCGTTCCAGTTGGGTGTTCTAATTGGAATGCCATTATCCAAAAGTTCTCTTCTAAATTATCCATATGGAAAGCTCGTCTATTATCGGTTGGTGTCCGTCTTACTCTTATTAAGTCGGTGCTAGGGAATCTTCCCACCTACTATATGTCGATATATATATGATGTCGGTGTCAGTTCAAAAGAAACCAGAGTCGTTGCATAATAACCTCTTTATTGGTGCTGATAAAGACGAGAAAAAGATGACATGGGTGAGATGGAAGAAGTGCTTAGCGAACAAGACATTCGGAGGCCTCAGTATTGGTAGTATTTTCGAGCTAAATATAAGCCTCATGTTCAAATGGATTTTGAGGTTTTTGTGTCGACCTTCTGATCTATGGCCTCGAGTAAATAAGAATATTTATGGGATTCATGGGGGCATTACTGACGACATCGCTTATAGATCTAGTCACAGTTCATGGGGTGCCACTTTATCTTCGGTTAAATGCCTTAAGCAGAAAGGTATTGATCTTCTTTCCTTGTGCACTCGCAAGATAGGGAATGGAGTTACAACCCGATTTTGGGAGGATTTTGGCGTGGAAATCAGCTTCTTAAAACGCTTTTCCCCACATATATTTGCTTGACAATGATAGAGATTGTTTTATTATGAATCGATTTTCTCTTCTTGTATTATGTTCTGCTTTTAAACATCAACCGATAGGAGGTGTTGAATCGGCTCAGCTCACAGCCCTGCGCGCTATGATTGGTGGTGTTGTTCTTACGGACCAAGATGATTCTTGGCAGTGGTCGTCAAACGTTTCTGCTGGATTTTCAGTTGCTATAGTGCATGCTATGGTAGATGAACGGACCTTAAACGTGGATTCTCATGCTACTAGATGAAACGGTTGCATCCCTATAAAAGTTAACATTTTTTTTTTTTTTTTTGTGGCGTCTGATGCTCAACAAACTCCCTTCTAGGGTTAATTTGTATAGGAAAGGTGTTGATGTTGGCTCGATTTTATGCCCCATTTGTCAGGAAGATGTGGAAACGGTTAACCACACTTTTTTTACTTGTGAGATGGTAAAGGATATGTGGGCTTTGTTGGCTAGATGGTGGGACTTGGACTTACCGATTTGCGCTAACATCTTCTAGTGGTTCGAATGGCTTAACTAATTGCGTGTTTTGAATAAGTCAAGGTTGATTATCGAAGGGGTAGGGGGACTCTCTTGTGGTCCATTTGGTGCTTCCGTAATAGTTTGATTTTTTCTAGTTCTTCTATGAAGAAGGCATTGCTTTGGGACTTCTTTGTTTCACAATCGTTTTTGTAGATTTCATGTAGAAATCCTAAATCTAAATTTAGTTGGGTAGATTGGTTGAAAAACCCCTTGCTTCTATAGCTTCTTTGTATTGTAATCTTTTGTTTCTAGCTTTTGCTTGTCTTTAATAAAATGCCGCCGTTCTAGAAAAATGGTGATAGCTAAACATATAATTTCTAAGTAAATTGTGATACTTTCAATATCTTCAAAAACACGAAGAGTAAAAAGAGGAAAGAAAAGAAGCACAACAGTACTTTTGTTCGTGTGCCTGCATACTAATACTACCACAAGTCCACAAGGTTATTTGAATCATTACATTAAAACACTTGGTTGGACTTTTGTTTCCAACAATAACCGAAGTTGCCCTATTTGTCGAAATCACATCCCTGATCGGTCAAGATACCATCGATCAAGATACCATCAAAATCATATCACACTTACTTAGATTTCAGTTAATTTTGTGCATCATGACCATCGGGGTTGTTGTGGTAATTTAATCGATTATCATCAAGTTAGGAATAAAGTAATAGGTCTCCAGTTTTCGTTTGTTGCTAATCTTAGTCAAGCTTTGTAATCATGGTTCTAGGCTAGTATCTCATAAAAAAAATTATACACATCAAATTCCTTGCATGTTGTCTTTGTCTTTTAGTTTTGTTTAATTACTTGGAATCCTTTATTTTTCATGTTGGCTTTCTATACTTGCATAGTTGCATGGATGAACCTACATGCATGAAAGCTACGGAATACATGTTATTCTATAACATTGATTCGAACTAGCTATATAGTAATCTCTCTCTTTTTTTTTCTCTCGAGTCTTCAAAAGAACATTAGATACAAAGAGTATATTGTGGACGTATGGTCCGGACTGGGCCAGGAATGGGTCAGGCCCGGCAGATGCGGCCCACCCTACACCTAAACCCTAATCCATGCCCTATAAATATAGGGTTGGATCTCCTTTTCAAGGACGGATGACAGGTTACTCTAATCCTAACTCATCACATCACACCGATACTAACTTGACCGTTGGAGGTGGACCTCGGGGCTACGGCCTCGGGTCCACTCCTGACGGGTTCTCTTTGTTGACAGGTCTACTTAGGGCTCGAGAAGACGACTAACGGCCAAGGAGAGTCGTCGAATCCAGTCCGCGCCAGGTTATGCATCAACAAGTTGGCGCCATCTGTGGGACCACGAATAAACTATGTTTCGTGTTCTCATATTACCGAAAAGCAGGAATCAATTTCTAAAGTCAGTAACTCTAAAACCTTTGCATTATGCGTACAACTTTATCCACAAGTTGGTAACACTTTATTTATTAAATTGAACGCATGGTATTTTATCTTTGATATTCGCATTGGTACTGTTTTATGCATCACGTACTGTTAGATGCGTAACACTTTGATTTTGCATCACGTTTTATGCATCAAGTTTTATGCGTACAAGTTAGACGCATCAGACCTATAAAAAAAAAGAAAACGTCCGCACGATCGGACCTATTTTATATTTTAGTCCGCACGATTGGACCTAAGAAAAAGCCTGCACGATCGGAGCTATTTTATTTTTTAGCCGCGAATTAATTCGCGCAGATACTGTTTTTACGATTGGTACGCCTGTTCGCGCTCGAACAACGCAGTCGCGATACATCTACCCGCATTAGGCCGTGCGTTCAGACATCTTCGCAGAGAACGCGTACGCGCGAATACCATGATGCTAGTCAATCGCCATGATGCGCACTGGACCAAAGGCCGTGGTATAAAACATCTGCGATCATCCACAAACGTTCGAGTCTATGCGGTTACGATAAATCCATCTGCGTTTATTAGTCGCGGTCACGGTACATCCATCTGGTTTTTTTTTTTAAAACACAATTAATTATTTCGTCGGTACGCATCCCACGACGGGTGCGCACTGCCACTTTTCTTATGTGTTATATATTATTTATGCTATACGCAATATATTACTCATGCTATGTGCTGTCTATTGTTTCAATTAATTAGGTTTTATATGCTGCGATTCGCGGCATATACTTTTAATCTTTGCATTCAGTTTTTTTTCGCAGATTAACTAAGTTTAATGCTCCTACACGAGTAGCACCATCAAACTTGGGGGGCTACCAGGGTATATGCTACCACTGTTTCCGTACGCATCGCGCAGGTATATTTGGAAGCAGAACGCAAGCTCGGTACAAAGACGGATTTAAATATTCGCACGCATCTTTGCCGCAGGGGAGACGTCCTCTGTCGGTCGTAAAGACGGATGTAATGCGCGCAGAAGCACGTCTTCTGTCGCACCTCTTTGTCGCGCACAGCGCGCACTTCTGCTACAGAAGCACGTCTTCTGTAGCACCTCTTTGTCGCAGCGCGCCGCTACAGAAGCACGTCTTCTGTCGCACCATGCTACGTTGCTACTGGTACAAAAGGTACGCCCTTATCCAGGATGCAGCATGCGGGATCCACTTTCACCTACGCGGCCATGAACAGAACTTAAGTCTAGCATAACATAGCCATGCGCTATCTCATACTAGACTTGGGGGGCTTGTGGACGTATGGTCCGGACTGGGCCAGGGATGGGTCAGGCCCGGCAGATGCGGCCCACCCTACACCTAAACCCTAATCCATGCCCTATAAATATAGGGTTGGATCTCCTTCTCAAGGACGGATGACAGGTTACTCTAATCCTAACTCATCACATCACACCGATACTAACTTGACCGTCGGAGGTGGACCCCGGGGCTACGGCCTCGGGTCCACTCCTAACGGGTTCTCTTTGTTGACAGGTCTACTTAGGGCTCGAGAAGACGACTAACGGCCAAGGAGAGTCGTCGAATCCAGTCCGCGCCAGATTATGCATCAACATATATAATATAACTAAAGAAAGTATTACATAACAAATTAATTATAGAGTTAATTACACAAATCGTCACCGTAGCTTGTCTGGTTTTACGTGTTTAGTTATCGTACTTTTTTTTCACCGGGTCACATCTCTGTGGTTTGTGTATGTTACGGATTCAGTCCATTTTTCGTTAACTCTGTTAGTTTTACGTTAAATTCACTTATTTTCAAATCATATGAGGGGCATTTTTGTCTTTTACATACTTCATCTATTTTTCTTAAATTTTTAATTTTTATATAAAACTCAACAAAACCTAAAGCCATAAAATCTATTTCGTTAAAAACACAAACCAAAAGAAAATAACAACAATAAAAACCAAATTTATTTCTTTAACTCCATTCAATTTTGTGGAAAACTAGAAGGGGGGGTTGAATAATTTTACCAATTTAAAACTTCCTTTTAAATATTTAGATCGACTTATGTCAATCCATTTGATTGTTTATGTTGGACGTTGATAGATGGATATATAAACGTGAAATGAAATATAAAGAGTAAGAAGCACATCACCACAACACAAGTTATTTATAGTGGTTCGGCTACAAGGACACCTTCCTTGCCCTACTCCACTCCCCGAGTCACCTACTCGAGAGTTCGTAAGCACTACACCAACTCCTTGTGGCGGAGAAGCCTTCACAACGTCGCTTAACCTTTTTCCGGTACAAAGCTAAATATCGAGTTCTTTCACACCAAGGCGAACCACACCTAACACAACGTCGCCTACCCTTTATACGCTGCTAGGCTAACCACCGAGTTCTTTCACACCTTAGGAGAACTAATCCTATCACAACGTCTCCTACCCTTTATTAGGTACTAGGCTAAGCACCTTAGTTCTTTCACACCTTAGGTGAACTACACCTTCACGACACAACACCTAATCTCAAGGAGATCTACTCCTTGTTACAACACCATCAAGGATATCACCATCCTTGTAGATAAACAAATACACATATGTATAACGATGCACCTCATCGATTATACGACCTAAGCATTCTCCCCAAATGCTACTTGATTTGATCCTTTGGCATCCTTCACTAATGCCTTTGACACAACGCTTGGCACCCTTCACTAATGCCTTCGTCTTGACACCTTTAGCATCCTTCACTAATGCTTTTGACACAACGTTTGGCACCCTTCACTAATGCCTTCGTCTTGACACCTTTAGCATCCTTCAATAATGCTTTGACACGGATGATGAGCACCTTTCACTAATGCTTTCATCTTGACACTTTCGGCATTCTTCACTAATGCCTTCAACCCAACATCTATGGAGAAAGGAAGAACTATCAACAAGAGAACCTTAGTAGTCTTGATGATGACCAAGCATGGCAACTCATGGACTTGAGCTTGCACGTCTTCAAGAGGTGGTGATCTCTCCTTTAAGAGGAACCTAGTAGATCACACAAAACAAAAGACAAACTACATAGATCACTTAGATCTGAGGTTAGAGGGTTAGAATACTTTGGGGAAGTATGTGTGAAAAACCATGTGTAGAGAGAAATAAATGGCTCTCTATTTATAGAGAAAATTTTCTTCTGTTCCCCGGATCCCACGGATCCCTACCACAAGGGATCCGGCTAGCACAAAGCTAGGGATCCGTGGTCCGCTCCTCTTTGCCCATGGGTATTTTTGGTTATGGGTCATGGGTCATGGGTTATGGGTTGATCCATGGTTTTCTTTCTAGATACAATGAACTTGGTTAAGTGGTATATATAAAACCATGGGTTATGGGTCAAAACCATTTGCTAGTATTTTACCCATTTAGTATATACTTGTATTTACCCATTTTAGCATACACTTAGTTTTTACCCATTTTAGTATACTTAGTTTAAGTATATGTTTAACCCAATATGTAAACACTAGTTGTTGTACATATGTATCTAAATTATAAAATCACTTATACTTGTTTTAGTGTTTTATGTGACAACTTAATTGTGTTAGAAAACTATTAACTCAAACTATTTACGTACTCTATTTGTTTCGTTAAAATGATTTTACTTTTGTTATCGACAAAACATTAGAAGATCGTAAAATATAAATAAACGTTTTTACGGCTTATTTGTATTAACAAATTTAATATTAACAAAACCCCAAAAACTAAGAATCACCACCTCGATCCTGTTAGCATCCTTTTCGATACGATTGATCACCATTTTCCAAACTAAAACCCAAAAAATAAACTCCGACGACATTCGAACCATATTCATTAACCACGACCTTGATTTTCACTCTATCTAAAGCAGGAAACGATGGTTTGTGTCTAGAAAGATGGATAGGAACTTTGGAAAACTAACTCATTTGATTAATGTGGAACTTTTGTTTTTGGAGGCTGGTACTTTATGTGCTTACTGCTTACTGCTACTCGTCGCCAAACATACCCAAATTTGTTACTAAATTTTTTTTAATGATTATAGAAAAATAAATGGTGATTTAACCTTTCGTTTTAACTTTATGAGTCCTTAATTTCTTATGAAATATACAAATATAAACATATTTATCCAGCAAGAAAATTAAAGGGGAGACTACAAGGGTAGTTTTGTCATTTCACATGTTTCAAAATGCACTTAACAGAGAATTAACGAAGTCAACCAAAATTGGACTGGATCCGTAACTAACACAAACCACAGTGACCATTTGTGTAATTAACACTTTAAATTAAGAGTAAAGGATGAAAGGTCTAAGATTCATAACTACTCAGAGTGACACTTTGAATAAAAGGAATGAGGCAAATGACAAAATAAATAGTAAAAGATGAAAGATAAAATGTGAACAAGTGAGTTCCCTGATATAACCAATCAGATAATGATACATATTTTTAGACATGTTTTTAGGCATACCAATGAGAGTTCATACTAAATATCACGTACAAAAATATCATTCAATATAACAAAACACATTAACGGGTTCTTTGATTTGTACAATAATAAGATGATCAGTCAGCGCTCACTCGTCAGAATATACAACATTCTGAAGCTCCAATAACACGATCACACTTTGAAGATCCACCAACTAGAGGTGCTATACACAATGTAGTACCAGAAGTAAGACTAGAGATAAACAACGAACTTGATGTAGTGGACGAGAAGTTATATAACTTTGTTCTTCCTGAGAATGTAAAGGAGCATATATTGAAAGGTTTATGGATAATTATTAATATACGTATGACCGGATTCGAACTCGAGACTTCGGGATTGCACACATTACGTATGAGAATCAATGTAAATAATAATTAATATATTAAATGTAATATTTAATTATTGATCACAAATAAATACTTAACGATAGTTAATATTTAACGAGTTTTGATTATCGGTCGTTAAATGTCAACGGGATATGAAGAAAAGTTAACAAGCCAAGAGAAGGTTTTAGGAACCCTCTTTTGGGCTTGTTTTTGGCTGAAAATATAGAATCCCACATCGGAAACTATAGTAATCTTGACACCTACCATAAGGCTATAAATGCATCCCCATGTATTCATCATTTGGTACACTAGATTTCAATAGAAGGCCAAACTTCTTCTTTCTTCCCTCTTGTTCTTAGGTCGACGAGTAAAACCCCATGTAAGGGATTTGCGAGTGACCTTGAGCATAACAAAGGTGTTTGGTTAATCTATTGTGATCAAGAACCTAGCTTTTCTCATTGATTCGCTACTAATACGTGTGTACAAGAACGAAGAGCAAATACACTTGTGTTTGCACATCTTGGGTATTCGACTTTTGGTGTAGTCGAATTTGTTAAACCCTAATTTATTAGGGTTTAGGGTTTCTTGGTACTTGATCTTAATTTGGGGCTTTTACAAACCCTAATTGCATTGATTCGCAAAAGGTACGCATATACTTTTAATTCGGTTAATTAATATACAAGTATTATTCCTATTACTTCCGCTGCATGCTTTGATGATGTTTATGTGTTTTCTATAATTGTTATGATTAGTAAAACCCAACAGTGGAATCACGAGCCGTTAATATGTTGTAATTAATTACCGAAACGCATAAAAATTGAATCTTTGTGATTATTACATGCTTTTATTGGTTTCTAGGGTTTTGAAAATTGGAACCCTAATTTTTTATTATAAGGGTCGATTACCCTTTTATTTTTTAATTAGGTTTTATTTTTTTGTAAAACTTGTAGAAACCCTAGGATTGCATGTATATATTTTATGTGGTTTTAATGAATAATTGTTATGTGCCATGTATTATGAGTATCTTGGGATATAAATGTTATGATGAATCCATGGTGGAACATGCATGTTTTGCTATGGATTGTTGTTTTTGAATAAATTGTTTAGTGATATACACATGTTTATTTGTTTGATAATTATTGAACTGGGGAAGACCTCAATTATACTAATAAAAATTCGTTATGTGCTATTTGGTATACTATTGACTTTGGCTTACGCAATCGACTTGTCGATGTATGTGGCTCATCTACCTTGTAGTTGAAAGCCCTAGTTGATGTATGCATTATTTTACGCCTAGAATTGTTTATTAGCGTTTATCGAAATAATTATGCATGTGGCTAATTGTTTTACATATGTTAAAATTGTTTAGTTATATGTTTATATTATTTGAGTTTGTTTAATTTTTATTAAAGTGCTTTTTTGTTTATATATTGTATGACATGTTAGTAAACAAAAATGGTTTTTCGAGAATAGAAAATTAAATGGACTAATTAATGGCGAAATTTGATTTGTTTTCTAAGTATTAAATCTTGAACTTTTAATCTACTGATGCGACTGTACTAAATGGATAGAACGGCTCACCCAAAAGAACAAACTAGAAAGGGGGTTTAAAGAAGTGCGCACAGTCACACTGAAAGGATGTCTAAGGTTATGCTTTTGCGCTTACCTGGTCCTCTGCCCCCCTGTGCGTTCGATTGGAGCTACCTAGTATAACCATTCTATATACGAAGCATCTTAGTGCAAAGTTGTAAGTTTCTCAACGCATCGATTAAAACTTTGTAGAATTTAATCTTAGCAATTTAAAACTATGAGTAAGGTTTTGAAACATTTTATGTTATGAAGATGTATGCATGCTTCTTCATACATAAGTTTTGATTACACATCAAAAAAATTGTACCCTTTAAAATTTAAGTTTATGCCATCTAATGATATGAAACACTTGAAGTTGTAATTTAGTTATGTGAGACCTTGAGCTAGATTACAATAACAAGGTGAATCTTTATGTTGTGTGAGACCTCAGCTTAAATAATTTGCAGTTTCTAAATTAGACAACTTAATTAAGTTAGTTAGTGAGACCTATAACTTAAGGCATAAGATGGGATAAAACATGCTTACATTTTGCATAATTGTTTGGCAAAATTGTAAATCCCATATTTTCTAGGAATTGAAAACTTGTTTGTCAATTATTGTTCTTCGACAATTACCTATTCTATACTTTCATCACTAGCAGATCAATTGATGTGGTGAAACTATGATAATGAGGGTCCTAGATTCAAGGAAAATTCTATGGTTAATATGAATATTGACCAAGGGTATTTTATTTTCTTGAAAGTTTTAATTATCGAAAATACTAAAATTGAATTTTGTTAATTCTTTTGATTGTATTAATGCAACATTAAACCGTAAACGTGGTTTGGGCTTTGGTAAATTGATCTAGTTCTGTTTTCAAACAAATGTTTGATCAAGAAAAATTTACTAAAAGACAAACATAAACTCTTTTCCATGGAAGAAGAGTGAGACTCAATCCTATTCCTTTTCATGATTGAGAAAGGTATGTTAGGAACATTAGAATTGTCTAAATTCTAATATAACTCATAGCAACTTTAATAGTTAAGAAAATTGCACACCATGTTTTCCTTAAGAGATTTCATTACCCTCTGTTGGTGATTGAATTCTTATATGACATTTTGGTCAACTAGAAAACATGTTTGACATTTTATGAGTTATTAAATTAGAAGCTAGACTAATTACCGCAAAATTGGTAAAAGACAAACTAGTATATTTTATCTAGTTGTTTTGTTTTGACTAATTGAAGGTGTTATACATCATTATGGCGATGGTAGACCCATTGAGGAAGAAATTGCATGCTCAATTTTTCAAGTTAATAGCATTGATGGATGATCTATCATCTACAGAGTAGAATACACTCTTTTAGTACCTAAGTAATTGTTACGAATGGTCTTACAAAGGGGTAGCAACGTAATAGCACGCTATTTTCACTGGTTAATGAAACACTTACAATGTTGTCAAATCCAGTGGGAGTATGGTGTATTACTGAATAAGACATTATTGTAACGTTGTCTAATTCAGTGGGAGTTACAAGATTTATTATCTTGGTAATAACTCAGGTTATTTCAAGATTTTCTTGAAATAATACATTACGTTCAAAATGTAGACATTCATAGTCTCAAGGATAGTCATGAACGTTTCCTTGATAATTAAGTGCTCCTACATCTACTTGTAAGGCTTATGTATCTATGACACTATCATATTGCTCACATAAACAAACGAATGTCATGGTGTTTAACTACTATATGATGTTGTTCTATGCACAAGTGGGAGAAGTATTTATTGTGTGCAAAGGAACAACACATACAAATATGATTAATGGATTCTCTTGATCGTAAGGTAAGAGATTAACGTTCTAATAAGATTGTCTTGCTTAAAGAACATGTGTCAAGATTATAGCATAGACTACTTTTATGTCATATGTCATTCAAAATATAGAAACACTTGAAGTTACATTTTAGTTTAAGTGAGATATTGGCTAGATTGTAATCTCAAGGTAAATCTCCACTTGTTGTCAGATCGAGCGTGGTTGCTTTTACAGTTTCTTAAGTTGGACACTTCATGGAATGACATAAATAAATAAAGTAATACTATCTTAAATATTTATGTATTTTTAATGACATAAATAGATAGAGTAGTATATTAACTTGAAAATAAATTAATTGAAATCATGATGTGGTGTTCATAATTACTTTAAATTATGAATGTTTATGTGTTTCTTTGTAAAGTCACAAACATGAAGTCTTTTCATTATTACAAGACATATAATATAAAGTAATACGTTAACTTATTATGTCTTCTTATTAAGATATAAAGTCATTGGTAAATGACTTATAACGTATAATGGAATTATAACTGTTTATGTTTTATGGTTGAGACATAGACATGAAGTGACTTGATCAAAAATACTTGAGTTATAAAGCATGCAATTGGCTTGAAATTCTATTATACCATTAAGTTGTCTTAGTTGGTAAATAGGTAAGCCAAAAGGAATATGTTTATCTTACATATTGTTAGATTGTCTTACAATATTAATTCTAATGAAATACTGTAGGTATATGGAATGTTCAGTTAGAGGAATCAAACATTTATTATATTGTTTGATTCAAGATAACTATATCTTCTTTTCTTCCAAAAGTTATCAAGGTTAGAAATTGGGTATTGATTGGATATACTTAATAAAACTCAAAACCTAGAAGATTAATAAGACACTATTTTAATATGGAATGTGATGAATCACATTAAGTCTTATATTGAAGTTCTGTTTTGTTAAAACTACTTATGGAGTAGGTTATTAACGAACAAGATTTACGAACTGTTAATGTGATTTGTAATATCCCAAAAGAAAACAATTTAGTGTTGTTCTAATTGCTAAAGTATTTATAGATAGTTTTTAAATTACAAAAGCAAGTGGGAGTTTTGTTTAGATCTTGAAGAGATTAAATTACAATTACAAAACACATAATCTTCTGAAACACACTAGTGAATAACATCATGAGGCTAAACATGTAAATGATAGACCTTAAGATGGTGGAATTCTCATTCATAGATCCGCAAAGATATCTCAGATATTTGATATGATGAGAAATATGAATTACAGGATCATGGTAAACCTGTTAATCATAATGATATATTACCTAATATTGAATTGTGGTAAAATTATTCATACTATGAATGTTAAGATGCTGTCCAAAAGGTGATCAACTTTGAAAACTTGATTTATCTTAATAAAGATGAGTTTCTTCAAAGGAAGGAAAACCCTAGTGGTTTAAATCTTTGTGTAGAAATCATATGGACAAAATTGTACATGTGTTTAATACATAACTTGTGACAAGATTATTAATCACACTTAAGCAATTAACTGTGATTAAATATTCTTTCCTTGACACATTAAATATATAATGATTATAATTGTCAAACTTATTTTGATTGATATGAAAAATGACAATGGAATATTAAAACTATTTGTGTGTGATTGCTTTTGCGAGGACGATAAGCAATCGAAAGGAGTTTTATGAATTCACATAATCTTTGGAAATGTACAAACGGCAAGAATCCATGAATGGATATATGCATGCATCTAGGAGATGATTCTTATGTTTAACTATTAAATCCAAGTTTTGGTTTAAAATTAAAATAAGATAATTTCTAAGTGTTCCTGAAAGCTAGTGGGAGTATTATGTTTATTTTCTTTAAATCTTATATGTTGTGGATAGTAACCTTCCATCTAAGCTAAATGTTAAGTTTTAGTTTGGAATGGAACTTCACTTGAAAGATTTAGAAAATAAGACATACAACCTTGGAGTATATGTTTATTGTTAGTAAACATGGCGGTATTAAATAAATGAGTCTAATAATAGAACATGATATATCATTTGGAAAATGGATATGTAGAACATGAATGTAATCTCTGTTTGACACAAGGATTTTTCATGTACATCATGTTATTGTTGTATCATGCTTGAATGCAAGATGATTTGACAACATTGATATCTAATGAAGTTATTAGATAACTAGTGTAATGAATATTCTAATAGAATATGTTTGAATCTAGAATTACATTCCTCAGCCTGGAGTTGCTCTCAAAATTCTATGGATGAGCAATAAAACAATTGTTGCGTAATTGTCATAGCCAACAAACTTGAAAGTTTTGAAGGCATCAAACATTACACTATAGTTATTGAAGTTTACGGAGATTATTTTAAAGGGCATATTGTTGTTTGTATACAATGATGCTGGTTTAATTGAGATGACACTCAATACTAGTCATGGGAGGATTTCATCCTTGTAAATGGCCATGTGAACTAGTTGTGCTCAACTAAGAGCATAGTTGCATTATACAATAAAGAATAAGAATACTTTAAACTTTAAAATGTTTGAAAGTTTGATTGTCATAAATTGGTGCTTGAGGATGTCACACACTTTATGAAATATTATGTGGCGATATCAAAATATTTTGAATGCACACATACAAGAACTTCACTAGTTGAATTCTTGAAATAAGTATTCTCAAAATTCCGATAGATCAAAGTTAGTTGAAATTATGTCTTGTCATTACTTGAGGCATAATTCATTAACAAGTATTATCATGCATTGATCTATTTAGTATTTGGACAAGGGGTGTTATGAACAAATATTATTTAAATGAAATAAAATATTGGTTATGTTTATTTTTTATTTTCTTAATATTATATCCTATATTTGCATGTTTAATCCGTGAATAACTTATGTTATTCTAAAAGTCCATTGTCGATCAATGATGTGGGAATGTCATTGAATTAAGACAAATCTGAGTTTTGGTAGAATATACTTAAAGTATATTGATGCGTGGGACATGCCAAATTCACATGATATTCAATTAATTGAATATAGGACATATCCCAACTTAACATGATTGTGCTTTATGGATCTTTGTCATTAAGTAAATCATGTATATTTATCCTCAGACTTGAGATACCAGATAACTGTTATGAATGTAGCACACTTGTGTGAAATAGTCTAACGCTATTCGTAAAAGATGGTTATAAGGGCTATTTCCATAAGTGTTGCAAAGTTCATGAGTTTTGCTTGTAGTCAAGAGAATTTGCTCCTTTGAATTTGTTTCAAAGCATAATACTGTTTGGGCCCCTCGTAGGATTGGCAAGATGTTTGTAAGGCCTTACCCAAGATCTATCTGGAATACGTTCAGATGATTTGGTAATCTTGTTCAATCAGATATAACGAGAAACAAAATATTAACTTGTGAAATGACTCGATCCATATTCACAGTTAATGAAGTATTAGAAGTAAAAGGATATGTATTAATGATGAATCATTAAAATGGTTTTTCCAGGGAACCACACTCGATTCAGATCTGGGGGCATTGGCGTGTTAGGCTAGACTAAACCAATGTCATTACTATATTAAGTAATATCCAAGTGAGAGCTGAAAGGTTTATGGATAATTATTAATATACGTATGACCGGATTCGAACTCGAGACTTCGGGATTGCACACATTACGTATGAGAATCAATGTAAATAATAATTAATATATTAAATGTAATATTTAATTATTGATGACAAATAAATACTTAACGATAGTTAATATTTAACGAGTTTTGATTATCGGTCGTTAAATGTCAACGGGATATGAAGAAAAGTTAACAAGCCAAGAGAAGGTTTTAGGAACCCTCTTTTGGGCTTGTTTTTGGCCGAAAATATAGAATCCCACATCGGAAACTATAGTAATCTTGACACCTACCATAAGGCTATAAATACATCCCATGTATTCATCTTTTGGTACACTAGATTTCAATAGAAGGCCAAACTTCTTCTTTCTTCCCTCTTGTTCTTAAGTCGACGAGTAAAACCCCGTGTAAGGGATTTGCGAGTGACCTTGAGCATAACAAAGGTATTTGGTTAATCTATTGTGATCAAGAACCTAGCTTTTCTCATTGATTCGCTACTAATACGTGTGTACAAGAACGAAGAGCAAATACACTTGTGTTTGCACATCTTGGGTATTCGACTTTGGGTGTAGTCAAATTTGTTAAACCCTAATTTATTAGGGTTTAGGGTTTCTTGGTACTTGATCTTAATTTGGGGCTTTTACAAACCCTAATTGCATTGATTCGCAAAAGGTACGCATATACTTTTAATTCGGTTAATTAATATACAAGTATTATTCCTATTACTTCCGCTGCATGCTTTGATGATGTTTATGTGTTTTCTATAATTGTTATGATTAGTAAAACCCAACATATACACGAGAGGAGTAAGTGCAAGAACGAGAATGACCATGATTGTGTGATATGTTTGGAGGAGTATAAAGAGAAGGAGATGATTCGAGTGGTGGAACCATGCAACCACTTGTACCATACCTATTGTATCAAGAAGTGGCTTTCCAACAATAACCGAAGTTGCCCTATTTGTCGAAATCACATCCCTGATCGGTCAAGATACCATCGATCAAGATACCATCAAAATCATATCACACTTACTTAGATTTCAGTTAATTTTGTGCATCATGACCATCGGGGTTGTTGTGGTAATTTAATCGATTATCATCAAGTTAGGAATTAATAGTAATAGGTCTCCGGTTTACGTTTGTTGCTAATCTAGTCAAGCTTTGTAATCATGGTTCTAGGCTAGTATCTCATAAAAAGAATTATACACATCAAATTTTTAGGATCGAACTCCTTGCATATTGTCTTTGTCTTTTGGGTTTGTTTAATTACATGGAATCCTTTATTTTCTATGTCGGCTTTTGATACCTGCATAGTTGCATGGATGAACCTACGTGCATGAAAGCTATGGAATACATGTTCATACCCCCTAAACCATTGATTCCAAGTTTCCAACTATAGCAGAAAGTGCGCACGTTAACAAATTCGTCTATAACCTTGATTCGAACTAGCTATATATAGTAGGCTCTCTCTTTTTCTCGCCAGCAATACATCTTTAAAAGAACATTGAATTCAAACAATATACAGTACAATTTAACTAAAAGAAATATTTTTGTAAGGTCGCTAGCTTATGAAAGAACACCGATACATAATGGAGAAAGATCTGTTGGTCGACGAACGCCAAGACTTCAAAGGTTACAAAAGTATGGTGACATAGAAAATGAGAATTCTTCACACATTATTTCATCAAACACAGGGTCTAGGTTTAATATCTCGAAAAATACTATAAACATCGTCTACAAAAAAGTATTTTAAGGTTTATTATTAATGTTCAACATGTATGTAAAATTTTTGGAGTATATATAGGCTTTCCCGCAAACCAAGTCAAACCCACGTTCTAAGTCCCCATCAAGGCTTTCCCGCAAAAATAGGGATCGTGGTACACAACCCCCTGTAATCCCCTAAAAGCGTGGGACTCCCCCACGTTCGCCGGTTCAAGTTAGAGACGTGCCCATGCCCATTTTATCACCTATAAATAGACGGGCAGAGTGTAACCACCGGTAAATTTCACCTTGAATTAAATTAATATAATATTCTAATGAACGAATACTTATTCATTTTCTATGTCAAATGTTTTTTTTTTTTATGAAACGTTATTAGTTTACCTGATCTTAACAACTAACTAATGTAAAGTAACTCACATTCTTAATAAATGTGCTCACCGACATCAACATGACTTATGTTTATAAACATCCTTATAGGTCAAGTATAAGAGTTTTCAAATTTTATTACATTATGTTATTTCGTTAGCGTACGAGTACTTAACGTCCAGAATAAACGTTTGCCATTTATTTATTTAAAATCATAAACACCAAAGTAAAAGTCTCTAAAACACAAAAACTTAAACTCTATGCTATATTACAAGTCTAATTTACATTCTTTAATGCTCACCTTACAAGGCTTGATGCATAAATTCTAAAATTGGTTTCCTATAAGTTTATAAACTTTAAGGCTTAACATTAGTAATTATCATGATCAAATTATACCGGTACACATCAAGTCTTCCTACCTAAGCTAACTAAAATATCTATACTATCAAAGCCAACTTGATATTTTCTTGTATGTCTAAACCGACTCCAACATTTATATAATACTTAATCAAACGATGTATTTTCTAAACGACACTTTAGGTCGTTCGATATAACTGTAACTTTGATGCTATGACAGTCCTCCCCCAAGGTATTCAATTCAGCTGCAAAACACGTAATTTGGGGGTGTGGCAGATTGGTATCGAGCATCGGTTATAGAGAACTAGGTTGCATCATTGACCCTAGACTATAACCACATCATCATAGCATCTCATCATATCATTATAAGTGCACGTTCTTTATACATGCGGACTTATGACTCAACACCAAACATCATATGAGTCGATTAGTCCAAGCATTGCATAGTTACTCCTAAATTATACATAGCCCGATCACCTATGTCTAATTCAGGAAGAATCATGCAATGAAAGGAGTAGTAGTCTCATATGTGTAAGCAATTCCGTAATCAAGCCAAATTTTTAAAAGATTTTCTTCAAACCACTTGTTTCCGGTTGATCCGGCGGCAGTTCTTGTTTGATGAGTTGCAAAGATCGAGCTAGAAACAAGTCGTTACCTGAACCGATTTAGCCTAATCGTATGACAGTTCTTGTTTGATGAGTTGTGGGATTAAGTAAAAATCGGTTACCAAAAGGTCTTTTAAAAATTTTGCTTGAGAATGGGAAAGCTTGTTTTATCGAGCCTAATCATAAGAAAGCATGTATTTAGGACGGGAACTTCTCACGATAGCACGGGAACGCATCTTGTTGGGCGGGTAACTCATATGCATGAGCATTGACATAATCATATAGACCATACATGAGCATAAACTTTTCGAACCCTTGTCGCGTTTTGGGCCATAGTATCATTAATCGAATCACGAGGACGTGATTCCTTTGACATGGGAAGAATGTCACAATTCTCAATTTTCGGTCATTTCTCAAACTCTATATTCATCATTTCATATCAATTTATTCATGATTTTTCATTTCACCTTAAACGCGTGAATTTCATATTAAATAAACGTTATCGCGTGAGTTGTTATTTTGAACATTTAATCCGTTACTTCCAAAAATGATCCCGACATATTTTTATACTTACATTTAGTTATATAAACTATATTTTGAGTTTTTCTAGTGTTTTAAATTTATTTGGTACATAAATCGTTAAAGTTAAATTATTACGACGCTTTTCTTAAAAATTACTCGATAATTATTTTATCACTCAAATTTTACAAGGAATGTATTTTTACAATTTTTATGATCTCATTATATTTTATTTTGATCCATTAAAACTTATTTTTAATCCATACTACTTTAACTTCACAACTATATACAAGTTACCATATATCTTACTTAACTACATTTTCTTCTTACAAACAATTACACACATTTTTATACAAGATATAAAAGAGAAAAAAAAAATATATTGAGGAAACATCCTCCCCAAAAATCCGGACTTGGGGGGGGATGAATCAAAGAGTTGTTGATTTTTTTCATTTAACTACTTACATACTCCAAACTTTACACACACATCATAATTAATAATCTTCCAATTCAAGATAGCTAGTTCTTGTTTTTCTTCTCTCTTTTCCTTTGTCTATCATAACCGGCCATAGTAGAGAGCTCAAAGGGATCATCATTTTTTTTTCTCAAGCACAAGTATAACAATCTAGATAACACTCTCATTAAGGTTTTGAAATAAAAACCTAGGGTGTTTAGGTTAATCCTTGGTTCTAATCACCTCATCATATTAACTTGTAAGCATCTCATGTTTATTTTTCATCTTACATATTCATTTCATACTCATCTCATCATTTTTGAGCAAAAACATGCAAGACTTGTGTTGTTTATACCATTTTACATGATTTTTAGAGTTATATATATATAAAGTCATCCTATAATTATTCCCTTGATATTTATTGGACTTGATGATGTTTAGGAACCCATGACACCCTAAGAAGGTGTATGGTAGGATTAGACTAGCTTTGGAGTTGAATTGAAGGGATTGGAATAGGTTTAGTACGAGAAAAACTATTTTCGACAAGTATTAATAAGGGTCTGTCCTTAAAATCATTTTCTGGAAAATCCGACTATAGTCACGAATTTTTGGCCTTGATAATTAGAAAATATACTTTAAAACGAATCCGTGGCCGCTTGAACGGATTAAAACGGAGTTATAACGAAGAAGTTATGAATTTTACAAGTTTGACAACGAAATATATATTTTTCTGAAATTTCAGCAAAGTGTTTTTGGTTTGTACGAGTCAAAAACGAGCCTTAAGCTTCACAAATTATTTCGACTTATCAAAAATATATGAGTATACTTTGATACTCAGACTAAGGATTATAATACGTAGAAAACGGATTTGTAGAACTTAAACTATACACGTTTTTTTACAAACTTGCCGTAACTATTATTTTCTGAAAAACTATATTAATTTACGAGACAAGCGTTACGGTAGCTGAAACGTCCATGTTGAGGGTATCTTTTTTAACCAAGATGTGGAACTTTTTGGAACGAAATGTCTTCTAGTAAAATCAAGTTCACCGAGCATATTTTTTCAAAATGACAAGCCGTTTGTATAGCGGAGCTTTAATAAATTATTTACGGTTGCTTAAACTTGGCCGAAACTCACTTTTTACACAACCTTAGACAAAATCACCATCTTTAACCCTTATTATCTTTATGTTCGAGACCTTTATGTCGAAAACTCCTGAACTGAAACTTCTAGATTTTGATGCAAACTTTCCAAAACCGTCGGGTTCACTTCCTAACGATCGACGTACACCATTTTACGACTAGTTTTTCCAAAGCCATTTTTGTCAATTTCAAGAAATTTCCGACGGCTTTATTTTCTGACGAAAAGTAATAATTTCACTATAAAACATTAATAAACTATTGTAGGATGACATTTTGACGTAAATACTTGTAAAGTATTTTATAATATGACGGGATGTCATAAACATATTTTGACGATAAACATTATTTCCAAAACATACAAGTGGTATGAATATCATATGGAGTTGCATGCACATCATTGTATCACACTAGCACGCATTCACGACAACATATCATAACTCAAGTCATGACATTCATTTTAGGTCGCGGATAGTCTCCGAGCCTCATTTTAATGCACTTCATTTTGTTAGCATATCAATCACACCAGGTGAGTTCATAGCCCCACTTTCTATTACTTATTTGTCTTACAAACTCTTTGGGGGAGATACATGCTCAAACTATTTTCATTCACTATTGCAAGTACTCTAAACTTTTATATACTACTTGTGAGTTTCATAGCCCCTACTTTTATACATTTTCAATTACTTTTGGGGGAGATACATGCTCAAACTATTTTCATTTACTTTCACAAATATTCTAAACTTTGACATACTACTGTGAGTTCATACCCCGCTTTTACTCATTTATATTCTTACAAACTATTTGGGGCGAGATATATGCTTAATTATCCAAACATTTAAACTCTTTTGCCAAACAACTTTACCTATACTTTAGACTTGATTGCGTTTTATACTTGATTGGGTTATACTTGTTTCACTCTTGCGAATACTCAAACCATTTATACAATTGTGTTACACTATACTTCTTATACACTTTGGACATTATGTGTGGTTTATTGCGATATGTGCCTTAATGTGGTAAAATAGTTTTCAATTGTGCAACAACATACAAACTTTAGCAACTGGTTAACTCTGCGGGAGCAGAGAGGTATTGATAGTACTATCGGCGACGCCCCACCCTTGTGTCCTTGATGACGCGACACGGGGTGAATATAATCTTATTCAAGGCAACAACAACAAACAAGTTAGACTTCGTCATTGAGGTTCATTTGGCATGTGATTCTTTGCATTAAGTTCATGTACATATCGTACGCACCTAAGTCCTACTTACAAACAAGATTGACATACTATTTTTAGCAGTGGGTTGTAAACACACAGGTTGCAAGTTTTGTATGGGGGACTTGGACGAGTGGATTTACTGATGCCTTTGCTTTGAACTATTCTATATAACCAAAAACTTTTCCTTTGTTGCATTAACGCTCTTTTAAAGCTTTACTTGTTAACCAAACTCTATGAACTCACCAACCTTTGTGTTGACACTTTTAGCATGTTTTATCTCGGGTATCTAAGGCATTCACTTCATGGCATGCATATGGACACATCATAAAGTCGTGGTGACGACGCGTCTCACAAGGGATTTATACACTTTAAAAATATCGTTTGGCTTGTATCAAACCTATTTCCGCATACATTGATTTTCATTTGGGATCTACATTTTGTAAACTCGATTATTTTACTTAATCAAACGATGTATTTTCTAAACGACACTTTAGGTCGTTCAATATAACTGTAACTTTGATGCTATGACAGTCCTCCCCAAGGTATTCAATTCGCTGAAAACACGTAATTTGGGGTGTGATGATTGGTATCGAGCATCGGTTATAGAGAACTAGGTTGCATCATTGACCCTAGACTATAACCACATCATCATAGCATCTCATCATATCATTATAAGTGCACGTTCTTTATACATGCAGACTTATGACTCAACACCAAACATCATATGAGTCGATTAGTCCAAGCATTGCATAGTTACTCCTAAATTATACATAGCCCGATCACCTATGTCTAATTCAGGAAGAATCATGCAATGAAGGGAGTAGTAGTCTCATATGTGTAAGCAATTCCGTAATCAAGCCAAATTTTTAAAAGATTTTCTTCAAACCACTTGTTTCCAGTTTGATCCGAGCGGCAGATTCTTGTTTGATGAGTTGCAAAGATCGAGCTAGAAACAAGTCGTTACCTGAACCGATTTAGCCTAATCGTATGACAGTTCTTGTTTGATGAGTTGTGGGATTAAGTAAAAATCGGTTACCAAAAGGTCTTTTAAAAATTTTGCTTGAGAATGGGAAAGCTTGTCTTATCGAGCCTAATCATAAGAAAGCATGTATTTAGGGACGGAACTTCTCACGATAGCACGGGAACGCATCTTGTTGGGCGGGTAACTCATATGCATGAGCATTGACATAATCATATAGACCATACATGAGCATAAACTTTTCGAACCCTTGTCGCGTTTTGGGCCATAGTATCATTAATCGAATCACGAGGACGTGATTCCTTTGACATGGGAAGAATGTCACAATTCTCAATTTTCGGTCATTTCTCAAACTCTATATTCATCATTTCATATCAATTTATTCATGATTTTTCATTTCACCTTAAACGCGTGAATTTCATATTAAATAAACGTTATCGCGTGAGTTGTTATTTTGAACATTTAATCCGTTACTTCCAAAAATGATCCCGACATATTTTTATACTTACATTTAGTTATATAAACTATATTTTGAGTTTTTCTAGTGTTTTAAATTTATTTGGTACATAAATCGTTAAAGTTAAATTATTACGGCGTTTTTCTTAAAAATTACTCGATAATTATTTTATCACTCAAATTTTACAAGGAATGTATTTTTACAATTTTTATGATCTCATTATATTTTGTTTTGATCCATAAAAACTTATTTTTAATCCATACTACTTTAACTTCACAACTATATACAAGTTACCATATATCTTACTTAACTACATTTTCTTCTTACAAACAATTACACACATTTTTATACAAGATATAAAAGAGAAAAAAAAATATATTGAGGAAACATCCTCCCCAAAAATCCGGACTTGGGGGGGGGATGAATCAAAGAGTGGTTGATTTTTTCATTTAACTACTTACATACTCCAAACTTTACACACACATCATAATTAATAATCTTCCAATTCAAGATAGCTAGTTCTTGTTTTTCTTCTCTCTTTTCCTTTGTCTATCATAACCGGCCATAGTAGAGAGCTCAAAGGGATCATCATTTTTTTCTCAAGCACAAGTATAACAATCTAGATAACACCCTCATTAAGGTTTTGAAATAAAACCTAGGGTGTTTAGGTTAATCCTTGGTTCTAATCACCTCATCATATTAACTTGTAAGCATCTCATGTTTATTTTTTCATCTTACATATTCATTTCATACTCATCTCATCATTTTTGAGCAAAAACATGCAAGACTTGTGTTGTTTATACCATTTTTACATGATTTTTAGAGTTATATATATATAAAGTCATCCTATAATTATTCCCTTGATATTTATTGGACTTGATGATGTTTAGGAACCCATGACACCCTAAGAAGGTGTATGGTAGGATTAGACTAGCTTTGGAGTTGATTTGAAGGGATTGGAATAGGTTTAGTACGAGAAAAACTATTTTCGACAAGTATTAATAAGGGTCTGTCCTTAAAATCATTTTCTGGAAAATCCGACTATAGTCACGAATTTTTGGCCTTGATAATTAGAAAATATACTTTAAAACGAATCCGTGGCCGCTTGAACGGATTAAAACGGAGTTATAACGAAGAAGTTATGAATTTTACAAGTTTGACAACGAAATATATATTTTTCTGAAATTTCAGCAAAGTGTTTTTGGTTTGTACGAGTCAAAAACGAGCCTTAAGCTTCACAAATTATTTCGACTTATCAAAAATCTATTAGTATACTTTGATACGAAGCTAAGGACGTATAATACGTAGAAAACGGATTTGTAGAACTTAAACTATACACGTTTTTACAAACTTGTCGTAACTATTATTTTCTAGAAAACTATATTAATTTACGAGACAAGCGTTACGGTAGCTGAAACGTCCATGTTGAGGGCTGTTTTTAACCAAGATGTGGAACTTTTTGGAACGAAATGTCTTCTAGTAAAATCAAGTTCACCGAGCATATTTTTCAAAATGACAAGCCGTTTGTATAGCGGAGCTTTAATAAATTATTTACGGTTGCTTAAACTTGGCCGAAACTCACTTTTTACACAACCTTAGACAAAATCACCATCTTTAACCCTTATTATCTTTATGTTCGAGACCTTTATGTCGAAAACTCCTGAACTGAAACTTCTAGATTTTGATGCAAACTTTCCAAAACCGTCGGGTTCACTTCCTAACGATCGACGTACACCATTTTACGACTAGTTTTTCCAAAGCCATTTTTGTCAATTTCAAGAAATTTCCGACGGCTTTATTTTACGACGAAAAGTAATAATTTCACTATAAAACATTAATAAACTATTGTAGGATGACATTTTGACGTAAATACTTGTAAAGTATTTTATAATATGACGGGATGTCATAAACATATTTTGACGATAAACATTATTTCCAAAACATACAAGTGGTATGAATATCATATGGAGTTGCATGCACATCATTGTATCACACTAGCACGCATTCACGACAACATATCATAACTCAAGTCATGACATTCATTTTAGGTCGCGGATAGTCTCCGAGCCTCATTTTAATGCACTTCATTTTGTTAGCATATCAATCACACCAGGTGAGTTCATAGCCCCACTTTCTATTACTTATTTGTCTTACAAACTCTTTGGGGGAGATACATGCTCAAACTATTTTCATTCACTATCGCAAGTACTCTAAACTTTTATATACTACTGTGAGTTTCATAGCCCCTACTTTTATACATTTTCAATTACTTTTGGGGGAGATACATGCTCAAACTATTTTCATTTACTTTCACAAATATTCTAAACTTTGACATACTACTGTGAGTTCATACCCCGCTTTTACTCATTTATATTCTTACAAACTATTTGGGGCGAGATATATGCTTAATTATCCAAACATTTAAACTCTTTTGCCAAACAACTTTACCTATACTTTAGACTTGATTGCGTTTTATACTTGATTGGGTTATACTTGTTTCACTCTTGCGAATACTCAAACCATTTATACAATTGTGTTACATTATACTTCTTATACACTTTGGACATTATGTGTGGTTTATTGCGATATGTGCCTTAATGTGGTAAAATAGTTTTCAATTGTGCAACAACATACAAACTTTAGCAACTGGTTAACTCCTGCGGGAGCCGGCAGAGAGGTAGTGATAGTACTATCGGTGGTCGCCCCCACCCTTGTGTCCTTGATGACGCGACCTGGGGTGAATATAATCTGTTATTCAAGGCAACAACAACAAACAAGTTAGACTTCGTCGTGAGGTTCAGTTAATTGTGATTCTTTGCATTAAGTTCATGTACATATCGTATGCACCTAAGTCCTACTTACAAACAAGATTGACATACTATTTTTAGCGGTGGTTGTAAACACACGGGTTGCAAGTTTTGTATGGGCGGGACTTGGAACTGAGTGGATTTACGATGCCTTTGCTTTGCGAACTATTCTATATAACCAAAAACTTTGCCTTTGTTGCATTAACGCTCTTTTAAAGCTTTACTTGTTAACCAAACTCTATGAACTCACCAACCTTTGTGTTGACACTTTTAGCATGTTTTATCTCAGGTATCTAAGGCATTCACTTCATGGCATGCATATGGACACATCATAGAGTCGTGGTGACGACGCGTCTCACAAGGGATTTATACACTTTAAAAATATCGTTTGGCTTGTATCAAACCTATTTCCGCATACATTGATTTTCATTTGGGACCTACATTTTGTAAACTCTGATTATTTTACTTAATCAAACGATGTATTTTCTAAACGACACTTTAGGTCGTTCGATATAACTGTAACTTTGATGCTATGACAGTCCTCCCCCAAGGTATTCAATTCCGCTGCAAAACACGTAATTTGGGGGTGTGACATTTAAGCATTGTTCAAAGCTATTTGTTTGGGGTACAAATAATTATCGCTAGAATACTATTTAATTTTTGTGATTCTAATAAACTTACATAACATTATTGATATACCGGACAAAGGGCTATACAATATATATTAACTTTTAAAAGACGATTCATATATGCTAGTCTCTTAAGTGGTGCAAGACCAACATTTTTCAAAATAACATTATAAAATGACAACGTACATGTGTCAAAGCAAAATAAACAACAAAAAACTACAATTACTTGGTCTATCATTTTTCCAAATTTGTCTCGGGTTCCACAACTACTTCATCATTTCTCATATAATTTTATCAAATTTGAAACCTGGTTCGACCCGGGTGGTTCAACCGGTTGAACCGTTCTGGTAAAAAAAACGAGTCGATTTAAACCGAGTAACCTGACAGGTTGGGTCGAAAACAAGTCAAATTAAATCGAGTCAACCCGTCGGGTTTGAAGCGACTCGGGTCAACCCGGTTTTCGATGTGCATTAATAGTTTCCTTTTGAAATATATGTCTTCAATATTACAACTTTTAGTTT